>VZRW01006609.1:342234-396513 GCA_013398125.1 Aegotheles bennettii
CTGCTGCCCGCGGGGGGCCGGGCCTGCCCGTGTCTGCTGCCCGCGGAGGGCCCCGCTGGGTTTTCCGCCCACCTCCCGGTCACATCTCCAGAGTTTTTCACTGTGCCGCTTCTTCTGTTACAGCCACCCAAGCGCAGGGGCGGCCTGCGGTGCGTTCATTGTTGTTCCTGCGGCTTTCACTAACGTGATCAGATTTAGGATTATTGCAGGTTGAGAATAGTGAGTTGGAAAACCGAATCTTTATCTTTTAAAGCCAGAAGATGCTGTTAAATCATTAAATCTTGCAATTTCACAACATCGGCTTCGATATTGCATCCGGTCACCTGTGGAGCAAGGTTATTAACATTTGATTAAAACTATGTAGTATCTTACAGAGAGATGTCTTTTTGTGAAGACAGATGTGTGAGGATTCATCACTTAGCAGTTGCTCCAATCACAGCACCATATTGGCTGTTAAACTGGAGACAGGGTATAATTTCCTTCTTAGTTTAAGGAGGGAAACATATAATAATTGGACTTAAATCTGAAGTAATTTTGTGGAGATTTTATCAAGAATGGAGTGAATTATTTTCTTCCTTTTTAAATGCACTGTCTCAAGGTAGGGGTAGCAGGGACCCTTTTTTTGTGTGCTAATTAACATTGCATGTTGCAGGAGTGGGAGGTGTTAAGTGTCTACAGATAATGCCATCTGGCTTTCTATTCCCTGAATAAGATGTAATCTCTAAAGGAAGTAACCCAGGAAATGGTTTTAAATAGCTACATACTAGACAGGAGTCAAAGACACCTTCTCTTTCCAAAACTGCAGTCCAAACTAAATTGTAGTCCTTTTTGTTTGTCCAACTTATGCTGCTTACACTGTTACAATATTGCTGATGTGAGCTTTTTATGTGGCATGCAGAAGTCTCTTGACATCACAGCGGGGATATAGAATAATGCTAGTGGTCACTGTCAATCACGCAGCCAATTTTGTCACTGTTTCAGGGGTTAGCAAAGACAGGGAAATGTGAGATTGAATAGCAGATTATGTAAACTATATT
The DNA here is from genome assembly GCA_013398125.1 of Aegotheles bennettii. NCBI lineage: Eukaryota > Metazoa > Chordata > Aves > Caprimulgiformes > Aegothelidae > Aegotheles > Aegotheles bennettii. The sequence goes on from VZRW01006609.1 coordinate 343,272, forward strand.
GAAAATGGAAATAGGATGCTATATGAAAATACTTGCCCAATTGAGGCCAGCTTGCAGTATAATTTGTAGTTTTATCCCTGGTTCTGATTTGTCTCACTAAACCAAGTGTAGAAGTTGTTCTTTACAGGATTGTTATAATTGAATTTCCAGAACGTTCTGGGACATTGTCAGCCTTCTGATATTGAATCTGAAACTGGAGGACACATCGTTATCTTAACCTGGTTTCTGAAGCAAATGTCTGGCTATATGTCATTCCTGCATCCCTTTCCAACTCTGCTGACAACTTTCCTTGTGATAAAGCTTTCAGAACTGCACATAGATGGTTTGGAAACAAGGTTGAAATTAAGTAGTTGAGCAAGTTCAGATCTGTACTTAATAGGGTGTTCCCCTCGTAGCCTGGTTGTCTCATTGAGATGTGACGTTGGTGAGGTGTTAGCTAGCTGGGGACCCCGTTCTTGGGAATGACCATGTCACAGGGAGTCTTCCTCATCCTAGAGATTAATCCCCTATTTCTGTCCCTAAAAGTAACTGTCCTTTCTAGAGAGATAGCAGCCTCCAAAATACCTAGGAATACAGATATTTCACAAAAAACCCCTACAATTTCTGTGAAAATAATGGTGTCTTCTTTGAGGTGACTTTTCAGCACTGTTTCTGGACACAAGGGAGGGAGTTCATTTCGTCAAATGTTGTAAGGACTGAAACAGATGAAAGCTGCATCTGGAATATGCACTTTCCATACATAGGTGAATAATTTTCCAGCCTAGGAAAGTACACAGTGTGTATTAGGGATGTTTTGCTGTGCTATTTTAAGGTATTTTTCACAGCACATTGTGAATTAATTTTTTTTTTAGGAAAAAAAGTCTGGATAGCCTTTGGTTAAAAATGGTTTTGTAGCTATTTTTAAAACTTTGAGGGTATGTACATATTCTTCAAGATAATCATATCCATTGATTCTGCTTTGATAACCTACTTTTATAGTGTGGTTTTTTTTCATTGGTTCTTTCCTCTTTGTCTTTAACCCCTTTGGTAGGTTTTCCTTATGTCCTTGGACCACTTCTGTTCAGTAGGTTTCCTCCTGTTACTGATTCCTTACAGCATCCTTGAGGTGGCAAAGTATGATGAAAGCGTTGTGCTGTGTGAACAACTGGTATTTTTTGTCCATGAGTATTTCCTCATTTAGTTAATGTTGCAGCTGACATCTATTCTGGATGTGCTTTTTTTTTTAGTCAAAATCAGTATAACAGATTAACCTCAATCATATGATAGGACAGGAATCAGGGAAGCAGCTTATGTAGAGTTGGTTTTCTTGGAGTGTTGTTTTTTTTTGTCTTACGTTGTTGGCCATGTCTCTTACGACATTCGGAAAACAACTCTGTTAAGAAGGCCATGTATTGTGTTTCTCTGATATCTCAGGAGGTTTCTAGAGTTGGGACTACTTTTGCTGCCCGTCCCAGGCTGGATCGGCCTTTGATTGTGCCAGAGGCTCCTGTGTTGATTCTCTGACTGCAAGTATTTGTATCCCAACTTCAGGGCTCCCTAAGTACATCTCTGTGGCACAGATCCCTTGTAGACTATCAGCATGCTTCAACTGTTGAAGTAGCACATTGACCTTTTCATCATGAACTTTGTCTCCTAACATCAGACAGGCACAACAGAAAAAAGTTGTTTTTTGTCTCTGTCAAAACCTGTGATAAAGGTTTCAGAACTGCACACGGATGGTTTGGAAACAAGGTTGAAACAAGGTTCTCAGTGATATCCAGTGATAGGACAAGGGGGAACGGGCGCAAGTTGGAACATAGGAGGTTCCGAGTGAACATCAGGAAGAACTTTTTCACTGCAAGAGTGACAGAGCACTGGAACAGGCTGCCCAGAGAGGCTGTAGAGTCTCCTTCGCTGGAGACATTCAAAACCCGACTGAATGCATTCCTGTGTGACCTGCTCTAGGTTGTCCTACTCTGTCAGGGGGGTTGGACTAGATGATCTTTCAAGGTCCCTTTCAACCCCTAATATTCTGTGAAATTAAGTAGCAGGACACAGTTCAGATCTGTATTTAATACAGTGTTCCCCTTGTAGCCTTGTTGTCTCATCAAGATGTGGCATTGGTGAGGTGTTAGCTAGCTGGGGACACCGTTCTTGGGTGTGACTGTTTCACAGGCAGTCTTCCTCATCCTAGAGATTAATCCCCTGTTTCTGTCCCTAAATACATTAGACTTGACCTCATGCTCACTTTTTGAGGAAAATGTAGTGTCACCGGCCTGTGCTTCAGACTGTCATTGTATTTCAGCTTTTTTCTTTATTATTCTCTTTACCTGTCTTAATCTTTTGCTTAATTTTTGAGAACAGATCTTAAACATTACTTCATAAAAAGTGTTTAATTGTGCATATGTTTCAGTAAGCCTGTGGCTTCCTGTATGATTGTAGCATTTGATGGAGACCACACACAATGTTTTTAGACACAGTATTGGAACAGATGGCAGACTAAAGAATAAGGTGCTTTGCCCAGACGTAGGCCTTCAGGAAGGTTCTGCATATTTACTACCAGCTGCTGAAGTTTCTGGGTTGCAACTGTATTGGTTTGGAAAGCACTTTTAGTCTACAAAGCCTTCAGCTCTCTACGTACAAATATTGTTGTGCATAAGGATATTTTTGTATCATTTTTCTGAACCTAGTAGTAAAATAGCTTCTATGAAGCTGATTCATGTACTTTACTCACTATAAATACATTTCTTTTTCAGATGACTGCAAAATGGACGTAGATAATAAACGGAACAAAAAAACTCTTCTAGACCAGCATGGACAGTACCCGATATGGATGAATGGCAGACAGAGAAAGAAGATGAAGGCACAACGTGTTAAGGGGAAAAAAAAATCAAAATTGGCCAAAGGCATAGCCTGGTAAAATCAGAGTTTTGTAAGATCTTGGATTTTTTTTACTCATAAAATAAATATCCCAAATTAAGTACATGATATTTTTGTGCTTGGCCACCAAGTAATTATTTATTGTGTTTCATGAACTATGGAAGAGACTGTTAGGCCAGAAATGATGAGAGTGGTATCAATTTGGTGTCTGCCCAACTTAAAAAAAAAAATACAAAATGCAAGCTGAGTGCCTTGGAACAGACTGATTGTCTGTGGTTATCTGTCTTTTGTATTGTGATTTTTTTCCTAAAGGAAATCCTAGAACTAGTGAAACTGTAAATGGTTTTTGTACTGTGGTCTCTGTCATTGTAACTTGTCTTTGAGTGAATTTAACTAAAGGATTCTGTAAACTCATCATACCCTTTAAACTCTTCTGTAAAATTACTTTTGCTGTGCCGATTTGTGTTGCTTTTAACATCTGGTAATTAATGAAAATGGACTTTTAACATGTAATTTAAGAGATTATATGCTGAAATCAGCACCAAAGCTTCATGAAACTTGTTTAATTAAAAAGAATAATTGTCAGTCTGACTTCTAATTCGCAAGAGCAAGTTGTTGGAAGAAATAAGTACTTCACTGCTGTCTGTAACTGAAATATCATTGGAACTAAATAACTGAAAGTAAAACATTATTATTAGTATGAGAAAATGCAAACGCACAGATTGGAAATAAAAGTTTTAAGACATTTTCCAAGTTTTAGTAAAGTGAGTGAGAATTTCCTTTTCCATCTGTATTTTCACTGGCCTTTTATTCTGCTTAAAATGGTACTCATCTATCATGCTTTGCAATGTGGGCATAGGATAAAATACTGCATGATTGAATAACAGATGTGATTTATATGTGATTAGCTACAGTTCGTTGCACGTTACTCGGCAATAACGTGTGATGACAGATGCAAGAATTAGTTGCCCTGAAAGCTGGTGTTTTTAAAATGTCTCTTATTTCAAGGATGGAAACAATTAATAGTACCAGTTCTGCAGTATGTTGCTTGCTGAAGTATCATTCATCGATATAGAGCGTAACCTTTGTCCAGCTTCACCCAAGATGGGTTTTGTAATTGCCCACGAATTGTGATATGTGTCTGTTGTGGTAACTTGCGTATAGGAAATACAATTTATTCTTCTAAAAGTAATTACACTAGCTAAAATCCACTACGAAGAACACAACCTTATAGAAAACTTAGTTTTTCTGGAAAAATACAGTAAGTCTTTAATTATTGTTGTTAGGGAAAAGTATTGTGTTGCTTGGGTAAAGAACTACAAAAGTGTTGGAGGAATCTCTGTTTTCATGAGGCTTGGTAAGATGTATAGATCAAAGCTTACCAAATTATATCCCATTAATAACTTTGTACTTGAAAAATATTTCCATTAAGTTGATGATACCCCCACTAAGAAACAAATGCTTCTCTGAATTCCTTTTTTTAAAAAATCAGATAAATGTGTCTAGATTTCAATATCAAATAGGTTAACATTTAGACGAGTACCACTTTAAAACTGGTTAATATGGAGGAGTGTTCTTTAAGGTTAATAATTATGTTTATTCAGAAATGGAATGAACAGTCAGTTTGTATTTCTTTACTTAGGCTGTGTTTTACTTAATGTGAGCTTTGGGGAGTTGTGGAGGGGAGCTCCTTGGGTTTAAGTGCTAAAAATATGTGGTTTTTATGTAGAGTAAGCACAGTGCTATCTTTGACATGCTTGTTTGTAAATCGGATTATTTTCAGGCAGCTGCTGGTGGGAAAGCAGACTGCTTTTCCTGAGGGGAGATAATCAAACTGGCAAAGTACTCCCATTTGAGCTGGTTTATTTTCATTCTTTAGGTGCACAGCTGTACTCTGTGTCTCGTCTTAATCAAGGCCGCCACTGCTGTACTTGCCTTACCGTCTTCTCACTCTGGACTTGCTCCAGTTCTGGCTCTGCTCCTTCCTCTATAAGAGAAAATGATCTGCACAACTGAATACTCTTTTTTCTGCTTTTATGACCTAGCCCTGAGCTTTTTTGCACAAATTTATTAGTCTGCTGCTTTTGCAACTAGGTTAGGGATTTGAATTTCAAGTGAGAGAAGACAGACACTGCACTGATCTTGTATTTAGCAGTTGCTTCCTACCAGCTGAAACAATATTGGCTGTGTGAGGTATTTCCTTCACGGTGTCCAGGATAAAGTCAAACAGGTTCACTTAAACTACAGATATTTAAAGACATCCTGTTTGAGCTGAAACAGGATAACAAAGGAATAAACCCTAGTCTTTACTGGGAGGCAGCTCTTACTCTTACTACTGATCTACAGAATACAACATCTCCGGTGGGGCTGAGCTCTCTGTGGGCCAGGAAGGATTCTGAGCGTGTGGTAGGGTAGGATCTGTAATGCAGGCTGGAGGCTCGCTTGTAGGCAGATAGCAGGAACCTGGCTAAATGTGCAGCACGGATGTAACCTCAGAGGTTGAGCCACTGATGCAGCAGAGAAATCTACGTTCAGCATATACTATATATGGATATTGTAATTCTGTATTTGGAATTTGCTTTAGATCTGCTTTGAGCAGCTATTTTTGAATGTGAATACCACCTTTTTAGTCATCGTTGAATATTCAATTTACATTGCTGAATCTGAACCACATTCTGTTTGATCAGTTAATAAAAAATTGTACTTGTTTCATACAATGGAACATAAATTTAAACATGCTGGGTTTTGGCTGAAATACATGTTCCAGAAACCCATGGAGGGATTTCCTAAGAAGTAAGTTATCTGCCTCTAACCAACATTCTAATTGTATCATAATTTGTTTGCAGTTGATGGAAACAAATTGATGGAAGTCTGAAATTGTGTAGCTGAAATAGCATTGGCAGCGGTGGGGGTTTTTTAGTGTGTAACTGTGCTGTTACAAAGCTGCTTTGTTGAAACTTCTTGCCACTGTAACTGTACCACCTACCTGCAAAGTGCAGTGGTCGTTGCATCTCATGGGCCTGTGAAAGGCAGGGGAAATTCTATAGGCGGTTTTGAGCGACAAGCTGACATGCCAGAGCTGGAAGAAATAAATATTGTTATTTTATTGAAACGTTTATGCATAGAGTGTGTGTGTGTACCTATAAAAGTTGCATTAGCAAGTGGCTCAATGTCCTGCAGATTGTTGGCAATTTCCTGAGAAGTCTGCCCTTTTTGACCCAGTATGGAGGACTTGGTTTTGAAGTAAGTTGTTTCAGATGCCTAAACCAAGTGGTGGTGGTAGTGCAGTTCCTAAGCTTTTCTGGTAACTCGTTCCTGCTCTGGGACACGTTGTTTTCTGCATTGTATGGTCATGTGAGTTGGTGAACTAATCTAGCTGAGATACACTGAAATTATTCCTATTCCCCCCCATTTTTTTCAGCTGGATCGGTTTACAGCCCCACTGTACAAAAAACATTGTCAGTAGGAGGCAATACAAGGCTGGTAACAAACAGCTGGTGGAGGTGTGGCTGTGTGAGACTCCACTTGCTTACTCACTGATCTTGTGTGCCACCTTTTCTCCTGTGGCACTAGCGGCTCCTGCTCCCAGTGCAGCCACTGTGCAGTACAGTGTTCTGGAGATGGGGAGAGGTTCGGGATATTAGGTCAAGCAAATACATTAAATAGTCATTTTGAAAGTGTTACTCAATGGAGGGTATAGTATTAGAATCATTGAGATCAGTGGTCTTTCTTACAGCTCCTGTTAAGTTTTGCTGTAACGCTCGGACAGCGTGGACTCCACTGGTGCATGCGGTGAACTGCAAGCTTTTATGGATTCTTTCAGTTTGCTTTATCTTTGACTTTATCTCCAGCTGATGCTCTTGTTACAGAGTGGACTGAATCTGGTCTGGGGATGTCTAGTACTGGAGGAAGAATGTCATGGCCACATGATGCAAAGTGCTCCTTTGATACCTGTTCACAACTTTTTTTAAACAAACAAACAAAAGTAGCCTTCTGTTATCTATATAAAAGCTTCATGCTGTACATCTGTTTCTAGTCTGCTACCTTTTCCTCCTGCAGCCTAAAGAGTCACTTGGGTTCTAGTGAATCTGATGGAAGCTGGATGTCTGATCTGTATCAGATTTGTAGCGTGAATTTGTCTGGTATTAGAGATTATAGGACTACAGCCTTAGCATTGCAGAAATCTGAGAGGTGCAAAGCAATCTATTCCTCTGGGTGGCACAGTCTTCATCGAGTTATGGCAGTTGTGGGGATGATTAGAGTCTGAAGCAATACCTGTGTATTGCTCTCTTCAGGCCAGGGTTTTGCCATCAATTTTAACTTAGATAAGTTTGAGGCTTCAGGGGAGGACTGAGCCATTTGATACCTCGCTGCTGCAGGAAGAGGCTCCTCTTTTCAACTTTTCCCCCTCCCTTCTGCAGCTGCACTGCCCAATTCATGATTTACTGCTTTGGGAGAAAGAGACATTGGGATTTCTTTTCTGAGTGAAGAGTGAGAGAAGACTCATGACTGACTTACATTTAATGAGCACTGCACCGTTGTGACAAGCCCCCCATGCCCACTGTCCTTTTATTCTTCCTACAGTACTCCAGGGTTCTGATTTCAACTTTCCCTCGTCAATACCAACAGTATTCAAAGGAAAAGAGAAGGCAAAGGAAGTGGAGGATTTTTGTGCTGTCCCCTCTCCCTCTTCCCAATCACTTTAACATCACTCTCACATGTCTCTAATTTTTCTGATGCACATGTATCTATATAAAAGGTCTGAAATGGTAGAAAACAGTACATGGTGTGGTGACAAGGCATTATGTGCCAAGAGTCCTACACAAGGTAGCCCCAGGACTGCTTTATGAAGGGCTTGCGTGCTGAGAGCGAACAATTGGCGACTTGTTTTCCTCCAATTTCAATCTAGTCAGCTATTCAGGAGACTATGAAAATTGAGTTATATTATGGTTTGGTAATTAGCAAATTATTATTTAGCATCCTTTCTCTCTAATTGCAGTTAAGTTTCTTACAAGGTTTCTGGAGCCTGGATGTAGATTTTACAGCATTTTTATACTTCTGCCTTTAACCAGAAATTTGGTTTGTGGGCAGTGTTTCAGAAAACATTTGTTTGCATTTGTTGTCTCAGTATTGCTCATCCAACTTGGTCCGGCTGATCCATCCATTCATACATGCCGCTGTTATCTGAAACATGTAATGTCTCTTTTCTGAAAGCTGACAAATTCACAATGTATAGGTGCAACAGCTATGCCATTCCATAGCTTGTTGCCTTGAGTCTTTAGATTACTTTGACAACAGACGTTCTGTTAAGTTTGGCTTTGACAGATTGTGACGTCTGTGTACAAAACAAGAACTTTTTAGATCTATTGATTGCCCTTCCTGGTCTGGTGCTATAAGCCTTACAGTTAAATTCTGTCCATCTTGCTTCTGCCAAATGTGACAGAACTCCATGCGGAGCAGATCAGAGCCACAGGATGTCTCGCAAATGAGTACAGAAGATTTCTATGAAGGATTAGAGGGAGGGCTGTGTGTCAACAGCTTCTTGCTTGGAGTCTCAGGTTTAGATCATGATGATGATCAATGGCTACAGAACATCCCCACCCCAAATGCAAAATTCAAGTTAGTTCACTTAATATAAAGAATATATACAAAAATATATTTAAAACTAAAGTGCTTGTGAGAAATAATTTAGAAAGCTCTGCTGCATTGCTCTTTCTAAATTTCTTGCAGCCCCCTGGAAGGTGGCATTGTCAGAGGATGCATAGAAACCAGAGACCAGAGTGCACCAGGTTATATGGGAAGCTGATGGTGGAGCTGCAAACTGGTTATTTTTTCTCTCCTAAATGTTCTTAAGACTGAGTCCCTGTGAAAATGACACAAAGTTAGCCATGCTTATTCTAGAGCAACTGCAGCCAAAGTCTGGCCCTTATACAAGTAGTTGCCTGGACTGTTCATAACCTTGGCTGTTACTGTGTTGAACAAGAAAAAAATAATACATTCCTTGAGTGTAGGACTCGAGGTGTAAGGATGTAAGATCACCCATGGGAAAGACTGCAGGTCAGTCTGTTGATGCAAGAACTTAGGAACCATCGCTGCAATATAGAGTACAGTATTTATATATACAGACACCTATGTTTTTATCTGTCACTTTTAAAGAGGCAACTGAGTGAATGTCAAGCACTAGCCCTACTCTTTTTCTCTCTGGAGGGAGGAAATCACATGTAGATCCCTTCTTTTTGTTATTTTACTTGCTGTTTAAAATGAATACTAATCTGCTAAGCCTTCCAAGTGTACAATATTTTAGAATGATTGTTATAAAACTTTAAAAAAAGAGAAACAAACCAAAAAGAAAAGCAAAACCCCCACAAACTAAAAATAAATTCAATCCAATTTGTAGTTCTGTTTCCTTAGAGAGTCAGTACGATGCTAACAGCTGATGCACGCCCGTAAGACATGCTGTCAGAGCTCATCTCCAGAATTTCACCCCCTGCAACTCAGAGAGAAGTTAGTTGGAGGAAACAATCTGTTTTCCTGGGGAAAAGAAACGAGTTTTCTAACTCCTCACCAAGCTCTTGATGGTTACTCCCAGGATAGGATCTGGATCTGTTCTTCCATGTCTAGTGATTGCCCTGTAACGGTGATGGGAGGAGGAGGAAGCAAAAAGGACGCCAGGCGATGGCCTCCCCTGGCTGCCAGCTCAGCTTTTTGCTGTCCATACTGGCACCGTCCGAACTCCCCAGTAAGAGGAGAACCACCCACCCACCCTGCGTCCGAGCAGCAGCGCAACCTGGGCAGGGAGCCTGCCCGCAGCTCGGGCTCTGCTCTACGAGCCGCTGCTCGGTAGATGGCACCAGCGGAGAGGCGGTGGGCAGCGCGGGATCCCTGCCTGTACTGCCCTGCCCCTGCCCGCACTGCCTCTGCTCCTGTCCGCACTGCCCAGTCCGCACTGCCCTGTCCGTTCTGCCCGCCCTGCCCAGCCCGCACTGCCCCTGCCCGCACGGCCCTGCCCGTTCTGCCCGCCCTGCTCAGCTCGCACTTCTCTGCCTGCACCGCCTTGCCCTGCCCGGCGGGCATCGGGAGGGAGCCAGACCAGCCTCTAAACGTGTCCACAGCTCAAGGCTCATCTGAGAAATCACATCTTTAACAGCCTGTACAATATCTTTTCCTCCAAGTAGTATCATTAGTTTCCCATCGGGGCATGTATTAATTGCAGGAAAATGCTCCTCGCAGCTGTGCCTATTGCAGAATACTGCGATAATAAACTGGGGGCGGGGAGTGGGTGTTGCTGTGGGTATTTCTAGTGCTTTTAGGTTCACCTTTTTTCTAACTATCAGAAAAACTGCTGGAATTATTGTCAGATATTTTGTCCCAATAAAGACTGACATTTAAATGTGTAAAATCACTTCATATTTTTTACTGATACTCAGTTCTCCTCTAAAAATATACCAGAAGTGCTACTTGATGTGAATGCTTCCCAATCTCATTTTTTTCCCCCTAAACACGTCATTTTTCCAAAAAAGGACACAAAGGGATCCATGACTACTTCTGATATGTAGTTTTGTTTTTAAAAGGAAGGTTCTTGAAAAGCCTTTTATCAATCAACTGAAATGTTTTAATGAAAAATTCAGAAACTCTGTGGAAAAAGTGTTGTGTTATATTTGCTTGTTTTATTCAGATTTTTAAATATCCACATGGTGATTTCAGCTAAAGTTCTATGTCAGGGAAACCCAGAAGTGAAGTTGACCAGAGACAAGTAAAAATGCCTGCGTTGTTTTCATTGTCCAAACATAATGATGTGCAATAATTTAAACCAGCAGTTTCACATGGTTAAAAACTAGTTGGATTTTTAAAATTCTAAAAGTAACCTAAGAAACACCGAAAAGGATAACTGTTTGTGTTAAGTTAGAATTAGTTTTGAAACTGTAAAAACTGTTTAATATGCATTCACAAAGAAAAAAGTGTTTTTAGGAATTTTTAGGAGTGCATAGAATAAAAATCTTGTTCTTATACCAACAAACACTGTTACAACAGGCATCTGTTCCTGCAAGTGTGGTTGAAGCTGAGAAAAATAAAATAATCTTGTGTGTGTCAGGAGTAAGATACAAGCAAGATAATACAAAATTAGAGAGAAAAACCATTTTAGAAGTACAAGATTCACTCTGTATAAAAACACAGAAAGCAAAGTTTCGTTATCTAAACAGTAATTTAAAAGCAAATATACAGTGATACAGCTGAACAAATTTATGGAATAATATTTAAAACTGAAAAATACTTTTTAGGTTGTAAGAAAATAAATGTTACTTGGAGAAATAAATTAATACTTGAAAAAATGTAAGTTAGATATTGTTTAATTTGCATAAATCTATACAAATAAACTAAATTTATGTTGTATCTAAACTCACCAATTTTGCTTTGGAAACAAAGATTAAATCTTAAAAAAAAAATAGAAAAGCTGAAGTTCCAGCTTTCATTAAAGAACAACAAATGAAAATAAAACATGCAAAAAAGTTTTTGCAAAACATTTTCAAATGTAAATTAAACTTCTAAATACATTTGAAGCAATTTTTTAAAAATTAGTATTAAAATATTCTGTTTCATTCACAGTCTCTACATTTTAGGATATTATTTCTGTCAGAAACCTCAGTAACACAAAAATGTAAACCAATGAATGAAGCTTCTGCTCTGCCCTGGTATCTTTAGAGATTGTTTCATGAGAAACAGAGGACCCATGGTTTTCATTCACTTTTAGGTGTAATGTGAATTTGCTGTGGAAAGAAATTAAATAACATCTAAAATGATCTTTCCAAAGTATCTTTTTGTGTTAAACAGCGTTTGGATTCAGTGACTCCTAATGAATTTGGGTATGTTAAGAGTGACTGGATCATATCCAAAACTGACTTGATGGGAAAGCCATTAGTTTTCTTCCTTGAGGTTACACTGGGATCCCATCTGGTGATTGAAAATGTGGATACATTCTGAAAAAAAGAGCTTGTATTGAATTCTAGTATGAATTACTGGGAGTGCAATTTCTTAAAGTTTCATTCACGCACTTCAGGGCAGCTAGTTTGGGTACCTTAAAATTTGACAAAAGGAACGCATTGCTCACATGACATAAGCCTGCAGTTAACTTTTTTTGTTCTATAGCAATTGTTTTTGCAGTGGAATTGTGCTTGCAATGAGCAAAAATGTATTATTTTATAAAAACACAAGAAAATCAAAAGCAAAACCAATCATTAATAGCAATTTTATGTTTGCTTATAGCTTCTGAGTGCTTGCCCTAAAATAACAACTTTAATTATCAAGTGAGTGTCTGAACAGCTTTACTTCTTAGTAGGATGAAATCTAAATCCCATTTATCTTTCCTCTGAGCCATCCAGAGCACTTTAGGCAAGTCGTTTCATTTTTATATGCAGTGTTAGGGAGAAAATCTTAGGAGGAACAGAAACATATGTTTGTCCCAACAAAGAGGAAACACTCACCCATTTGCAAAAACCTATCAATCCCATAAATACTTGGAAAATATAGGAAAATCCTATAAATTCTTGTACAGTAGTACATTTAAAATAGTTGGGCTAACGGTTCTATGCAACATATGTTATTTGTGAACACTACAACTATTAATTAAAAACAGGGAAAAATTAGGTTTCTTTCATAAAGAAAAAGTTCTGTTGTTCAGTTTGTCTTTTCTTGACAAACCAATTATTAGCCAGGGCAAACTGACCCTGGTTTTGGTCAAAGAAGCAATTCATCTCATCCTGTAAGTCCTGCAGCCTCACAGCTATCTGTCGTTGCAGAATGTATGGGTATTACTAAGCTGCCGACCCCATCCAGGCATGAGAAAAGGGAGTGAGGAAAAACCTACAAAGCCCAAAATAAAACTGCGGGTTCTTCTGGTTCTTGTCAGGTTCAGTTACAGCGGGGCAGAAACAGCAGTAAACTCCCTGAGGCTCTATCAGATCAAAACAGCTTCGTTATAAATATCATTCATATAAACCATGTGGGCAAGAGAGAAACTGTCAGAAGAAGGGAAGGGAAAATAAGTCTTTGCACTTCAATAAATTATATGATGTTCTTATAGATTATAACATTAAAAAATTAAAACTTAACATATGTATGTCTATACATGTGTGAATGCATGTATGCATGCATACCCACATGGTAGTATTAACTTAAACATTCAAATGTTATAAATCCAAATATTTTACCTTAATAAAATACAGAGATTTCAGTGACTGTAGATAAAATTGAAGTACAGTATAAATCTAAGAGAACAATAGCTTTGAAGAGGTGTTTCACGTTTTCCGCAGGAGCTGACTCAATGACTTGAAGTGCTTCTGATGGGATGAACGATGTAGTCCCACTTGGCTTTGCAACTGGTGAGTAGCTCAGAGGGTTGTGATCATTAAAGGCGATGACCTTTAAAGGTGGTGGGGAGGTGATGACCAAAGCTCTTGTTTACTTATGTAGCTGATAGGAGAAAGTTGTTTCCTATGTTTCCCTGTTGTAATTGAAATTGTCAGTAAGAATCTTAATGACATACAATTTTGCCAAGTTCTGTGTGCTTGATGATGATGTGTTTGCGTTTTTTACATTTTGGGACACCTTGACACTGTTATTGGAGTATATTTAACAATTAATTTACCCAAAATAACCAGAAGTTACAAGATGATAGTGCACTTCTCTTCCTTTCTGATGTCACCTAGATCTAGAGCTATGTCTTACCTACCAGAGTTCATTAACTAGTGAGAAGTTAATATATATATATATCGGTTCAGTAAAGAATAAATGAGACAACACATTAGCAAAACCATCAACATTACAATGACTACAGCTATTCACTAAGAGGACAGGAACACATTAAAATTATGGAAGTGCTCTAAGCCTTTTTAACAAGAGGATTAGCTTTGTTACAGAAGTTAATGAGAAGAGAAGCTGCATCCAGATTACACACCTCTACCAAAATGAGTAAATCTGTTTTTTTCTTAAAAATTGTTATACTTTCAGGCATACCGCTAACTTCGAGCTTTACTTTTTTTAAAACAAAACAAAACAAAACAAAACAAAAACAATTATCAAGTAGGTTTTTTGCTACTGTCTCTTGATTTCTTGTCTGGGGAAGCTGAGGTCATTAAGTTCTACTGTCAATGGCATGCATTTGCTGCTTTAGGTCCTGAGTCAGCTAAACACACAGATACTTGTTTAACTTCAAAGGGGTAAACCACGGGCTTTAAGATAAGGTTGATACTTATCTGCTCGGGATAGATTGCTCACTGCCTTACAGGTCAGTCCTTAATGACCACAGCAAGTAAAGCCAGGTCCAAAGAAAAATGAGGTTCAATGGAAACCAGGAGCACAGAGGAGAGAACATACAGAAATGGGAACCCTAACTTCAAAACTGTGAAGCAAAAAGACCCACTAGCTGCTCCCCAGACTTCCTCTGTTCTCTGTTGGATTCTTGCGTTTACTTGGTGCCTATAATTGTGTCTCTGGTCATGTCCAAAACTACTGCAGACTGATAGCAAATCCTTAAGCACAGCTGGGAAATCAGAGCAGCATTCATTTGCTCCAGCTTTAGATTCTTCTTGTTAGACACTTTAATCAGAGATAGAGCTGGTTATCCTTAGCTCCCTTTTCAATCAGTGGAGGAAATAAGAGACAGCTCAAGGGGATATTTAATCTAATTTCTGTTGGCTACTTCTGTATCTACTAATCTGTTGTCCTCTGTCCACTCTGTCTGCTTACTACAGTGAGAACCTTGAGTGAGTTACTTAGATTAGACCTTTAGCAAAGGGATGCCCAATATCTTTCTCCCAAAGTTTCCTCTTTCCCTCCCACTCTCTTCCCAACCAATAGAGCCCGTGACTTGGTAGCTGTAGCCACAGGATGACAGGATGGAAAGGCCTGATGCCTTGCAAACAGAATTCGTGCCTTGCATTAACCTTGAAACTATTGCATTAATGGGGCTGCTGCCCTGACCGTATCTGAAAAGACAAGACTGTTAAGTTTTTGGGGAAGAAGAATGTAAGTAGCAGCCAACCCTCTAGAGAGCTTCACAGGCTGTGGATTTGAGGTGAGCAGACATCTCCTGTTAGTCCTGCATGTGGCACTTCCAGGGAGGGACAAGATTCAGGATACATCATGAAGTGGATGTTCAGCAAACTCTGACTCTTGCAGAGCCACTTATTGCTCCTCGTTTCTTGTAAAGAGTCATTAGACATCAAAGCCTAAGTATCTCTGCTGCCATCCTGAAGTTTAACATTGAGCATTTTTATTTTTTTTTGAGTTTATGTCTTTTGTTGAGTGTTGCTGTGAGGACTCAAGTCAGTAACTTTTGCATATGCAGGTGTGTATAATGTCCCAGGAGTTTGAGAATTTCCAGCATAGAGGAGAATGATAACAGTACTGAGCTCTGAAGCTGCTGCTGCTAATGCACTGGCAGGCCAGACATAGCACATGTGAATTTGTGCTACTAAAGAACACAGAAAACCTACAGCTCTCACATTTTGAAACTGAAGGAAAGTTTGGCAATAATACCTTTGATGGAGTCACCATTCTGGTGACCTCCCTACTGCTAGAATATCAGAAACACCTCCTCTCACCAGGAGTTACCTTCCTGCTCTGCCATATGTTGGCTTGGGGGAGGCAGGATTATCAGTAGCACAGCCAGAAAATAGGGGGTGACTGTTTATCCAGAGGTGAATCAGAGTGCGTGCACTAGGCCAGCATTGTCTGTGGAAAGGGTACTCTGAGTATTGACGATGTCTGAATGTACAGACCCTCTTTGTAAGGTAGGTTTCTGTGTCTTTTCTTGACTATAGATGATGAATGATATTTTTCTATGATTTTATTTTCTGCTGCAGATGCTATCCAACCTTCTAAAGTGAAAAATCTATAAGCTACTGCTATAAGTCACTAGGTGGAAGCATCTACCTTAATACTAGTAGCATAAGTCTTTATTAGAGAGTTAAGCTTTCTCATCTTTAATTTCTGCATCACATTACACAATGTCTCATTATCAAATGCTATGAATTGTAGTCCTATTATTGTCTGGTTTAGCAAAGTACTCCAGCCCAAGCCCAAGCCCACCCTAGGCCCTGACCCTGTGATGTTCGGGTGTGCACTTCATTTTGTATAGTTGACAGGGTTGGGATTTCTTCTGGTGAAACATGCAAGTATGTGTTTAAATTGAGCTAACAGGAGCAAATGCTTGAGTGGCTGAGCTGGGACTAACACAAGTCTTTTGGTCTTGTAAACACCTTTAGCAAAAATCCAGTATGATGCCCTCACAGATGGGCTTTCTGAGCCCCTTCTTTCTGTAACAGTACCTCCCATTTTCTCCATGTAGTGATTTCTCTTCTTACTTTCCTCTCTCCACTCAGAATAATTGTTTGCCTTGGAGAGAAGTCAGGATGCCAATTAGCTGTGCACTGGACAGCCTGGAGACTGGTATTGTTATGATGTAAAACATCACTAACTTGAGTGATAGGTCTTCTGCAGCACCGTAGCTCTGTTGTCTAGGTCACCATGATACACATGTCCTTCTTTCTCCATGATTTGGTTTCCTGAGTCTTCTCCAAATCTGTTGTGGTCTGGAATATTCACTGACATCCTGGAACTGGCCAGGTAGGGGGACAGCGATGTTGTACACATAAGGAAGCAAGTCGAGATGGACCATCTGTCTGGGTGTTTCACTCTGGCATGTCAGAGTCTAAGGCTGGAGGGTGATGATTTCTAGGTCTCTCCTTCCCTGCTGAAAAGGCTTCCCTCTTCTGACTACTTCCTGCTGGTTCTTTCTGGCTGGAGAAATTATATAAGCATTTCCTAATCTACTTCAGGCAACAGCAGCAGGGCTAATTCGATTTAAACCATCTAAGCTAACTTGGTAGATTTTGCATGAAAGTGGATTAGCAAGTGCTGAAACCACCACTTTGCCAGCAGAGCTCCATAGATGATAACCTCATGCAAAGCTTTGTGGTGTGGAGGCCATACTGCCCCAGCAGTCTTTTATCCTCCTCAACTGTGGCAACTCCGCAGCCGGAGGCTAAACTAACCCAATCCTAATCCAGCTCTTCCTCTATCAGTGGGTTCTCCCCACAAATGCCAATCTTTATTGTGGGCAATACGTCAATGGAAAAACACTGACTTGGCTTTTCAGGCTGCAGACTATAATGCTGAGAAATAAACCAGAAGGAATCTGGGTTTTAGTTATTAATTGAGCAGTTTTGATTTGAAAATCACTGACAGACGTCAAACATGGGACCCCACAATTAAATGTTCACAGTGCCATTTCAGAGACGAACTCCACTTTGAAATTAACTGAAAGTATGCGGGAAGTTTGCAGAGCAGGGCATGTGTAGGGACAGAAAATTAAAGCACAGCAGAGCCATCAGCATTCAGGGGTTAGGGAGAAAACTGGTATTGATATTCTTCATGTTTCTTCTCAATTGACAAGATGATCCCTTCCATTTGTGGTTATTGGCCTACCTTTTGTCTTGATTTCCCTGTATTTTCAATTTGCCAACTTTGGCTTTGTGTTACTTTCCTTTACAAATAGTACTAGTGAATTGTGGAGCTCTCTGCACAATTTATTATGAAGAGGACATAGAAAATTTTTTGTTTATGTTTTCTTCTCTTTGTTTTTATTGTGCAAACATGTACGACGTGTTTCACACAAACTGACACGTTATTTAGCACTGACTCTGTAATTGGACTTTAACGGAGAAATGCTTAACTCTCGTGACACTCTTATTTCTACTTTATTTTCTCTTGAAACAGCAGATTCTGCTTTCCATAACATTAATGGAGAAGGCTAACTTCTATAGCTGGACTCTCAGAATGACTGTATTAATAGAATCTGATTTGTTTACTGTTGGCAAAGGCCCAATATTCCTTCAAAGAGGAAGTTACTGTGTGAGGCTAGTTGTTATATTATAGTTATATTATATATTATATTATAATATATTTATTGTACTCATACCTCATTTTTTATCTATATAAGGCTCATTTGCTTCCCAGTTCATTGTTCATTACAGAGACTAGAGAAAACAATTCCAAGAAAACTTGCTTTTTATATTGAATATGTAAAAGTTATAAGCTGCATTGAGTTGGAAAAACCTGGGGAACTCTATGGGACAGAAATAATGTGCTTCATTCAATCGGCTGTGAAGGTACAGAAAACAGGACCATCATCGAGACACTTTGTGGAGGTAGCTGGCACTAAATGAGTTGCGAATCTCTTGTGCCTTCTGACAGCAAATCTGCCTTTGTGATTTGGGTTTGTGTTTCAAGAGGCAGCATACAGGTGGCGGAAGTAATTCTTCCCTTGTGCAATCACACCTGCAATATTGCTTTTGTACTCCAGGCTAGTGATTAGTAGAATGTATTGTACAAAGCAGAGAATTGCTTAGAAACAAGAGCACTGGAATGGAGAAGGCTGGAGGGGAAAGGAATTCCTTTTTATGTAGTCTGGAGAGGTACATAGTGGGTGGCTTAGGGTCCAGGCTGGCAGCATACACAGTCTGAAACCCCTGTGCATCATGGGTGCTATACTGATAGGCAAAAATGAGGAAAAAAAACCTCACAATAAATAGATATTAGAGTGTAAAATGGAAAGGAACATATGAAGAGGGAAGAAAATGAAGAGGAGCCATCCTGCGGGTCAGCTATATGAACTCACTGACTGGTTTCCTTGGGGAAGTGGCAGAAACCTCCTTGTTTGGAGCATGTGAAACTAGTTTAAACAAGACCATAATAAATGTTTGCTGGGGAACAGTCGTGCTGGCAGGGAACGCTGGGTGAGCTAATGGGTCTTTTCCATCTGTAGAATCTATAAATAACAATAGACGATACAAAAAAAAAAAAAAAACTGTGAAAAATGGGCAGGCATTTCTCAGAAAGCAAATTGCTTTCCTAAAACAGAAAAAAAGCAAGCTGAAATCACCCAAAGACATTTACTGAACCTTATCTAAGTCTGTTTTTACAAAATGTGTTAGTCATCGACTGGCAGGGTAAAACCTTGGGCTGACTGACATCCAGTGGAGTCCTACCACGGACTTCAGCAGAACCAGGGTTTCACCATGAGGGAGGCTGCATCTCCTGGAGCTCTCCAGAGAGGACCTCCCTTCTGCATCTCACTGGTGAGCAAGGCCACAGAACCACAGTGTTACCACAGCTGCTTCACCAGCGGGGCTGGCATGTTGCTTCAAGGGCTGCCTGTGCCATTTCCCTGAGGGCAGAGCCAGGCAGGTGCTAGGTCCCCTCACTGCCTTGGCTCCAACCGAGCAGCAACCTACTCCTGGCATTGTGGATGTTAAAGGTCTTGTTTTGACTGGTAGAGGTGAGGGAGCAGGGGGGGAGAAAACTGTCTCCTCCATTGGCAGATTGGACCCAGAGGAGTTGTTTGTTCACTGCCTCACAGAGAGTGGGAGAGCATCCATCTGAGAATCCAGCTCTGCCCAGCCCCAGCTTTTCCATCCCAACATGTCTGAGCACAGCATAGAGCTCTGCAGCTCAGAGGATAGCTGTCCTGGGGCAAGGGGAGCATTTCCACAGTGTCTCCCCAGCCACCTCCTGAGGCAGGTGAGTGTTCCAGCACACCGGTTGGAGCAATTGGGAAACCAGCATTGTTTTGTTCATTTTAATCACCAGAACTGAGAAATAAGCTTAGGCACAGCTTCTGCTCAAAACAGTTTTCTGTCTCATTTACCACCCAAAAAAATATAAAAAAAATTAAAAACGGGTCACAGCTATTTTAAAATCACCTAACAAAAGAGCAGTTAAGAGCGTTGCACTTGCAGCCTCACTCTTTGCTTCTCACTAGCCTGCCACTCCCCCTCACTCCTCGCAGTAATCCCGCAGGGCTGTTTTGTTTGGTTTGCTTATTTTGTTTGGATTGGAAAGTTCCCATTAGTTGTAGCTCAAAAATTGTGGCAGGAAAACTAGAAAGTGAAACCAGCCAGATGCATAAGTAAAAATGAATGGCCCACTTTCATTATTTTTCCTTCAATTTCAGACAGAGCAGATGTTCTCTCTTTTCTGCTTGTCCCAGAGACAACACTCTTGGCTCACGCTCTGTCCCCACTGTCTTTGGGGATGCTAGATGCTCTGCCTTTGCTGGGTTTTCAGCTCTGCCTACCTTCCCTTTTGTTGGGATGCTCCTGAGGTTTGAGAACATGAGTACAATGGGAGGTAGAAGTGGGAGGACAACTGTTGTGAGGCAGGAGGACAGTATCTCTGTGGTGGGCCAGGTGGGAAAGAGGCAGCAGCAGCACCCCATGCTGAGGCTGAGCTGCTGCAGCTCAGTGGGACTCGGCGAAGCCCCAGCACCTTTTTCTGCCCATATTCCCTACCAGCCTCCTCCACTTAATGGCCTGGCCTTATGCTCCTCCTCAAATCCCCCTTTCTGGGGGACTTCTGTGGCCCAGGGCTGCCAGCTCTTGGTCCCCTTCACCAGGGGCTGAGAGGAGGGGAGTGGTCTCAGCCTCCAGCCCTAATGCGCTTGCTGGGGCTGTGCAACCCCAGGTTGTTCAAGAAAGCACAATAAAAAATAGGGCAGTGCTGAGCCACAACGTCTTTGATTCATGCTCAGTAACCACATGAGAGGATCCCATGCTTATAAAACTAAACCGCTTCAGCATTAAGAGAAATATTTATGAAGATGCTGCCAGCACAGCTGACCTGCTAGTCTGCTGCAAACAGACTGATTTCCTGATGTCCCAAACCTCTCGCAACCTTCCTTTTTCTGCTAGGTTGTTACATCTCCTGTCAGTGTTTGTCTTATTGTGTCATTTCAGGGAGCAGAAAGGATGACACCCTCACCTGCTGCACCCTGGCAGCCCCCTGGAAGCCACCCAATGTGCAGTGATTGTGTGCTGTGATTCTCATTTGGGGCAGCAATTATGTTATACCTTTGGCAATGCCCAGCTGTGCCAAATTGTACAAAATGTTCCTTAACTTTCCAGGTCACAGTGCTTGTCTGAATGCTCTCCAGGGAACTCTCCTGTCAGAAATGGAGGAAATATAGTCCCTGGTTACCAGAGAGAGCTGTTCCAGCTTTTTACCATGGGTGGTTTGGGTTTTCATTATGCAGCAGGATTTCCCATAGCTGTTGGTCACTGTATGCACCAAAAACTTGTCACTGTGCTGTGCGAGCTCCCCAACACACCTGGTGACTCAGCCTGAGGTTCATCTCAAGCATGGTTCTCCCCTTGCCTAGAAGTTCTCAGCATTTCTCCCCAGCCCTCACTGTTGTTGCCTTTTCTTCCTAGCTGTTACACCAGGCCCCAGTCCCTTTGTCTCAGTCCCTTCTTTGCCCACCTGTCTACTTCCTTGAACTTGAACTCTTACCTCCTCACCCTTCAGAGAGAGGCAAGTCCAAGTTTTGCAGACCATCACAAGTTGAGTTAGGCATCTCAGCTTTAGAATGTAGAGACTTTTTGCCCTGGGCTATAGCCTGTTTTTTTAAAAAAGCTCTGGGCTGTTTCAAGGAAGCAGAAATGTTAGGGCCCTGACTGCCATGTTTTCCTCCCAGTTATCTCTGAAATATTTAGGCTTATCCAAGAGGGTGCTGAAGGAGCAGTGTTCATTACAAAAGTGTGTGTATATATGTATGTGTATGTCTATATAGATGTTTATGTGTATGTGTGGACTCCTTGTGCTAGACCAGGTGCCAGCAATGGGGTACAGTGAAATGAATGCTCACTGCTTGATTTTTTGGAGGTGCCAACAGCCCTATGGTTTTGTTTGGAGCTGCGGTTGCTCAGAACTGGAGAATTCCTTTGTTGTCTTTTTGACCGTTCATATCTGTTGTCAGGGAAAGGGTTTTGGTGGTTTGGATCTGAGGGGCATGAAGAGGACATTTTGGACTGGAGGCAAGGTATTTGACAATAATTGTTCTAAACCATAGTAATAATATTAATGGGAAAAGGCTAACTGTTCAACTCCAAGCAGCATGAGAATGAAGCAAGCCTTAGGAAAGAGATGGGTATTAGTAGTGGTATAAGTTGGTGGATGAGAATTTTGCAGTGAGAGAACACAAACAATGTTCAATGTCTTAGACGCTGAAACATTTTAAAACATTTTTTAAGAATGAATGCTGCAAGTATCACATCTATGACAGTCAGGCATATGATCCAGAGAGATCTGCTGGGACCCAAAGCATTTCAAAGGCGAGTTCCCTAACTAGATGTGTGCGTCTAATTAAGTAAAGGGTTCTGACCTCCAAGCAATGCTTTTAGTTACAGCAAAACAAGGGTTCAATCAGAAAGAGCCACCAAAGGGAAGATCCGTAAATTTTGTGCTATGCAGCTTTCAGGATACTCTAATGACAGCTCTGGAGCTTGCCCTGCAAAGCATCACCCTGCACGATGCAGGCAATGCTCACTTCTCTAACCCCACCAGCAAAGCTCTGAGTGATGCTGCTGGGGCCAAGTTTCACCCCTTACCTTTAGTCTGGGAATGATGTTAATGGCAGTACCACACAGACCAAAAGTACAGGCATTTTTTTTTTTGCAAAATAAAATTATGGCCTTTTCACAGGAGGCCCCAGAAGTGCAGAAAAATGAGTTTCCACAACATTGTGTGATCTTTTGCACGATGGAAGCCACACATATCTTTTGCTGACTTGTGCCCCAAGAGATTATGGTTTGGAATGTAAAATCATTGACAGTAATATACGTTGATATTTTTTTATTAGAACATTGCCTGGTAGCGATTAACAAATTAATCAGGGAACAGAGATACAAACATATGCCTTTATGTCTGTATGTTTTAAAAGGAATAAATTATATGTTATAATTTTTTTTGTTGTCCAATATCCCAGCAACAAAACAGTAGGGAACTCCCATTACACATTTTGGCTCGAAAAGTATTCCTTTCTGCTCTCTGTAAAATGCCCAGGTCTAGTGATCCAAGTTAAACATTACTGGAATTTCACCATAAGTCAAAAACAATATTAATTTTGAGCCCACATATTTTTCTTCTGGTAGGGTATAAAAGTTGAAAATAAGTACATGCTCCCGACAATCTGTAAATGGTAGAGTGCAATGGATGAAACGAGGAAAAGAAAACAAAACAACATGCACGTTTAACAACAAAGCGACAGCAATGTTGGGTGGTATGAACTTTTTTGGTATGGTAGCAGGAATGAGAGTTTTTCTCCCCCTCTGTGATCTGGTTCAAAGGGAACCAAAGGCTGGCATTATGCCGCTGAGCCAGGGCAGAAGATTTCCGTCCTGTACAAATCCGTAATCAGTGTTACTCCTCAGTGGGAAGCACAGGGATTGTTGCAGAATATTAGCATGGCATTTCTGAACTCCCGCATCCCTCACTCCCTCCCTGTGTGGGAGACACTGCGCTGCTGTTTGTCTGAAGTCTAAGGACTGACACAGCCATCTTTTTCAAATTAAAATGGCAATGTAAAGTTTTGTAAATGTTAGTTCTCCTAATTGACAGTGGCTTGTATAATTAAAATAAAATCACTAATATTTTCTCTTGTTTTCTTTTTTATCACTGAAGTTAATTTTTCAGTAACTCAGACAAGGTCTTCATTTTTATGAAGATCCATGCTGACCTCTAAATATCTGATTTTTTTCAGTGAGTGTTTATGCCCATCTGGTTTGAATTTAACATTCTTATGAGTCACTTCACTTTGATAGGAACACTGTGCTATAGAAAACCTCTTTTAATATTTTAATGTTTTAAATCAAACACTGCATAGTTCATTACCTAAGCCCAGCTACGATTAAGTAGCCAGTGGGTTACTTTTCATCATTGGACATTGCATTTATTCTCTTTGTGAAATAAATGTTTCTTGTAGTAGAAAGGTTTACAAAGCACGTGTGTTCAAGCATTTTACCATCTTTTGCTGCCACATCCTTTCCCAGACTTAATAACAATCTTTTTGGAAACAGCCTCAGTAGGGGAAGGATGAGTGATTCTATAGGAAGTGAGGATACTCAGCACTTCCTTACATCTGACATTTAACCCAGGCAAAAGTGCTATATTTATTGTTCTATCAATGCTGATTTTATTACTTACTATGTTCTTACTACGTGCATTTCCTGATGTTAAAGATATAAGCAACTCTTTTGGGATTTTTCTTTTTGTGCAGGGAAGCTTTAAAATAGATATTTCAAGAAACTCCAAGTGATATGCAAAGAAAGAAAAGGAAAAAAGTTATAAGCAAGCCATTAAAAGTACCGTGTTGTAGAGACCATTCTATTTAAAAAAAACCAAAATATCTGAGTTTTCTGGTATGTTTTGTTGAGTTCTAACTTAATCGTCACATAAAATAGAAAACCTCAGTTCCAACTGGAAAACAAATGGAATATTTTAAAGTATTTTTTGTTTGCATTAAGTAGAAATATGTTCTAACAAGCTCAGACTCCACTTCTTTTCTTGACTATTTAAATACATATTAGATCTTCAGAAAATACAAAATAAAAGTAAAAATAAAAATAGATGTTTTCTCTGAGACCCTCAACTAAACGAGAGTAAGTTTCTGAGTATGAGTCAATTGCTTTAAACCAGATGAAAATTACAGTATGTGATACAGGAAAATGTAAGTTCTTTTACCCATAAATGCAAATTGTTTAACCACTCATTTTAAGCAAATGTTTAGTGAATTTAGAACTTTAGTGTCTTCCCACATACATACAAATTAGACTGACACTTAAGTCTTTTCCCTGTTTATGGCCCTATAATTTCCTTCTTTGAAGGGTCTGATTCTCCTCTCACTTTTATCAGAGCAAGTTTGGATTCAAGTAACAAAAGAGAGGACCTAACTTCAGATGATCTCTAGCAGAAAATGCATAGCCACATCATGATAATGGAGCTTCATGAGGATTCAAAATGATAATTTTTTTTATACCCATGTGCTAGGGTATGTTTTATGTTGACCAAGGCAGCAGAGCAGCTAATGTGCTTTGAGCAAGACCTATTCACAGCAACAAAGAAGATTTTTCAGTGTTATGCGGATCAGTTGTTCTGTCTGTTTAATTTCGGTTGCATTTTAGGCAGGATTAAAAAAAAGGACAGGCCCATTAACAAAGGTTGAAATATAGTCCCTTCATTTTTATCATTCATATCCAGCCTGGAACATGAAGAATACTTTTGTAGTTCACATTAGTCACATTATCATGATGGAATAATGAAAGAAGAAAGGATTTATTTTTAAGTACAGTTCAGAAGTGTACTGTTGTCTGACCCAGTCAGAATACACCTTTAAAAAATACTCAACCTTCATCAGTCAGGCAAATAAAGATCCTTTCTAATCCATTTAGGATGTTACACTTTTCTTATCTCTTCCAGAGTAGATAATGGAAAACTCCAGCCTTGTTAAGAAATCTGGGGATGTTATATTATTGAACTAAAATTTTACCAATTTTAAATAATTTTTTTTTTCAGAGATTGCTGAACTTTGCTTAGTCCATTTGCAAAGGCAAACAGCAAAATATTTTTAGCAATTTGCTTAGTGCATGTATATATATTGTGGTGACTGTTCATTTTCATGGGAAGAGTTCTAACATCCATCACAGGCATGCGTGCTCTTTGCCATTTTACTTGTGAGGATTAAGGAGAGGTAGTGGAGAGGCTGCCCTTGTGAGTGTGTAAATTATGAGGGCTGTTAAGCAAAACGCATTTTGACATTATTTTTTTAACAGCTTCATGCAGGTAGTCTTGTTCCTTTTGGACATACCAATTGTACCTAAGCATCATCCACAACTAGCAAAGCACAGAAAGATGTCGCTACAGAAAATCACTCTATTGTTGACTTTTTATTTAATTTCCAGTGTATAAAGGCAGAGACAGCATAGGCTTGCAGTTAAGGCACTGATCTGAAATGCTACAGAGTGAGGTCAGTTCCTGATTCTGTTACAAATATCTTTCCTGCCACAGCACATGCTCTTTGGGATACAGGTATGCCCTGGGGCAGGTCCAAGTCTGACACCAAACCCCTTTTTCATTAATGTGATATGGATGCAATGCCATGCTCAGCTGCTTTACTTCAGTAAAACTGGGGAGAAAGGTTAGATTCTTGCTGCTATGGACACTGATACCAGCATACACTGACCCACAACGTAGATGGGGAGGACACACCCTGCTATTCCATCTGCCATCCGCCTTCCTGGTGACAGCAGGTAGCCAGCCTTGGGCAGGATAACTGGCTGAGACACTCTTTCCAAACATGTCCCAGGTACATTCTACAAAAAGCACACAGGATTTACAGGCAACTGCTGCCCAAGTTGTCCCTACAGCTCTGAACGTATGCCGCAGGAAGGCATGGACACCCTGTGCCCCAGGCTGAGGGGGTGTGGTCCTCACCTGACTCAGCAGGGCTAGGGACTGACTGGCTGGGCGCAGGTTATACTGTTAAATTTGGTTGAAATTGGCCAAAAGTTGTTTGTGAGGAGACTGACAGCAGATGGACGGTGTGGTTGCATAAACCTAATTTCCTAAGGAAACTGGGTTAAGAAAGGAGGATAATAGCACTTCCTGACCATACAAGGATGTTGTGAGAATAAAAACATTTGTGATGGTGAGGTGCTTAGGTGTTACAGGGATGGAGACAATGCAAATTCCTAGACAACTAAATTAATTTTAGCATTTTTCCTTCCTCTTTGAAGTTGTGTGCTACAAATAGTTACTTATGGGCATATCTCTGGAGCCAGTGGCTCTGCTAATACATACTGTGTATGAAGTATCAGAAATTAATGAGGTTGGAAGAGATTCAGATTTTGTCTGCTGAGACACAATAATTCCTACTTGTTTTGCCATGAGAACAATATGTTTAGAGTAGAGCACTAATCCCTATCTCCAGAAAGTGCATCAAATGAAAGCAATCAAATATACCTTTTATATTTTAAGTTGTAGTGTATTTTTTTTCCTTGAATTTCAAAAAATTGTGTGTGTGTGATAGCTGGAACAGCTTTGCAATTCAAAACAGAAGCAGGTTTGAGCCTCAGCCATACACAACAGGTTGCTCCTTCTGAACAGAAAGGTAAGCAGCAGAAAATCTTTACAGCTCAGGCCCATGAGGACCCCAAGCACTTCCAATGGGAACTAGAAAGAATTTGGGAAGCTGTTCCAAAGCCGAGAGCCTCAAATCTGCCTCTCCTCCACTGCCTAGTTCCACAGGGGATGAAAGTCTGGAAGCACTTAAGTTTTCCATTTCCAAATCCTGGGCAGTGGTAGCTTGGCTACAGCGTATGGGGAAGGTGGCCTCTGAGAGCCCTGGGCACATGGATGTCTGCCTTGGACTGAAGGTCTACTGGGACCTGTGAAGGGTCCCAGTAAAGAGCTAAAAGAGCTGTTGCTGGGTTGGTGAGCGCCCTGATTTTTTAGGCACAATATGACAAGGAGAAATACCCTACTGGGACCCTTCACAGGTCTCATTTAGTGCCCAAGAGCAGCAGGATGGGGAGAGTGATGTGCTGCCCTGTGCTGGCTGTCCTGTCCTTATCCTGTGCATGTGAGGTGGGGCTAATCCCCTGAGCAGTTTTCCGTGTACTCTGCCCTTGCTGGGGCAGCCCATATCGTTCAACAGAAGTAGAAATTACTTGGCCAGGAAGAAGGAGTTGGTACATCTTTGTGCTCAGGATGGAGAAATCCAGGCATTTATTCCAGCATCTTTTTATACATCTTACCTCATGGCTTCTCCATGCAGGAGCCTGGGTCACTGCCGGCAGACAAGGAAATCCAATTTGGGTCTCCCACATGCTGGATGAGTGCTCCTGCCACTGCATTACTGTATAAAGAAACATAAATGCCCCTGCCAGCTGGCTATTAAGGGCATAAAAAATCAGGCTTGCTCTGCTTTTGAAGGAGAGCTCAGAGGAGGGGGAGTCATGGCATGCACCTCTTAAACCCTTTTTCTACTCAGCGTGAGTTTTTCTGAAGCATCTCCAAAGACCACTAACTCCCCCTGTGTGCTGCAGCTCAGCACCCAGCAAAAAGGTCTAGACTCCTGTATCCATAACAGGCTTCTCAAATTAGGTGGTGCAAGCCCTGGCATGCAGTGATTTGGCCCTGCAGTGTCTGTGTTTGTTTAAAGAGCTGTATGCTGAGCCAGGTCAGTGCCTATTGCTTTAGTCATAACAAGCTTTCAAGATTATAAATGGGCAAAGTGCTGAGTAACTTGTGATTCAGCCTTATTATGATTTCTAAGTACATATTAGTAATACACTCCCTGCTATTACACAATTTCCCTCTTGATTTGACACCTACACCCATTCTCCACACAAAGCCGGAGCTGAGCAATCTCCGCTTATTTTCAGTAGCTGGTAGGAAATGTGAAGTTGGCTCGTCCTCCAGTCAGCATTTCTGTCACATTCAAAAACTCCCTTGTTTTAAACTGTTTACTCTGTGCAGAGATGTTTTCTTTAGAAAATAGTAGTGACAGAAACCAGCCAGTTTAAGTCAAAGCTGCAGGTTCTGCATCTGTTGAATGTAGCAATTAGTATTTTTCACTTTTGTATTTACCATGAGTTATCTGCAGGATTCTTAAGGAAGAGTGAAAATTGAGCCATCAGGTGGTTTCTATGGTAGAAGCTTGCATGTTTTATATAAAAAAAAGACAGCTTTGTTTCTTTTGGCATTATCTTAGAAGAAGTTAATGGTGGGTGGAGGCTTCCTGGGAAGGAAATGTGTAGGGGTAAAAAATGAAATTGTGGTGGGTCGCCACCCTGTAGAGCCTTGGTGGAAACCCTGAATAATTATCTGAATGTTTCAGGTTATGGATGTTTGGGTCCTCTTCAGTGGGGGTTTTGCAGAGAACCAAAGTGTTGCAGAAAAACCTGTTTGTGCACCTTCCCTTTGGCGAGATGAACACCGTCCCATTTTCCTCCAAGGAGGGCAGACCCTTACTCGTCGAGTTCGATTTGATCAACTTTACTTATATTGAGACATCTGTTATGCCAAAAATGTCTCTTTTGAAGAAAGAATGGTTACTTCTGTTTTAAGGGCCTGTAGGCCTGAGGTGCTGGGGGAGGCAGGGAGAAGCAATGTCAGGATCAGAGGGGTTCCCAGAGCCAAGAGTCATGCTCCTTCTCCCTAAATGGGGCTGTGGCAACTCCTAAACTTGGAGGCAGAGCCCTGTGCCTCCCTCAGCAGTCAGCAGGGGAAAAATGCACCCACAACCCCCTGCTTACCTTCTCCCGCTTTCTCTCCAGGGACTATGAAGGGACTTTGAAGTGACCAGGGTCCCAATTTAGGCACTTTGATTAAGCACCTGAAGTTAGAAGAGATAAGTTTGGCACCTGAAGTGCAGACTACATCTGTGACAGCAACCTAAGAAATTCCTCTCCCTCCTCCCCAGCTCCATTGAACACCCAAGACACCAAATTTTCTGGCATGGTCCCAGTTTGGGAAATCTGACATGTGGCTGGAGACGCTGCCAGTTTATCATCATGCTGAAAAGTCAGTGCCATGGTATAAGTGAAGCCCTGGGGATGTTGAGGTGGAGACCACAGTAATCACATGAGGCAGGGGACAGAGGAAGGTTGTAGGTGCCCAGCCCAGAGCTGCAGTGAGGAACATACTGACCATGGATGTGGGAAATGTCACATCTGCAGAAGTGAGAATCAGCAGGTAAAAGCAATTTTTAGGCATAAGCACTGTAATAATAATGGGTTTCTCTGGAAACACTGTTGCTGTTTGTTCCCCTTGGCAGAGTGGCTTGCTGACTTGCCCAAGAAGGAGGGAGATATGTGTTCCAGGTGGTCCTTGGTTCAAGGGACTTGAAACTTCAACTTCTCCAGCCAGGTGAGTGCTTTGGCCACCAGGTTTAGGCTATTCTTGAGCAAAGCATGCCAATGAAGCTGCACGGAGATATGGAAACCTCATGGATCTGTAAGAAGATCCTGCTAAAGAGAGCCTACTTCCCTAACTTATGGTGAAGGGTCTTAACTGGAAGCAGGGAAACCTGCTGATCTGATTCCTGCTACCAGGCCTCTCCATAAATTTATTTCAATCTGTAGTTAAAGACAAAAATTACATGGGAAGCAGGGCCTGGGACACAACCTCTTTCTTCCACCAGTCCTGCTGCACCACATCTACTCAGCTGATCTTGGCACTGGCCTGAGCACACCAAGCAAGAAATATCCATTGGGAAAGGCACAGGGATGCCTGTCCCTCTCCTTGAGTGCAGACAGTTTCAGTGAAGAGAGAGATACCTGCACAGAGTCCTCAGCACCACGTTTGACACTTCAGGAAGACTTTTCCCAGCTACAGTCTCCCTGGGAGCTGGGAGTAAGTCCTTGTCTCCAAGGCAGAGTGGTGAGGTGTGCCAAGATCACAGCCAGGGATTAACTCTGGGCCACCCTGCAGGCGTAGGTGCCTACTTCCATTGAAGATTAATTTCACACCTTCGTCCATGTTTTGTAACCACAGGTGGAAAGTGCCATCAGCTCTGCTGTGTATGGTCAGCGTGGAACCTCGCAAGAATACAATCAGCTGGAGAAGACCTTCCCAAATTCTGTTAAATGCAGACAAAAGACACAAACAAAAATAGAAATTGCAGAAGAGGTAGGGGCGGTGCTTCATTTGGAGTAAATCCATGCAGCCCTTGAAGGCTTTGGTCTGCTCTGCTATGCAACTGCTGGTGACCTGGGAGTGGGAGTGCACGGCACAGGACTGGGTAAGCAAGGGGTGGTACCTGAACCCTGTGCGTCAGCAAGTACATCTCCTACACAATATTGGTTGCTCCTGCAATTCAGATGGACTAACATGGTCACTATTTCCTGTGAAAAATGGGAGCTTTCCATCTCATAATTTTCATTTCACTTTCTTTAAATGTTTGGATATTTTCCAGTGCTTCCTGTAGCTGCCATTATCAGGCTGGTTCAAACAGGGACTCTCATGAGTCACTGTGCTGCCAAATTCCGAATTCATCCTAGAAATGCCCAGGCTCTTCCTCCTACTCTTTCTCCAAGTCCCTTGGGCATTACACAAGCTTCCTCCAAATTTTATCCTGAGGTCCTCACCATACCACGTAACCTTCTCCTTGTGGTGAAATCTAGTTATTACAAAACATCTTGACCTCTGGGAGGCTAAGCAGGCAAGTTTACATTAAATCCAGAGACATATGGGTAAGCACTTTCTGACAAAAACTGTTCTATGTATTTGCAGTTCAAGGTCTGGTTGGAAGTGCCATTCACAGAAAACAGAAAGGCCAGAAACTCACATTTAGGAGTGGAAGGTTCACAATCAGGTTGAGAATATGGAAGAGAAAAAAATGTTATTAGTCTTAAGCATTATTGCCTAAAGAATGTTCTCTCCCACAATTACTTAGTTGTGTGCCTGTGTGGTACAATTTGACTATTTAAAGTTTGTGTCTCTAATCCTGGATGAGATTATTTTCTGTGTTATGAGAGTGATCAGAGAGCATCTTTGGAACTATCTGTGATAATAAGATAAGCGTCTGTGCATCTGCTCTTCCAGGATTGTGGCCAGAGTAGTTGGAGGTGCAGAGTGCTACAGATCTCCAGGAAAGATCTGTCTGTAGCCTGTTTCCTTCCCTCTTTGCTTTTTATGAGGATATATCACAAGGCTTGTGCTGTAAAGTCAGCTTCAACTGAAAGCATCCTTTCTATAGATGCAAGTTGTACAAGGTTTTGGCACCTTTTTCTGGAAAATAATAAAAATTATAGACAACTTACAGACTGTGTACTCAGCTGGGCATCCAGAGCTCATCCTGAAGATAAGCTATATCCATCAAAGGCATTGGAGGCTTAGCCCTGCTAATTGTGTTGCTCTTTATCTCACCACTGTATTTCCTCTAGCTTTTCTTCTGTATGGTAGAAATCATTATGGCATTTTTTAGACTTCTGCAGGAGTCACAGATGTATTTTTTCCCCACCTTAGTGTTACACCTATAACATAATAGGAACTGCAGTCTTGTTTGAATTACCATTGTGTTGCATTTGGATACTGGTATGTCTGGTGGTCAAAGCACTGGGAGAAGTAGTTCATAATCTATGAAACACATGAACTACATTTCTGCAACATTTAGAAATACTTGGAGGAGAGACAGTGTTGATTGAAAGGGAGCAAGGCACCGTTACCTTCCCTTGTAGCTGGCTTTGTGTTATGGTGGTTAAGAATGCTGTTGCATAACAATTTTTTATTATATTTCTTTTAGGTGAAGTGGCCAGTTGTTCTAGCATAATATTCTTTTTCTGCGCAGAGAGAACATATTCATCACCACACACCACTGCTCATTTCCCGGTATGTAACTGACAGCTTGAATGGAGAGAACCTCCTGAAGCTCACCGCAGGTAAAGATGACTGATCCTTTACTAGAAAAACCTTGACTACACTCTCAGGCTTTATTACCTATTACAATGTTTATCCTCTTGGAGATTAATTTCTTGAATTGAAAAATGTGGCAATATAATAACTAATACTACAGCTATAAACATCTATTTTCCTTGCTGAGGAAGAAAAGAAAATAAACCTCACATTCTATACTAAGCCCTACTAAGACAGTTTTAAATACGAAAAGCAGTAACAAATCATAAGTGGGAAAATGACAGAACTTAATACAGAGCTGAACACTAGTGAGTACTTTGTCACTGTGTCAGACTCTCAACTATCCAAGTCTTGGTGAGTTTATTTAGCCATAAGAGCTTCCTCCACATGGACCGTATGAAAGGAAACATTGAACCCTCAAACACTTCCATGCACACTCTTACCGAGCCCCATAGGATGTGATGGGATACATCCTCATGTCACACTATCAAAGCAAGTGTTATGGGCTGCAATACAACATTCTTGTTATTTTGGGCACTTTGATCAGAAAAGCCTCTGAAAGCTACCATTATGACATGGTGCCCAGGGAAGCCCTGTGCCAAATACTTTGTGATACAGCTAGAACATGTCCAATGTGCAGCAGCTCAGCTGGGAGCCATGCTTTCCCCACTGTCATGCCCAAGGTTGCAGTAGTTGCTGATAATTTCTAACCTAGAGTAGTGTCTGTCTTCTGGGTGAAGACGGCATGGATCTCAGAGGTGGGATGGACTCAGGGAACTGTATGTTCATTGTTCCATTGAAGCTCTGTGCTCATTTTCCGCCCAATACTTATTGGTGATATTAATGTGTGATAGGTAATAGCTATAATAGCATATAAACATTAATTTATGATAGGTATACTATCTGTATCCTTGCGAAAGACAGGAGAAGAAAGCACTAGCACCTTGTTTATTTCTAAAGGACACACACTTTGAAACAGCTTTTCATGTTACCACGTTCTTTTAAATGGTTAGACTTGCACCTCAATCAGCTGGCAACTCAGGCCCTGTTTACCTCTGGAAAACAGCCCTTGTGACCATGGACCGTACCATTGTCTGACAGATTTTATTATCCAGAGTGAGACAGAGGCTTGATCTGAAGGATGAGATGATGTCAGTTCAGGTGATGATGTGTCTCTCTGCTGAACTGATAGTGAGAGGGAGAGGGAAGGAACAATGCTATGGAATTCTCATTTTTTCTCTCCTACTAACACACACCAAATATTCATATAAGGTTTGTGTTTTCAAGCAAAAAAAATTACTTTTTTTTTTTTTAAATACCCTGTTATTAAGAAGGATAACAAGGATAACTATTTTTAGGTAAAAAAGAGATTGGTAAACTCACAGCCTACATTATTGCACATATTCAATACCACCTAAATTGCACTAAACTGCTAAAAGAAAGCTCTGTTTATCCTAATGTAGTGGTCAAGGTCTCTCTGTCTCAGGGCTCCATAGTCATGGGCTTCATGGGCCAGGTCTGGTAACAGGGGTGTAGCAGTGGTTGCTGCATTTAAGAGCATTTGTTACTGGGAATTAGTAGTTTTCCCATAGTGCCCAGGAGCCCCGGCCTCGGTGCAGAGCCCCATTGTGCTCAGAGTTGCACGAGTGTGCAGTGGTGTTGTCTTTGTAATGTTTCAGCTGGATAAAAAAAAAAAAGGAGCCTGTGGGAGGAAAGTTTGTGTTGGCTGTAAACCAACACGTGCACAGTTTAATAAGATACGTCTATGTTCAGTGATTTCAGTGCAGATTTCAGTGATTACAAGTGCAGATTTTATAGTCTTACCTTTTATTTTCTTTGTACTGAGGTGAAGTAGTGAGAAAAGTCACTGTTACGGAGAAGGCCTTGCAGTAACTATTATTCCTCAACAGATTTTAAGTTTTTCTACCAGCTTGGAAGCTGCTATTTCCAGGTCTCCCTTAATTAATCCTGGGAACAGAGGATTTGACAAAAATGTGTTTTGCCAGTTTGAGAAGCCCTATCCTTATGAGGGCTTCAATTACATTAATTAATTAGTCTTTTATAATTCAATTCACACAGCTGAATAGACCTAATTAACAATAAGTACATTTACAAGCTATCTTGTTACGACAGCATTAAGGATAATGTATTCATTAAGCTCCACGTGAAGACATTATCAGGCTGAGGGTACAAGCTGCAACATGTTGAAGACACTCACTGCCGAGGAAAGGAGGCTCTGCCGACAGAGATAGCCTATCTGCACAAAGAGCATTTACTTCAAAGATCATAGATAACACTGGAGGGCTTAATGAGGGTATATTAAAAAAATGCAAATAGAAGGATCTAGTGGACACATAAATTGCATAACACTCGCAGCATACCCTCTGCGCTGGCTTATGGAGGCAAAGAGGGTAAAAGTTAGCAGGTTACGTCACTCCCCCTATTTCAAAGGGATTTTCTACTTGTAGACCAAGTCCTGTTAGTACACGAGTGCCTGGTTGTTCTTATTCATTCAAATGATATCATAAGCTTGAAATAGCTGCTACACACCCTATTTGTCTGAGTACTCCAATTTGTGAAGTTTGTTCCAAAATGTTCGACTGGTAAATGAAATAAATAAAACGTAGCTCACAACACTATTGTGCTGCTCCACTTTAAAAATTGTTAACTTTTGAAAAAACCCTTTCAGATCAAAATGACATTAAAAGCTTTATGGTAATACTGAAATCGGGATTTATTTTATGATACGCAGGACTGATATCTGATTCTTTAAAAGTTTGCTGTGTTTTCACATGAAACATTAAAATGTTATGTGCTGAACTGGCACACACAGGAAATTTTTAATATGCTGAAATAAAATGTGCTTAAATAACCCTCCACAATACTTTTACATTCTTTGTTTTGCTTATATTGAGACTCAGCCGTCACTTTTAAGTTTTAATAAGTTTCATATGTTTTGTAGAGGAACTGTGTTTGGTTAATTCTAACCTTTAATTAGTAGCCTCTGGATTGGTGTATACCCCAGGCACGGGGATGTTATTAGCGTGAACTGAAAGCTATGTGTGTTACTCCATAACAGATCAAAACAAACCTTGTATGCTCTGACAGCATTAAGCCCCACTGAGACCTGGTGCAGGATATGGTTTTCCACTTGCAAAAGAAAATTGTAATTCACAAGCCTTTGCCAGATGTTGTCCCCCTGATACTTCAGCTTCATTGCATACCTACCGAGTAGGTGGTCACCTAAGGTAAAGCCAAGTGTGCTGTTAGAGCATTTGCTAGACTAAATAATTTATTTTATTTATTTTTAATAAGAACAGTAACAACAAAAAATATTCAAGATGTGCTGGAAAATGGTTGTTTATTACGAATAGGATTCTGCTGTTTTGTGAGCAGAATACAGGCCCACGCTCATTATCTCCTATAGTGGGAAGACTTCGAGGCTTAAAGGAATCTGCTGAGGCCTTTGCTTCTGATGAACAATGTCATTACAGACCACGCCATACAGCAAGTGCTGCAGCAGCACAAAAGCGTGAGACAAACAGAACGAAGAGGACAGGAGATCACAACAGAATACTTCAAAAGTAGATTCCAGAAAGCATTTTTTATTAAAGATAGAGGTGTTCCTGGAACCAAAGAGAAGCATCCCCTAAATGAGACAAAAAAGCCTATCAGTGGCTGCTTATCCCTGGCATTTTATTAACATGTAGACAGCTGGCACAAAAGTGTACTACTATCAGTCTCTTATCAGATTTTAGGTGGTCAGCAAAAATCACCTTCATTATCTGTACAAAATGAAGAAAACTTTTTTTTTTCCGAAAACAATGAAACTTTGTGTGGAAAAGAGAAACTTGAGCAAAAAAATTGTACATGGCCTGTACCGAATTTGCTTTGGAAACATCTTTGGTTGACCCTGCCTTGGTGTCTTTACATACTCAGCTGTAAACACAAAAACATCACTTGCATGTTGGAAATGTTATTGTAACTTTTGTGGTCCAAGAATATAAGCGAGGCACAATTGCGGACAGAATTTAAAAATTAAAGTGTTCCATAATTGGAGAACATGGAATAATTTTTAGACTTAGGTTAGACTTAAATTACTTCAGTAATTTTATGTAAATTTCTGTAAGTAAAAGGAGAGGTTTCTGTTTTAGGATATGCAGATTGCTTCTATTTGTTCCAGGAGATTTTATAAGCATAGCAAGTAATGACTGCAAGTGCATTTTATATGGTAAAAAGCATTCAGGTGACTTTTTAAAAGAAATTAAGTTCTCCCTGGCTTCTGGACTTTTTGAGTAGAATTAGATAAACATTTGACTCTGAATGCTATAAGGTACTTATGGTATGATTACTTGAGGCCATAGAAATCTTATCTGATACCATGGTGGAAACCAGTCTGTGAACATCAGACATTCAGTGACATATTTACATGATCTATTCTTGACCAGGCCTAATGTAAGCATTGTGATAAAAAGGAAGGTCCTGCTGACATGTTGGCAGATGAAGTGAAGTACAAATGCTGGTGGTGCCATGCAGCAGTCCTGCAAACAGTTTTCCTTCCAGAGGCAGCACAATGGAACTGTGTTTGTAGGCAAGGGTGCTCTCCTGAAGGATCCGGCCTGCCTGAATGCAAATGGGATTGCTTTATTGATTGTTTTGATACTTGCTTGAATAATTTCTCAAGAAACGCATCGCAGCAAATACATTTCTTCTGTAAAAAGCCTCATGTAGCTTTAGTTCTATCAATAGGCTTCTCCATCAGGGAAGTAAATAGCTATCATGGAAGTGATTTAAAACTAGTTACACAGCAACTCCTAGTTATTTTATTACAGTATACAGAATGCAATGTCATTTCTTTGTCTGGGAACACTACACTGGTGACCCATTTTGAGCAATTGCCCCATATCTGTACTTTTCATGCATCTTGGATTTAGTGCTATCACACTCTATGTCCATGTAATCAGGGAAAAAAAATCTTCTCTCTCCTTGACAGCACGAGCAAATTATTTCTCTGAACCTGGCTTTTGAGGTGTTCCGGAGCTAAATTTTGTGTGTGAACAAATCAATAAAATTTGCAGGCCAACCTGAGCTAAACTTTGAGGTTAAAGCAGAAGTCTGAAAAGCCAGGGTCGTTTTTTTCCCTTGTTTCACCTCTTTTCCCTTCCTCTTCCTTTTTAATAAATAAACCGAGACAAATCTGCCAACTTCTATTCCAACTGCCTCTGCAATGTACATCTTTTTCTACAGGTAAGCACTGCAGGTCATTTCTTTCAAGCATGTTATCTTCCTGAGATTAGCCCTGGATTAATTTCTTCTTTAGATGGGTGACTTTCAACTCCTTGACAGAAATCTGAACAGCATAAAAAACCCTGATTCTGGTCAAAATTACACATCAGTTGGAAGTTCACATCCAGTTGTGCAGGATTTCCTCTGGAGGACTGACTGACTGACTGATTGAACAAGAGCCATTTTATTTGTCAATTATGTTGTTTGCCTCCAGAGGATAATAGCCAAGCAAATTAATTAGTGAAAATAAGCCACAAAACCATCAAAACATTCAAGCAAAGCTTCACTCATATGAACATGTTCAATGAAACA
The DNA here is from genome assembly GCA_013398125.1 of Aegotheles bennettii. NCBI lineage: Eukaryota > Metazoa > Chordata > Aves > Caprimulgiformes > Aegothelidae > Aegotheles > Aegotheles bennettii. Next base: position 380,976 of record VZRW01006609.1, read on the forward strand.
GAAACTTGGACTGGCAGTTCAGTGTTTTTACACTATTTGTTGATTCTACTGACAGCTTTAATCATTGCTGAGCTGACACTCCGGCAGTACAAACGAGTAAATAAAACGTCAGTTTTGCTTACGATGACATTGAACATAACTGTTCAACCTTGACAGGTCTATATTTGTAGACAAGAGAATAACTTCTTTAGACTTTCCTGCAAGAATAACACAGCTGAAAACTGCACAGCTACCACAGACATGGCTTGTAACCAATAAAAGTAAGTTATTTTTATTTGCAGTTATTTGACAAAAACTAATGGTGTAAATTTTTTTCACTAGTCAGAATGGCAGAGCAGCCACAATGTTCACCCAACGCCAGACCTCAGAGGAAAAGCCACACCTCACCGATGGGAGTCTTGCTATCAGCTCCTGTGGGCTCAGCACTGGCTCTACGCTCGGTTCTAAGGATTATGTGAAACTATGGGTTTTTCTGAGAAAAGTCCTGTGTCAAAGAGGTTCTTTGTTCAAGGCATAACCTGAGTTGTCTGTCAAATGTGGGCCCTGATCCAGCAAAGCACTTAAGCACATGTGTAGCGTTGTTGAAACCAATGGGACTACCGCTCACATGCTTAAAGTCATGCGCGTGTTTAAGTGCTTTGCCGGCCTGAAGCCTTGCAGAAGTCCTTTATATCATGTTGATTTCAAAGCACATTTCATTATTACATCACCGTGCTGTTCTTGGCAGGGAATGAATTAATAAATGAGACAAGGAGAGGTCCGGCAGGACCTGCTGGGGGAGTGGGACACTGCATTCCTTTCAAAACAAGGCCGTGGCAGTAAGTTTTCAGGAGACATGAATCAGCCACATAGGCTGTTATAAATAACGTGGAGCAGCCGGGCCGGGTGACATACCACTGCACTATGTATATTGCAAGAACATATCGATACTGGGTACTTTGTATTTTTAATCTTTCTACAGACTTGGCATCCACCCACCCCCTCTGAGGCCAACTGGAGTCTGGTTGATGGGGAATGCACTTGCTCCTTCTCTCTGCACAGGATTTTAGTGCTATTTCACAAGCTGGGATTGTACAGCTGGAGAACGGTGCTGTTGTTTATGCCACGCTGTTGGCATGCAAGTGCTCTACAGACATATCAAAGCCAAACTGTCTCCCTGAGGACACAGTGGTAAGCATAGGGTTGGTTGAAGAGACATGCTCACTCTCAGAGCACATGAGTTGAGCTCTCTCAGGGAGATGCTCTGTTGCATCCTGGACCCTGTGGCTGAACCTGTGTTGCCATTTGAGTGCTGGGGCTAAAGCTGGGTTTCTTTCATATGCACAGTCTATTTCAGATTATGGAAGAAAACCGCAGGAACCCACCACCATGACATGGCCATGCTATTTCTTAACAGCAGCTAACCTCACTCCCTGTTACCAGTGGGTTGGCTTAGCAGCCAGGTCCATGCCTGTTGGTGAGGACCACAAAGCCCACATTGCCACCATATCATGGCACTGGGCTTGCACTGACATATCACTCAGGCTTGCAAGCTGCAATGGGATCTGCAGACAGCATCTGCTCAGGTAGGGATGGTGACAAAAAACACATTGGTTTCTCCCCTTGTCGTGATCATGGGAAGCCTATTTAGGAAGGGAACAGCTAAATGGAAGAGAAAGAGCACTTTAGGGAATAGGGCAGGAAAAAGAGGGCAGGTATAGTGGGGACCAGCAGAGGAAGAAGGTAGCAAACAATGGTATGAAGGCAATGTCCTGGGAATAACTGAAAGTGCCTTTTGGGATCTCTCACTGGGAAACTACCAAAGCAAGGATGGGAAGGTGGTTGCAGCCCTGTGCAGCCATGACTGCAAGAACACATGCTCCATGTGGGAGCATGTTGTGGGAAGAGGGTGCCAGTGGGTGGGGTGAGGGTGGGAATCTAGGAATGGAAATTCAGTACAGCAAAGAAGATGTCCCATTGCTATCTGGGAAAAGCATCAATGCCCCTTTTGTTTTTCTGGGATTGAGTTAAATAAAACTTGTATAGGTCACACGAATTGGAGAGACCAACAGAAGCTTTGGAGTTTTCAAAGTTATCTTCACACACAATAAAATGTAGATAAATAGTACAAGTCTAGTACTTCTACCCTTGAAAAGTTTCTTTTAAGGGAGCTACTGTGCTACAGATACTGACAAGCAGCTGGAAGAATAAACTTCCAGTACTGTGGAGGCCAGTGGGAAGAGGGGCCAAGCTCCCTGTCAGAGCCTCAGCTCCATATGCCTTTTCTGTTGAAATCTGCAAAAACTTGGTAGGAAAGACAAGGGATTTATTTATCATTTCATTGTGGAATTCTAGCAGTTTGGCCTCATTTTTATTTTTTTTTGCACTCTTGATTTGTTTGTTTATTACTGATAGATTGTTTTAATGCCATTCATGACCAGAATACAATAGCTCATGTAATTAAATTTAAACAAAGTAAAACCAACTATGGTTTTCTAGTCTGATTTAGATTATTTCCTGGAACTAGGACTGGTGTCCCCTTTGATGAAAGTTACAGGAAAGCTCTCAGCAGCAGCCTAACACACATTGCCAAGCTCACAACAGAGAAGGAGCCCTCATACACTTCCAAGAGGATGTTTTGCATCCTATTATTCCAGCAGCACGCAACATTGCTTCTATCATGGAGCCTGAACTGCTGCTTCTCATGGGAAACCTCATTTGGAGATGGACCACAATCATCTTTTCTGATGCGTACATTGCACAGGGCTGGGACTTGATACAAAAAGAGGACTTAATCCAAAGCCCCCTGTAACCTTCTGTGGTAAACTTCCTGTGATTTCTCTGGGATTTGGATCAATCTCTCTGTAATTGCTTATATAGAGGGAATGTTATTTTTGCTGTGATACTTGCATTAAGAATCAGAGCTATCATTTGATCAAGCTTGTTGCAATATGTTTGCAAGCAAGACACTTAACTTCTTTGATGGATTTAAATCTGCTAAACCATCTGGAAAAGAAAGGATGATGCAAAATGTAATTTTAATGTATGTATATGTAATACAAAATGTAATTTTAATCAATGTCAGAAGTGAACCACTTTTTACAGTCTGATTTTTATCTGCAATTCTTACGAATAATATGCTACAGCTTTTACAGTTTTTGTTTTAGGACAGATACTACCCAATAAATTTTCTTTTAAAAACGCCTCAGGAGTAAGGCAAGAAAAAGAAGAGCTTGTGATAATATGCTGCAGGGTAAACGTTATGTTCCTGACGCCTGCCACCTTCAGCCAGCTTATCTCTGTTTGTGCCATTCTGGTGTGGCTGTGCTGGGTAAGGAGTTGTCCCTCCAGCCTGGCCCCTACGGTTCATTGCTGCCCTCTTGCAGAGGACAGCTCCGACAGATGGGTGTACCTAGCTTTTCCTTAACTCAGTGGACCTCATTTGGAGCAATTTCAAGTTAAGGGTCCTAGTGGGTTTTTGTCTGGAGCAGCTTTGAGAGCACTTTCCAAGCAGGAGCTGCTTCCTGCAAGTGATGAGGACCTTGGTTGCATGCCAATGTGCAGCCTTCCAGTACCTGAAAGGGTCCTAAAGGAAAGCTGTGGAGGGACTTTTTACAAGGACATGGAGTGCTAGGACAAGGGGGAATGGTTTCAAGCTGAAAGAGGTTAGATTTAGATTAATTATTAGGAGGAAATTCTTTACTGTGAGGGTGGTGAGACACTGGCACAGGTTGCCCAGGGAAACTGTGGCTGCCCCCTCCCTGGCAGTGTTCAAGGCCAGGTTGGATGGGGCTTGGAGCAACCTGGTCTAGTGGGAGGTGTCCCTGCCCATGGCAGGGGTGTTGGAACTAGGTGATCTTTAAGGTGCCTTCCAATCCAAACCATTTTATGGTTCTTTGAGCTCCTTGGCCATGAACTGTCTGTGTGGGCCTCTATCCATTATCCATATCCAGCTGCTGGATAGATGATCCATATCCAGCTTCAATAGATGCAGGCAGTCCTGTGACAGCCACTGACCAAGCTGAGCTCATGGTGGTCTCATCAGGCAAAAGCACAAAAGGTCAAAGATGCCAAGAAACTTCACCTTTTAAAAAATCACTGAAATATCTAACCCATGCCACCAGAGACAAATTACATGGGATCCTTGCAGAGGTTTTAACCCTCTGTATGAATTGAGGCAAGTGGGTGTATTCAAGAAGGGTGCCTGGAAACTAAGGTTAGAGGAAGGAAGCGTTAATTTAGACATGGGATGTCAGTACATGGACGGGCTGTGGGTAAAATTGACAGCACCTCCCAGAAAGAATTGGTTGTTATACAGCAATAGAAACTAGGGAGGACAGAGGTCTCCTGGGGGGCAGGGAAGGAAACTCCTGCAGCCTGCAGAGAGCACCGGGGCAGGGAGCGGGGGAGCACCTGGTCACTATTTACTGCTTTCCTGTGCTCTTCTGCCCTCTGCTCCATTTGGCTGTGAGCAGTTTATCGCTTTTCAAAGATGGCATTTCTTCTGCATGACACTATTTACTCTGGGTGTAGGAGGAGGTGACCCACTGATTATCCTAACGGACAGAAGGAGTGGAAAGTCAAGTTTCAAGCTATTGCTGTGACTTAAGAAACATGCAAGGCTTTTGACTCTGGACATAATCAAGTCAGCCTGTTCAGTATTGGTTTATGCTTAAAAGCAAAGTAAAAGCAGATGAAGTGTATTTATAGGCTCATCAGCCAATGAATGGATGAAAGGGAAAAATAAATTAATGGGAAAATGTCAGCCAGGATAGACGAGGGACTCACTGTGAAGTTCATGTCCAGACCAACAATTTGGAGTTAATTCCAAAGACCAGGTTATCTTGATTTACAGTAGAAGAAAAATCGACACTTTATCAACTCAGAATTTAAAAATAAACCAGTAAAAATAGTCTAGTGCAAAGGAGATTCTTTTGCCAAACTACCTCAGGCTGAGAAAGGCTAAGGGGCACTTAAGTCTGGCCACTTGCAAATGTGTGGCTTTGATTTGAAGCTCAAAAGCTTAAATAAAAAAGGGAACATAGAAAGCAATGTTACAATGAAGCCTAGGGTCCTTTACACTCCTCAGCTTCAGACAAACCTGGGCATAACTCCGAGAGCAATGAAAAGGAAAGAAAAGTGGAGGAGTAAAACATCACTTCTCTCTGTCTTTGTGCTTTCCTGCCCTGTCAAAATTGCTGCTTTTTGTGTAGGCAAAAATCTCATATTTAAAAGGTATTGTCGGCAACATGAAATACAGGGACAAGCAGAAAGAAACAAGAGTCTTGTTAATTGAAATGTGAGGGCAGGCTAGTAACACAAGATACGATCACTGAACCATCCCTCTTTTAAAAATGATTAAGGGACTTGAGAAGAAGACTTTACATTTCATAAAAATCTCATTGTCTGATCTAGTCCAGTATTTAAGAGAAAGGGATATGAGGAAAGCAGCATAATGAAACCCAGCCCAAGGAGGCCAGACTAGAACAAAGGAGTTGCTGTTGATTTTGTGTCAAGCTTTGCCACGGTTTGACTGTATGATCTGGACCAAGTCTTTAAGTCCATGCTGCCATCAAAGGTGTGATAGCAGCTCATATAATCATGCCCTCGAGCTCTCTTTGCATCAGTTTAGCCATCTGTACCAGAGCCATCATACACTTTTACCTCTTTTAAGGGCTGTAACGACGACTGACGTAATTTGAGTTTGCAAGTGCTTTTGTGGTTGTCTGATGAAAAGCATGAAAATGCAAGACACTGTAATATTTCTGCTCATTGAGCCTACTGATAGAAGCATGTGTCTTGCTGCTGGAGGAATCCTTTAATAAAACAAAATCCATTGCTCATCCACTTTCTTCTGGCTGCAAAACTATTGCTGTGAATTGACACAGACTTAAAACTATAAGCCAGAGCACAGAACTGAGCAATAATGCACATATATATGTTCTTGGCAGTGCCCTGACGCAGACCATGACCACGATCTGTTTAATGAATGTATATTATTTAATGGTCTCATCCAGTGTTGATTTAAAAAACAACAAATTGGAATATTTGTGCTCAAATGGCAACTCTGGGAAGATGACTCAAAACCAAACCATTCCCTTAATTCTAGTACAACTGAAGGCCAGAAAGAGCCCATTGAAATATCTTTAATTGAGCCTGAGTGGATTTTACACTGGTGTTCATAATACAGTTCATGTTCCAGAAAAGTAGTAACAGAGAACACACACACAATAGAGGCCCAGTGCACAAAGCTTTGCAACGAATATTTCTTTAAAAATGTAGAGCAGGAGTATCACTTATTGTTCCCACATGGAACAAGTGGTGAAAAGGTTGTGGAAATAATTTTTATTGTTATCATATGTTTTCCCTAAATGTTGTTATAGGAGTAAGCCTTTTTTGGTATTACTTACAATATGCTATTGTTTGATATCCAACATTACACTTGAATTTGAATAGCTTACCCTTGTAGCATTCTTCTTCTCCTCTGTTGATGGAGACTGAGATAAATATACCGTTGTTTTCATGAAGACTTGAAAGCTATTCAGTCTCCTGCTGAGTGACTGACTATTAAAAGAATGGCAGAAGCAATCTTAGTGGAATAATCCACTCAGACAGTTGCTCTTTGGATCGAGGGATCCAAATTCGATGTTCTGGTTTCCCTCAAGGTGCACCCAGCTTCTGGAGACACTGCCTGACTGTATGAATCTTACTACTACCCAACTCCATCAAGGAGGAATTTGAATTCTAAGTCAGGTCTACAGGATTTGGGGATGAGTAAAATTTCCTACAGTTTGTTTCATTTGACTTGTGTAGTCAAAATGAATCACTGTGGGTCTTCTGTGAAAGACGATCATGGAGGTTCTGCTGAAAAATATTCGTGTAAGTCACTTTCAGAATTTATTTCAAGTTTTGGAAAAATGCAACTTAGACATGCAGGGGAGAAGGTAGCTTTCAATGTTCTATTTTTATGGTTTTCAAGGGAACACCCAAAGTTTCAGAAAAAGAAATACTTTTTTTTTTTTAATCAGAAAATCTCATTTTCTGACTATATATTACCATTTCCACATGAAAGACATAACAGGTCACAGTTTTATTCCATGCAAAACAGCTGCAGTAAGCCAGAGGCAGACATCCTTCACTATGTCCCAGCTGCCAAGAAACAGTTGAGTTCCACTGATGTTCATGGATATATGATACCTACATATATTTTAAATATATTCACCTCTATCAAAAGTTAAGTGGTCTGGAAACACCTAACACAACTCATCTTCTCTCCTCCCAGTGTAAGAACCAAGAGTGCTTTTCTTATGCTTAAAACTACAATGCATAGATACAAAGCTAAACAGACATGAAGCTATGTAGATATGTAAAGGACTCAGTGTTTTAAAAGCTCAGTGAGTCCCCGAGGGAATTTATTACCATCAATGTTCCTTTTGACATAATTCAGCATCTAGAGCATTTGCAGAGTTTTGTGTTCTCACAGGCATCTAATTTTCTGATTTCATCTCCTGATCACACCCACAAAAAGAGCATATCCTGGATCCAATGATACTTGGGCAAACAGGTCCACCACTAGCAAAAGAAACACGTATTAGTCCATAAAACTTCACTGGGGAGGGAAGCAGAATTTCTAGAAAATTTTCCAGCCCATGCAAGTAAGATAGGCAGCATACATCACACTCAAAAAAAAAAAAATAAAATAAAAATGTCCTTGATTGCTCAACACCGTGTCAGGACATCCATTGGTGGAACAGAGACAGGGCTGATCCAGCCTGACAACTGCCATGGTCTCCTGGACACTGTAGGCTTGTGGAAGGCCCAGAAACCTTCAACAAATTAACCCTGCTGGAAAGAGCGAGTGGAGGTGAGGTGAAAAATACTTTCACTGGCCATCTCAGAGAGAAGCAGTGCAAGTCAAAGGTGAGACCAACCTGCTGCATGGCCCTGCCAAGGCCTCTGTACCCCTCTAGCCCTCCTTCTCCCTTCACATGCCTCCCTGAGCACATGTCTGTACAAAATCCTTAGTGTCTAGTGTGCCAGTGTGATGCAGAGAGTTTCACCTGTATTGCCTGTATTTGCTACTACACAGTATTTCTTCATGGACCACGCCTGATAATACAAAAAATGCAAAATAGCAGGAAAAATTCCCTGGAAACTGCCCTGAGACTGCTGTTCCTCCCCTTTTAGGGGCACAAATTAAATACATTTCGGGGCCAGCAGCACAGAAATCCACATCTCTGCAAAAGGAGTTTGCCATTAGCTGTGAATTACGTGCTCTTCTCTGCTATGTGGGCTAGTGTCCACAAAAAAAAGGACCAAAAACCTGCCTGAACCTGCAATCACATTACATGTAGCTTCATGTCATACCCTCTGAGGCGTGCCATGGATATTTTATCAGAAAAGCAGCCCCTTGTGTTGAAGTGTATTGATTCAATAAGCTTACATCAGCCTTTAAAGGCAACTTGCTTTCAAATAACGGTCCATATTGTCAAAAATATATGCTGTGTAGCTGATGTAAAGTTTTCATCTCATTTTCAGTAAGTATTTAAACAGAAATGTTTCATTTTAGGTAAATGTTAACATTATGTTAAGCTGTATTCTACTTCTGTGTACTAACAAAGGTCATGAATAGAGTAATAAGTGTTTGAGGTTTGCAGGATTGCTTTGATGTAAATTCTATTTGTCACTGGTATTCTCCATTTACCACATATATCCCCAGAGAACGGCTTGCCTGCATAGCTCATAAATTTGTTATAAATCATAATGCTTCTATTACATCATTTCCAACCTATTCAAGCTAAAAGCACAATGTGATTTTTTTTCCTATGTGAAATTTCCAGTTTGGTGGCATATCTGCTGCATAATAAATTCCAGACAGTCATTCTTTTATGGTATATCTAACGTCTGCATTTTGGACCCAATCTACTTGATTATTGAAAACTGTGGGAGTTTGCCAGTGGTTACAGCAGGACCTGAATTTGGTCTTCTCTGTATTTAACTTGCCTGTGTTGGAGCAGCATGCTGGTTTGGAACCAGCTTCTAATGAGAGTGTATCTGGAGCTGCAAATATCAGATGTGTTAATTGTCTGCTGAAATGCTGGTTTCAGTGCCAGCAGTAAGCATTGGGTTTCTCATTCAGTGCTGTTTGTTTTCTCTTATGATTTAGTGGCACAAAATTCATCTGTTACACATTGTAACAATGGCAAATGAGGAAAATGTTGGCTTGCAATGAACAGTTCTGCAATATGGCAAAATAATGACAGCGATACACCATATTTCTTTTAGGTTTCTGCTATGCATATTTTCACTCCAAAATAGGGAAGGGCAAAAAAATTATGGGATTTTATGTCGCAGTATTAGCAATGCTAGATATTAAATCTTGTTGAAAGATAAGTCTGTTAGCCAAATAAACCGTAAAGTGTAAGCCGCTGTTTGCAAGCATTTTTATACACAAGTTAGTCTCCAGACATGCAATTCAATTCTATTGAATTCCGTGGAATTATCCATGTGTATTCAGTTATTTGGTTCTGTGCCTGTAGTATTGGGGCTTCGTTTGATAGGAAGCAGAAACCTGAGATAAAACTGCTGTTTTATAATATTCAGAATTGTTTTAACCTATGAGTAACAAATCCATCAAAATCATAGTAATCATTGCTCTACCTTTGACCAAGGTCATGATTTCATCTCTCACATGAGGCTACCTGTTTTCTGTTTATCTCTGATAATGGCATAACGAAGAAAAAAATGGACTGAAGTTGCCTGAATAATGAAACAGTGTTAACAGGACAATCTCTAAAAGTGAACAGATACAGCAGAACTTGCATCTTTCATCAAGATTTTTATACAAATCATTAAGAAACAAAATCAGAGTTGGGGAGGCTTAGTTGGATGGCAAAATGGTGGAAATTTTTCATGGTGCTATGTATGAAAATGTGTTCTGAAAAAATGTTGAAATATTAATTTTTCATTTCTTCATCTCTTCTTGTCTCGTTCAGCCCTTTCAGTGTAAATGCAGCAGCATTTAGAATCAAGAAGTGGGACAAACTGCCTCGGGTAGTGAAACTATGGAAAAAATATGATGAAGGAGCCAAAAGGATATAAAAGACAAGGATTTAATGAAGGAGCTTGTGACATGGCAGGAATGTGTAAGGCCTAGAGACCTTTTTGGTTTCAAGATGAGAGCAGGTTTACAGAGGACTCTCTGGAGATGACAGTCTCGGCAATGTAGCCATCAGCGGAAGGCTGCCTATGCCCAAGGGTTTACCTGTGGTCCCAGAGCAGGGGCACAATAAACCAAGAGGAATGCTTGGCTTACTGTGTTGAGCGCTGAAATGATACACAGAACCCCATGTAGTCCCTTTTACACCCCCAAAAAACATCCTGCATGAGTGTGATCTACCTGCAGAGCTGAAATGAGAGTTAAAAAGACATATACAGCAATGGGGCAATTAGATAAATATTTGACATTAATTTCCCACAATATATCCAAGCTCCATTTAAAACAGAAGTCTCCAATCAAACAATCTTTTGAAATTATTTACTTCTTTATGGTTGCAAAGTGTGGCAACATAATACCTTTAATGGAAACCCAAATAAACGTCATATGCTGCAAAGTGTCTATGAACAAGCTTTATAGGCTTGAATTCTGCGTCACATGCTGGTTACAATTTTGACTCCAACAAATGCCTTGGGGACATAGAAGAGCATATATTGAGTTTTAATGAAAATATAAACCGCTAATGTTTATTTTAAAAGTATATTATCACACTGAGAGAGGAGGCGGGGGAAGCGCCATAAATAATGAAGAGATTTATTGTGCAAAGTGCTTTACAAGTGTTACAATATATTAAAAAATAGTGGTCCCCAATAAAGGCACTGGCTGCACAGGACAGACCCACTGGCTTGGCAGCAGGCATCACAAAGACCCCGTGGATTGGGGTTAAGTGGCAACGCGACTATCTTCAGGCCAAGGGCTTGTGGCAGTGAGTATCTGCCCTTGTGCTGTCTGGGCCAAAGGGCTGACACCAAAGTTTAGGGGTTTATGCAGATGAGGACATACGGTGCACATTTGGGTGTATCCCCACACCTTGTTTGGATAAACTGTTATTAACTGTGATTATCCAGACTTTGGCATCCTTTCGAGCATGCTTGATGCCAGATCATAACCAGCCTTTAGTCCTTGGTGAAAGCCTTTTTCTGCACATATTGCCAAGTTAAGACAACAGTATGTGACTGCTTCAGCTGGAAATGTTTTAAAACCAACTCTGGTGTGGCTCAGTGTTCTCATACTCTTCCCCTCCATACTATGCTCATCTCCTTTTTTGTTTCCAAATCTTATTTTTGCAGTACCAGAAACATGATTTATTTTTCCCACTAACAGTTGAAATGAAATTCCTTTACAACGTAATAACTATCCCATGTATAACCTTCCTCTCCCCAAAACATTAAGATCCCACACTGTTATGAAACTATTCCACAACCGATGTATTTATGATCAAGCACTTCTTGGCCTTATTTGGCGTGTGTTTAGCCGTTTCAATATGTGTTCAGTCCGGATGTACTTAGCAATCAAACAGTTGTTGTATGTGAAGAGCAATTACTTTATGAACAGCTTTAAGTGGCAGCTTTCCAATGACGTGAGCAAGTCAGACCACCGCTGTTTCAGTACATTGCCTGGTCCCACCCAGCAGAAGATGTTGGGAAGGTGTGTGAGTGCTTAGGCATATTGAGATGAGGATTTGCAAAGTGCCCAGAGGAAATGCCAAGTAATTAATGACTCATGGGAGGAAAAAACAGAAATCATCTAGGGACCTGAAACCAGACCTACCCCATCCAGGTGAATGCCTTAACTTTGGTACCAGAGTCGTGTTTAGACATGTCTGTGCACATCACCTGAGCTGTGCTTAAGTGGCAGATCCCCCATGCCATAATGCTGCTGATGACCCCAGTGGGTCCAAGCCCCCCAGCATGATCCAATGCTGTGGACATGCGGGGACACGCCAGAGCAGTCCCAGTGTTGAGGTAGCTGCTTTGCAGCCGGTGAGGGGAAAAGGGAAGGATTTTCTCCTGCTCTGAAAAAGGAATCTAGCTGAGTTTGTCACTTGTCCCCAGTGGAGGACTTGTGATCCTCATCCAGAAGGGTGAGGGCTTTGCACAGGGCGTGAGAGCAGAAGAAGAGACTGGCAGTGACTGGAGATCATAAAGACAGTGCCTTCACTGGCAGTGTGGGCTCCCAAATCATCTGGGGAAGGCATCCAACAGCTTTACCCTAACTCACCACGTGTGGGATACTGCACATATTACCCCGACTAATACTTTATGGGAAATACAAACCAGAAAATGTTGACCCAGTCCTGATCTCTGTTTCTACTGCTGCCCTCCCTGGACAGTGGTGCTGTCACAAGCCCTCATGTGTCAGTCTGGCAGCCTGGCTTCCCTACCAGCTAGTCCCTCCATGAGCATGTAGTATCAGATGACTTTGCTAACAGCATGTTTTGGCTCCTATCACCTGGACGGCTGCAACAATAACATCCAGTCCATCCTTACACAGTGAGGATGGAGAGACTGCATTTTGAGGATAGGCAGTGGGTGATCCTCTCCTGGGCTTTTGAGCACAGAAGCAGGGAGAAGCCCAGGCGAAAACTGCATCCCAGCACCTTTTCTTATCGCACCTCCCAACACTGCCTGCTCCTCGCCATGCAAAAAAGGTCCCCTGTTCATCCTAAATTTAGAGCTGGGCCGATGCACAGAACCACTGGTGTAATATGTACCCTTACTTTCTGCAGGGAAGGAGGAAATCCTGGCTCCGGTGAACTTACAGGCAAAACTTGGAGGCATTTGCTTTTTTCTAATAGCACTTAGCAGATGGATTTCACTGTTAGTACTGAAGCCCTGCACGTTTCTTCAAACTGCTTTGTGATGTGACCACTAAAGTACTACAAGACCAGCATTTAATATAAAGCTGAAATATTAATATTTATATTTATACACAGTGTCCATTGGGATGGAGTAATTAATTTTTTATTAAGAAGGTCTTAAATAGTTTTTCTATATTCTCCCAAATAGGATTTCCACCTAAAACATACTGTTCCTTTTTTTCCACTACCTTCTTTTTCTTCTCAATGTACGTCTTTCATCTTTTGTTTGCCTTGTGCTTCACAGAAAAATGCTCATAAACCTTCACAGAAATGTTCTCTTGGCTTATAGCTTTATTCAAGAAATATGGTGGATCTATAGCAAAACTGCTTTAGGAGCACTTAGAAAAAGAAGTTTACTTGCTGAGAACCAGAACAAGAGGGTTGTTTCCCCAAATGGTTAGAAAGACACTTTCCACTATAGACAACTCTATTCTGATTTTGGTTACAAGTTGTACCACACTTTATAAAACTTGTCCCTTGAAAGTATGAATGAGATTTCATGTACTTCAATTCTTAAAAAGCTTTCAAGAATGCTGCAGCAAGTCCATGCAAGTCTCTGTGAACACTTACCCGGTTCAGACAAGAATGAACTCTGTGGCTACAAACAAGTCCCTGCCTGCAGTAACTGTGGGGTAGGAACCAACCATGAAACAGAAGGGTGGCTATTAGCAATTTGCTGTAATCCAAGATTACTACAGCTTTATTGCAGGTCTCCACAAATTACAGATATATGTGAAACTAATGTTTTTTCCAAGTACTGATATGTGCCCTGCTCAAGGATATGGAATTATAAGCACAAAGTTTATTTCTCCACAACTAGCACTTGAGCTGCTATTACTATAGTTTCTAATAAAATCCAGGAATAGAAGTTCAACATATCTATATTATTCTCTCTCTCCCATGCTGTTTTAATCCTCTTTTTTATAATTTCACTTTCTTATTCTAGAAGCAAATAGTATGAAAGTAGTAATGAAAACCCAGTGCGTTACAGCACTGATCTGAATCACTGTTGCTTTTTGCATTTTAATGTTTAAGCTTCATAAGAGATACTGTTTGCAGATGCAGGAGAAAGAGAGACCAGCCATCCTGTGAGGCCAAAGGAGAATTCCAGCAAAGGGTGGAAGCTTTTCTTCACATTTATCATATCCCAAAGCCTTTGAATCAGAGTTTGACTCAGGTCCCTGAAAGCTGAAGGTCCATCCAGGGAGGATCTCATCCAGTGCCATGCAAGCCAGGTCTCAGCCTTTCCCACTTGCAGCTTTGGCTGCTCACCTTGACTAGAGAAACTAAATGTGACAATCTCATTTGGTTGCAGTATGTAATGGATGTTAGGTGATATAGGTGCTAAAAGGGTGCTCTTGGCCCAGGAACAAGAACCTGTTCTGGGAAACACACTGTGAAAAAGAGGCTGAAGAAATAAAAGAAATAACCTTTAAAATAAAGTCTTCTCTTTCCCATACAATGGCCCTACAGGATGAAACAGAAGAGTCTCTTTCCCATGCAACAGCTCTACAAGATGAAATAGGAAAGAGCTGTGTTTTTTGAGTTCCCTGCAGTTCAGAAATCTAGAAATTAACAGAAACATTCATGCCTCCTGCTGAGGGCTGTAGTCTAATTCACAGGTGCTGAAGAATGTATCTCTCTCCATGACACTCAGCAGGTTTGCACGACACCAGGGTCGGGGCAGTCTGGAGATGTGGCTATTAAATTTTGCAGGGTGCCAACTCTAGTGACTTCAGGTATGTGCACACCTGTGTGTGCTTGCAGGGGTTGTCCAGGGGGAGCTACATGAGGATGTGAAGGGGAGTGGAGTGATTGTAGAGTCCAAGGTCCTCACTGGGAAAATCCAGCCCGGCGCCTTCAACCAGGCGTCAGTGCATTCAAACACCAGGTTTGCTTTTCTCATTAAAGGTAGGTGCCAACTAAGATGGGCTTCTGTAGACAGTGTAATGAGCCATGGCAAGGTGGGCACTTGCAGGGCTTGGGATGTTATCTTCATCCATGCAGGAGTTATCCTTACAGCCCTGACTACTCCTGGACACTTGAATTTAATTAAGCAATCTGGACATCCATAAACCCATGGGTCCTGATGGAATGCACCCAAGGGTGCTGAGGGAGTTGGCAGAAGTCATTGTTAGGCCATTCTCCATCATCTTTGGTCAGTTGTGGGCAACAGGAGAGGTGCCTGAGGACTGGAAAAAACCAAATGTCACTCCAGTCTACAAAAAGGGCAAGAAGGAGGACCCAGGTAACTATAGAGCGGTCAGCCTAACCTCCATCCCTGGAAAGGTGGTGGAACAACTTATCTTTGGCATCATGTCCAGGCATATCAAGGATAAGAGGCTCATTAGGAGCAGTCAACATGGTTTTACCAGAGGGAAGTCATGTTTGACCAACCTAATAGCCTTCTATGAGGATGTAACTAGGTGGATAGATGATGGTAGAGCAGTAGATGTGGTTTATCTTGATTTGAGTAAGGCATTTGACACTGTCTCCCACAGCATCCTTGCAGCTAAACTGAGGAAGTGTGGTCTGGAGGATCGGGTAGTGAGATGGATTGTGAACTGGTTGGAAGGAAGAAGTCAGAGAGTTGTGGTCAATGGGATGGAATCTAGTTGGAGGGCTGTGACTAGTGGAGTCCC
>VZRW01006609.1:396699-491949 GCA_013398125.1 Aegotheles bennettii
CAGCAATGTGCCCTTGTGGCCAAGAAGGCCAATGGCATCCTGGGGTGTATTAGAAGGGGGGTGGTTAGCAGGTCAAGAGAGGTTCTCCTCCCCCTCTATTCTGCCTTGATGAGGCCGCATCTAGAGTACTGTGTCCAGTTCTGGGCCCATCAGTTCAAGAAGGACAGGGAACTGCTTGGGAGAGTTCAGCGCAGAGCCACAAAGATGATGAAGGGAGTGGAACATCTCCCTTATGAGGAGAGGCTGAGGGAGCTGGGTCTCTTTAGCTTGGAGAGGAGGAGACTGAGGGGTGACCTCATCCATGTTTACAAATATGTAAAGGGTGAGGGTCAGGAGGATGGAGATAGGCTCTTCTCAGTGATGTCCAGTGACAGGACAAGAGGGAACGGGTGCAAGCTGGAATATACGAGGTTCCGGGTGAACATAAGGAAGAACTTTTTTACTGTAAGAGAGACAGAGCACTGGGACAGGCTGTCCAGAGAGGTTGTGGAGTCTCCTTCTCTGGAGACATTCAAAACCCGACTGGATGCAGTCCTTTGTGACCTGCTCTAGGTGGTCCTACTCTGTCAGGGGGGTTGGACTAGATGATCTTTCGAGGTCCCTTCCAATTCTGTGTGATTCTGTGTGAATCGGGCAGAGACCCAGTGCTGCCCTCCCAGATTCCACTTGCTGCTGCTGGTCCCCTTGGAACCTGCCTGACCAGGTAAGCCCTTCCATGGCTGCTCCTGAACTGCACGATGGAACAGCATCTCTAATTCTGTTGTTTTAGTCCTTTCCAGCCGTCTCGGTTTGGACAGGAAAATGGTAGAAACAATTGGGGAATAAGAGAGAGGAGATGCTGACTCTCATAGCAAACAAATTTGTGCCCAGCTAAAAGTGGCTGTGCAGCTTCAACCCCATGTTCCTTTACACCTTTTTTTTAATTTTTACCTTCTGATTCCTAAAAGCTCAGGTCTAACTTGCCTTTTTGTTTCTGTCTCACACATTTCCTTTCTTCCTCAGCTCCCATCACTCATCTCCAGCTATTTTCTCTCCCATAGCCCATCACCTCCACCTCTTCAATCTGGCACCGTTTGCTGGGTCCACGCAGGGTAACCTGTTTGCGGGCATACATCTGACTATCTCATTGAAGCCCAGCTTGACAGATGAGTCCATGGCTCTGGACGGGATACGGCTGTACGAAAAAAGATGTGACAGCACCAAACATGTTGGCCTGCACGTGAGTGAAGTTTCCATTCTTCCTCTTCAGGCTGCATAGTGAAAAGAGCTGAAGGAGAGAGACAAAAATATTTGCCAAAACAGTATGTAATCCAAAATGCCTGGAGTTCAATGCAAATCTCTGTATTTACTCCAAGCTTTGGCTGGAGAATTGCAGGTGAGGCTTGGGCCCAGGAAACTCAATGGAAGGACTCCCACTTTGCCCTTGCTATTTCCCCCATGAAGAAAGGGTGCTGGAACCAGGCTGTGAGCCATAATGAAGGACACAGGGGGGGCTGCTCAAGACTTTCATGTGCCCTTCGTTACACTATGTGAGCAAGGAGAAAGGAAGTGACTGAATATCTAAAATTAAATACTAAAAGAATATCTAAAAGATATCTAAAATAAATACTTCCCTTTTTACCCTCTACAAAGATTGCTCAGTAGGATAAAAATGTTAAACTCATGGATATCTATATTCATATCAGCTGAATTGCTGGTTGTCCCAGTAGACTTACAAAATCTTCAGAAGTGTTTTCAGTATCTTGCAGCATAAATGCTGACCCTTCTCCCACCTGCCCAGGTAACTCCAATCCTATAAAACGAGTAAGATACATTTTAAGTTCGCCCTGGAAAAGTGCTATTGCACTATCCTAATGTTCCAAAGAGAAGCTATGTGTTTATTTAACACATGAGCATTAGCAGCCAGGCAGGACATTATGATCCATGGAGATCTGCACTTTTAAACTCAGGAAGTACAAATCAACCTATTTCTCATTAACCTTATCTCAAAAATCTAGTCTATGGGATATACTCTTAAGTTTGCTCCTTTTTCCAAAAGCCTTTCCCTCCTCCAGGACTGCTGGTGTTCCCTGCTTAGATCAAACTGACAAAGTTAGCCATCAGGCTATCTGCTAACTACTTCTTGGATTAAGACATACTTCTCAAATTGTTTATAGGCTGCTTCCCTCCCTTTCTACTCAAGTCCGGACCTCTGTTTTTTAAATTACATACTGTGTTGGACATCTTACCCCATCAATCCATGAGATCTCTTCTTTGACCTCCTGGTTTCCTTTTATTCTAAAATAGATGGGTGCCATATGACTAATCTCCCAACACAACTCATTTCTTGCAAACTTGTATAATTTTAATGTTTTTTTATGGCACCTTTCTAATCTTAGCAATATTATTCCCATAACAATAGAATCGGCCTCTCATGCACAGCACTCAGAAAGGGCTCTCATCAGTGTGCTTGACACTGCTGGAATAGCTTCAGTGGATTTAAATGTCAGGCCTATATACCCAAAGAGCTTGCTTGGCTTTCCTACAGCTGCCTAGAAGGGTGCAGATGGTTTTAGTTTATTCCCCATTTACCACCAAATCATTTCCCCCTTAAAATTAATAGAAGAAAAATATTTGGAAAGTGATAGCTGGTTGTTAGATATTACTTTTAGTGTTCCTGTTCATATTTTTCTTTTCTTTCTTTTCTTTCCCATATGTGCTTGTTCTTGTGATCTTGCAGGGTTGTAAAGTTATGATTCAGCAAAGTGCTGAATGTTAGAGCATGGCGCCACTGTTGCCATGGTCGCCACTGCAGCCAGGACCTCCTCCCTGGTGCACCTTCTAGTGGGTGCTCAGATTGGTCACCTCCATGACAGCACCCCAGCTCTGGGGTCATCACCAGCTTCTTGGGATGTGGAGGAGGAGGTGGTGCATGTGGTGCTGGGAGTGGCAGGGTGATGGGCTGTAGGCGGGGGGTTGGTGTTGTCCCTATGTTTGCCACAGACATGGTTTTGGGAGGGAGTGTGTAGATGAGGGAGGTTTTAAAAATGTTTTCAGAGGGGGTTACAAAGAAACCCCCCATTGTCTGTGGTTTATTGCTTTTGGGGACCTCCAGTCTCTTGATCCAGATCATTCCAAGGCTAGAGAGGAGGTTTTTGATTCATACAGAACTGATAGAGTCTATTGAAATTAATTCCACATGGGGAAGTAAAAACTGCCTCTGCATAGTAACACCCAGTGTGGAGTATACTGCTGAGTTCAGGCTCTGACTCTGAAAATGCTTGAAGGCAGAACATATGTTTCAGGGGGGTTTGAAGATACCACAACCCATGAGATATCTAAGGCAGTGTGAACATGTTTTGTACAACCCATGAATGCAAAAAAAAAAAATAAATAAAAATCTCAGAAGGCTTGAAACTTTTCTCATACACAAATGAGTGTAACTGTGGTTTCTGCAGGATCATTCCTCATATATCCTCGAATAATGAGAATAGACCTTTGCCTTCTAAATGGATCTCATTGAGGTCTAATCTAGGTGTTCAGATGGGCCTCTAGAGCACCTGACCCCACTCCAGGTAAGTGCTGTTAGATATTACCTCTGCTGCTCCTGTGCATCTCCCCTCTCCTCCTTTCAGCTGAGGAGGCTCTGACAGTGTTTTGGCCTGAGTTTGATAGGCTGACTTCTTCAGTGGCGTAAGGAGAGTGGTTGCATTGATTTCTCAGAGCTACACGGATTCACACCATCTGGGAAGCTGAAACAAAGGATTTACAGTGAAAAAGGTACATCATATTATTATTGTTTCCTGATGTTGTTTTATTGTTATGGCATCACGTTCTGGACAATGATAATTCAAAAGCCTCCTTCCATAGCCTCTTTATTGGGCTGCCTAGATGGAGATTTAGGCTCCATTCAAACACTCCACTGTGCAGTTTTCGCTTGAACTCAACCCAGCATGGGGAGAGTCAGTGCAGCAGGACCAAGCCCAATAGCAGCATTGGTAGAAACAAACATTGGCTTTAACGAACCGATCCAAATCGCAGGAAGTGTCTGGCATGTTTTGGTATGTTTAATTGCAATATTGCCTATAGCTGAGGGAATCTGATCAGATTTGGGCTTGCAGTCTCCCCGTGTCCTGATGCCATCATCTGCTCTGAATCAGGAAGAACAGTGCTGATGAACTGTCCAAAGCTTGAAGAAGCTGCTGGCTCTTATTTGAAATATTTGTCCTTGTGGTCTGCGAGATAGTGCACTCACTGGGTAGCAAGTCTCAGCTGAGATGGTTCTTTTCCACAAGAAATTTAAAACTTTGAGCATTTTTTCCTGTCTCTCATCCTTACCTACAAGGAATGTGACTGGACAGAAAGATCCTGAAGTTATGTGCTTGCTACATTCACTACAGTGAGACTTTTTTAGGGAAGATGAGGAAGTATATCTTGTGTATAAGTAAGTGTATTTTGGCATGATGACTTATGATTGAGGACACATAAGTTTTCCAGTCTATACCTCTAATTAGCCTTTCTTATTTAATGAATTTTTCCAGGTGATTTTAAGTGGAAACTATTAAAAAACAAAATAGAAATCAGAAGAAGAAAGACCAGAAGACAACTATTTTATACTGCACAAAACGCCTCCCACTGACTGCTCAGCTGGGGCAGCCCACTCATCTTTCGTGAGAGACTGCCAGCTTTGCATTAGCTCCAGTATTTGTTGTGACTGTTGATGCTGTTGCCCTCAATTCTTGAGTGCTGTACTGAGGGCTGGACAAATCATAAGCAAAATACACAATGATAAAGCATAGTGACAACATGACACTGTATTTTTGCCTTATATTTCCATGTTTTTGTTGTATACTTATGTTTGTTTGAGGCTTGAGCTGACAATAAAACAAATGAAAATCTCCTTGCAGGTACATGACAGCATTGTATAGCAGGACTTCAAAGCATGTATGATCTTAGTGCCCCAAAGGTACAAGGGACATCAAAGGAGTGGCTGCTGCATATGAATAAATACCTCTAAGCTTTAAGTTTTAAATTACCCTAGCCTTTGACAAGTAGCATGCAAGGGACAGGTATGGGAATACCTGCCTGCCCCAGGCAGTGGGTTGTGCTGGCTCGGAGGGGCGATGTCTATCTCTGTCCCTTTCCCAGTCTGCAGTTAGATATTTCTCTGAAACTGGAACACAGAGATTGAACCCTATTCTGTTTTTTATGCACCTACCCTGTGCATGTAATAAAGACAATTGGCTTATCTCCCATTGGAGACACAGCTGGAAGAGAATTGCTTAAAGCAATTGCTCATGAGTAGGAGCTCTCAGCTCAGCAATGTGATTGGAAACAACCCTTATTCCCATTTTTTTGGAGCTAGGCTAACATCACTGTCTCAGCTTCCTGAACAGTCAGTGAGGAGGGATCTGTGATTCATCCCACCCAGTTTACACCCTTATTTTAGGAAGGAATGAATTGCTCTCTGGCTGGTGAAAACCTTAGATGAGACATCTAACTTTTAAATGACTTAAGCTTGGTGTCACAGATCTCCTTCTAAATGCAGAAAACCTGTATAATTTGGCTACTCTCCTGATCTTTATCTGAAAAAAACCCCACTAACTATTCATCAACACCAAACACCTAAGTTTAATTTTTATTTACTACTATCCCATTGCTTCCTGGGGTCAGCCCTCCTTAGCTTGTGAGCTTTTGCCTCAACTGAAAACCCAGGTGTGGGTGCTCTAGCACCCTACACCTCCATAGGCTACGATGGCACCCTCTCATTTTACTGGTGCTATCATAAGTGTCTTAACTCAGGCACATGGTGGGGGAGAAGAGCTCATCCCAAAGGTTTGCACTGCTGACATTACTGCGGGGCTCTACCACTGTGGGACTCAGTGCCCTTGGAGCACAGAAGCCGTCGGACTTCTGTCATTGGGAAACAGAATCACACACCCAAGGTGTCTGAAGCTTTACATCTTTGTGCATCACCTTCCCTGCAGTGTAAAATCACATCTGTATATCTCAATCACCCATTGCAAAACTGAGGCTGATGCAGGTGCATTGAACTTACAAAACTTAGAAGTGTTTTTGACATTTCTCAGTTGAAGATCAGTTCTTCTCTGCGTAGTCACCACTGGATATTTTTACTAAAACCCACAACAATGGGTGAGAGGGAAACCTCATGTAAACCAAATTAACACTCTATATACAGTACAGCAGCCTTAGCGGGGGAGCTAAAGTGAGGCCAAATTTAAGGTGAGATCCTGCAAAGTGCTAAGTCCCTGAGGTCCCAGGGGCAGGATGATCAACACCATCTAGAATGAGGCCCCTAGACTGTACCATGCTTGGTGAGCTTTCAAAGGCACTTTGGAGAAGGTCCTGGTGTTACAAGTAAGGGTATTTAAAAACAAATCTGTTGTAGAGCCTAATGGAGTTAGTGCATTAGGTGTGATAATGTGGAGCAGGCAGGGAGCAGTTACTTCTGAATGGTTGTCGATCTGTTTCGTCATTTTTAATTTTCAATTTTCTAGAGTTAACTCACAGTTATACTTAAGCAAAAGAGAATGCTAAGTTTATTAGAAGCTCTGTGTTAGCCTCTGAATTTGCATGAAGTATGTGAGCAGAAAAGAAGCAAGGTGTGTAAACAGTGCGGTATCAGCAGCCTTGCATCCCAAACGGGGCTGTGAATAGTGGCAGCAGTCCCAACCGGCTGATAAACCGGATCCGGGATGCTGTCTGCTCTGCTCTGCACATGTGCATGTGGCTGTTTTGGAACACTTTCCCATCTCCAAGCCAAGCAATTAGCCCAAATTCAGGGCCCTGGATGTAATTTCATTTAGAAAGACAAATCGAGTCAGGTGTTGTTTGACTTAAGCCTGCCTCTTCGTGAGGAAGGAGCTGAGTCTGGTCTGCTGCGCTGAGCAGGAATGGACTGAGGAGCTGTACGTAGCTTCTTTGCTCACAAGTTTAGTCTTTCTAGTCTTCACTTGGGCCTAAAGCACTCTTACTAAACTTTCCTCCAGCCACGTTGCCAGTGTTATTTGCGTCGCTCTGCCACTCCTTTCTTTGTTTCTGTTTTTTTCTTGCTTTTTTCACATATATTTTACTATAATAACAAAAATATGTCTTTCACTAGGTTCCATGTACAGAGCAGAGCTTCCTACTTTAGCTGGTCTTCACTTCCATGAAAGAGATAGATCGATTATTGCTAACACTCATGCCATAAGCAACTTCAGTAAGATTTCACCCAACATCTGAGCACTATTTTCTTCGCTGCCTCTGTCACTTGTGCGCACTCCCATCTGTGTCTATTTAGCCTCATGATTTTGCAGGTTTTGGTGTTAACAGAAAACTCATTAAGTATCCACAACCAGTTACTTTCAGGGCAGCACATCCTAGAAGTGTATTGAAGACCTTGAGGCTCCCCATAATGTAAAGTTCAGGAAAGTACAAAGGTAAATCTATGCACTAAAATCTGATCTAAGTCAAGACTTCATGAGAAAAAGGCAATAGTAGAGGTCATCCTTTCCAGGTCAAGGCTAATTACTGAAAAGAATGGCAAGAGCCTTGGAGTTGTTAAGGGAAAGGGGATAGGTAAAAGATTGTGAATGCTTCCTGCGTTCCATAGGAAATGAAAACTCCCTATTTTCCTTTCTTAAACCTATTTCCTATTGAAATCAGGAGCTATACCACTAAATTGTGTGGATTGGTTAAGAACGATGGGGACTATTTTCATGTAACACACACA
Source organism: Aegotheles bennettii (assembly GCA_013398125.1). Taxonomy (NCBI): domain Eukaryota; kingdom Metazoa; phylum Chordata; class Aves; order Caprimulgiformes; family Aegothelidae; genus Aegotheles; species Aegotheles bennettii. Next base: position 404,414 of record VZRW01006609.1, read on the forward strand.
TACCCAAACCAAGGTGTTTTGTGTCAAATTCTGAGAGAATGAAGGCAACTCCCATTCCCAGCACAGATAACTAGGTTTCCATGAAGCAATTCAATTATACGGATTTTAATCAGAAACTGCAACTTTTGCCCCCATAGGACTGTGAATAATGATGCACTGAAACATATTTATGAAATGAATGTCCTTATTTGTCTGGATAACACCTGACTTCTGATGTTTATTCTGGTCTCCTACCCTGTGCTGTGTCATTGCTGTATGGTTGTTTTTAATACAATATACTATATTCTGAGTGTACCAGAGGCACATGCGATGAAGAATCACCAGAAAACTTTGAAAAATCTAAAATACATTTTAAAAAAAGTGTTAAAGATGCAGTCACAGTTATGGTCCTGCTGTATAGTTTCACACACCCAAAGATGAACAGAGATGGGTCTCATGATTGTAAACTGCTCACAAAGTTGAGACTAGGGTTTTTGTTATGGCCACCACAAACACAAGATGTGTGTCATGGATTTTGCCACACATGATGTTGTTTAGAGCAAGACCCCTTCCTCCCTGCAAAAAAGTAAGGTGACTTGTCAACCAGTTCTGGTGGTACCTCTGAGATCTACGGGGAATATATCTGGACAATGAGGTGGATCTCAAGGGCGTTGCTAGTAACACAAGAACAGCCATATGCGGTTCTGCTTTTCTTCTAGTTCTTTCCTGTTTCGTCTGGATCGTAGGGGGAGACGCCAGTGGGTGACATTCCCTAGGTCTTGGATCTCACTGAAGTTACTGTGTGTTTGTTGGGACATAAGTGCCAAACTGAAACCATCCAAACAGAGCACATTATGAACCTTTAGCAAAAATAGTCTTATAACAGCACCTCAGAGATTAATTTGTCTTGGACCCAAGTGCAGCTGCAGTCTAGGAGTGGTAATTCATCGTAAGCATGTCAGGACTCATAAGACCCCTATCTTAGACTATGATGTAGCTTTAAAGACAATACTCTGCAGTTATGTAGGGCCAGAGTAACTCCTTCTATACATTTGCTGAGCTGATTTGTTTTCAAATGTTGATTTAAATTTTAGTTTTTATTATGTGATATTGCTAAAACTATGGTTTTATGGCAAATATGTTCCAATGCAATAAAAATGTGCTTATTTTTCTGCCTACTCCCTGAACTAAGAATGAAATGTCTCAAGGGACTATATATATTTAATGGATTTTCTGAATTAAAAACCCCTATGATTAAAATCATAATCTTTGGTGGTCCCACATAATATTTTGTAGCTGACGTTCACATATAATGTAATGTAAGCTTGTTCTTTGATGGGACTTCTGCCTTCATCAAGTTTCCTCTCTGGCTAATTAATGTTTCTGCCTGCCATTGATTTTTCAGATCCACCCAGCTTTCATTTGCTATTTTCTTCCACTGATTATTTTAATAGCATGCCTTAATGTAGCAGATGTTTAGATTCCTGCTCCAGTTTTACCCTAGCCATTACTAACAATATAAAGCTCGTCCTTTATATGACAATGCTAATGGTTTTAGCTGTGCTTAATTAGCCCTATCTTAGTAGGGAAGCACTGTTGAAGACTTCTGTCTTATCTCCTAATGTTTGAATTTCCCCTTTTGCTAGCAGATAAAAGCTGATGATAATCAGCTGTGATAATGATGATAATCCTGTGCTGCAGGTTTGGGGCACAAGCATCTGCAACCTTATTTTAGTGTAAATAGGCAGATTGCTTCCCACTTAAACTGCTACCATATCAGACTGTTATCTTCAGGTTAATCATAACTACAGGAAGATGCCTTCTTTTTCTTGAATATCGAACAAGTTCACTGCAAGTCTGGAGCAATAAAGTGGGGTATTTTTCAGACAATATATCTAACACAGTGGCAGACACTCATTTGACTGAGCAAGTACATGTGCTAAAGCTTCAGTTGGTATTGTTTCTGAATCAAGAAGGTACATAGCAATTGGACTTCTAATTGTACTAAACACTATATGCTGAAGCACTTCTGTATGCTTAAAAATTAATATGTGCAGGAAGATGGTGGGAGATAAATAAAAAGATGAACTGAGAAACAGAGATTCTACAACCATGTATGCAGAGGTGCTGGGGTGAGAAACATTGCTTCATTCAGGCTCCTGGTGAAGTTTGAGGTGTGACAAATCTGACTTCTCTCTTGTCATCAGAAGAATATGTTGCATTGCACTGGATCCTGTCTCTAACGATGACCAGACCAGATGTTTTGTTTTTTTAAAAAGGTATGGATGATTAAATTGCTATGCAAGGCACTGGCAGTGCCAGCTTTCAGTAATTCCCTGTCTTTGTTCAAATGAGATGTAATGGGAGTGGAAAGCAAAAGCAGAAACTTAATATGACCCTTGCCACAGGCATCTTGGATAAAGCACTCTTGGCTGCTAGACAAACGCAGGCCTCGATCGTGCAGAAGCCAATTAGTTTTTTACACACAGATAGTCCCACTGTGGCATAAAGCATGCAGAAGTTTATTGGAAGATGCCCCAAGAAGGGAAGTGGGAGTGAAGCAAGATGGAGGAATGACTAATAAGAAGTAGAGGGGAGTTGAGCACAGGGTAGCAGAAGTTCAGCCACTTGGCTGATCCATCAGGTGGGTGGGTTACAGCTGGAGCACCACATCAGATAAAATCACAGGAAGAGCTGAGTGATAGCAACCGCAGGGAAGAGGGCCACCAGGAAGACTGAAAAGTGGAATGATCCTTTAATACCACTGAGCAGTGTGAGAAAGCAGAGAAGAGGATACATAATGTGATGAATGCAATTGCTCATCTCTGACTCAGTACTGAATGAGTGTTATCACCTAATGCTTTGTTTGTGATTGTCTTTTGCTTGTTTTACACGTAACCAAGTCCAAAGGGAGCATGCCATGAAGCCCTTGGGAAAGCAGAGGTTACTAGGCCAAAAGAGATTAGGTGGACAGTCTGCAAATGAGTGAACACAGAGAATACGTAAACCTAAACATCTGAGGAATTAATATCTGAACAATCAGTGTAGGTGAGAGAGGCATGATTGCAAATATGAACTAATGGACACGCACCACAATCTTATAATTTCATTTGAACAGGCTGGGGGACGATGTAAGAGCAAATGAAGAGGAGTCAGAAGAATCCTACTTAACTCATTTGTGACAACCTTGGTGTGTGTGTGTGTCTGTGTGTGTGTCTGTGTGTCTGTGTGACAAGTTTCCTGAGCTCCTCCAGTTACTCCTCAGACTATACCCAGCCACATCCCTGTCTCTGCTGCTCTGAGTACCTGCTCTTTTTAATCTAATGGCTGCGCAACAGAAACTCCATAAACTTGGCTGTGAACTATGTTCTTACCTAAAAGAGAGGAGAAGGCTCATCGTCCTCACGCACCCCTGAGAGACAGGTCCAAGACCAGGCAACAAAACTCATTTCAGCCTGGCTCGTGCTATGGTGTTTGCTGTCTGGTGGGCGGGATCCTTGTTCCCCAGTGCACGGCTTAGCCCTTAGCTCAGCACGGTGAGTCCCAGGCCAGGAATGGGTTCCTCACCTTTAGGGGAGCCTCATAAGATGTGACCCATAAGATGTCGACTGCCTACCTCTGGGGCCCCTAACAGCAAATGTGCTTCTTCTCAGGCTATGGTCCTATGGTCCTGGGACAAAAAAAGACTACTTGCATGCAAAGCTTTTACAAATTTGGTCACTGTGACCAAACTTTATTACCCATTTTATGGAACTGTGACAAAAGTCTAGGAATCAAACACCATGGGGATCACAGAGGCTATTATGTTTATTGTGCTGAACAGACTGTGATAAACCATTAAAGGAACATTTTCAACAAGCAAGCGATTTGAAGTACAATCATAGACAGCAACTCTACACGAAGAACAAAGCAAAAAAGTTAGAAGACACTCAAAAGAAAAAGTAAACTGTAGTTAAACATCTTGAAGTGTTTTGTTGTTTTTTTTTCCTGCAAACACACCTCTGTTGCAGAAATGGTAGAAGAGTTAGATGTCCAGTCTTAGCAGTGACCAATGACAGCAAAGAACAGTCGTATAAAATTTATCTCCCACAAAAATAAACTATATATATAAAAAATTTTATGATGTTCTTGCTGATTCAATGGCCACATGCAATTTTTCAGTCTGAAAAAATGAGGTATAGTAGGCCCTAAGAGGTAGTAATGTGTTTTGATTGTACTACAATATATAGAAAATACAAGATTCAGTTCATCAGAGTGGTTAAGTCTCTTGGAGGTCGAAGTGTGACACACACCCAGCAATTGTTTCTGTGTCATCCACTGAACACTGTGGTTTTTTAAAAAGCAAAAAAAACCCCAAAACCAGACCCCAAAAGGGACTTGCTAAGGCTTGATTTGATGCCCTTTGAAGTCAGCAGAATTCCTTCTACTGCCTTCAAGTGACAGTGGATTTGGCCTGTTACAGCTACTGTATAGCTAGGATTATTTCTCTTTCATTAAATATTAACGTGTGTAGTTGTAATACTCCAATCAGCTCCTTCTCAGCCATTTCTGTCACTGAACCCTCTGCGGGCTTTTGAGGAGCTCCGCATTTCTTGACACTGCCTCTTGGAAGAAGCCAGTAAGTAGTTATCTTTAACTGCATTTGGCTTGGTACTTAAGCCATACCAACAGACGCCTTCCTGAGAAACTACCCCTGGCCCAGTTATTAATACAATTGTACAAAGTACTGACTAGGAAAGACAGGAAAAAGGGAAATAAAACAGAGATAGAGAAAACAAAATAGGAGGAGAGAGAAAGAACAAAAGTAAGAGAGAGAAGAATAAAAAACCTCTACATAAGAAGCATTTAAAATAAATCTGGCTGAAACATATCACAAAATCACATTTGTGTAAAATACATGAAAATACTTGTCAAGTATTTTCTTACAATCTACTAATTATTTTTTTAAACACATATTTGTGATTGCATTATGCAAAAGCTGAGCTTGTTGCTTCCCACCTACAAAGCTTCAAGTTTCTTTGAAGGTTTTTTTTTGTTCTTTTTTTTTTTTTTAATACGAAAGTAATTTAAAATGTGTTCATTTTCCACAAGTTATTTTACAAAAATAGTTCTGAATTAGGGATTAGTTGCAGTCCTAACTGTTTCAAACGTCTCAAAACTAATGCTGAAAGTAACAAGTTCATTCCATTTAAAATCTGGAGGTAGGTCTTTGTCAATCAATTAGTCCATTTCTTTAAACAATTCACTTGAGGTACAAACTTGGACAGTGATATTTAAACATTACAGCTAAATTTTTTTCTGTGTCATGTAGTGTCATTGAAGAAAATTATCCTCACAAACCTATCAGCAATTCAGTACAAAAATATATTCAAGTTAACAGTACATTACACAGAAGTCTAGGAGAGAATAGGGTAAGTACATTAAAAAAAAAAACAAACAAAAACAAACCAAGAGAAAGAAAAATACATAGTCATGCCGAAACACAATAAAGATATTGCTTCCTTAACTGCAATTAAATGTTGAAGTAGAAATTATGGGAAAATGCAGATACTCATGATTATCTACCCAGCAAAAATTTCCTGCATTGAATGTGTATAGCAGCATGTATTTATCAGTCTGTTGAGTTAATTGTAAAAATCAGAGGTAGTACTGAATAGTGGGGTAATATTGCATCTGGTGCTAAAAGTGCTGCTTTGAATGAAAAGATGGAGAAATGCCACTGGCACAGAGGTGCTCAGTGAACCATCCTATGTCAAAACACATTGTTTAAAGTAATGCACGAGCTTAGCTGAGGTACGTGGTGTTGGTTCTTACACCATGACTGATGAGTGATGAGAAGAGATTCAATTCTTTTGAAATACTGGTAATGGGACGAGTGGAATTAGCCAAAACTAAGCAAAACATACAGATTATTTTTGTTCAGATAAATTTATGATTCATTTTGAGGTACCTTTCTGTATGTTTTAAAATACTTTCTTGATAAAGACTTAATGGCATAAGAGTGTTTGGCGTCAGTTGCTTTTTTTACCATAGAAAACTCCTGGCTCTACAGAAAGCCAGCTCCATCTGGCTTCCTATCCTCCAGAAGATGAGGGCTGTTCATTTTGCTTACTACTACTTCTGCTGATATGTTTGTATCTATAACTATACAACGTATCTTTGTCTTTCTTCCCTTTTGCAAAATGGAAGTACCTTTTTCATGTTGATTTCTTCCTTCTGGTTACCAGCTGAATGAAGTGAAAGATCAGCTTTCAATTTTTTTTCCTGAAATAACAGTAAGTCTTAAAAAAAAATAAATCAAGTACAAGTCTATAGGAAGGTTACAAAAAAAGAGTAGTATCTATCCCTTATCTTTGGTGTTCTAAAACAGGGAGTTCACTAAGTAGGGAGTGGGTTGCTGGAAGTGTTGCAAGGCCTTCGTGTTACACACCCAGCCTTTCCTATTTCAATGCCCATTATAATGACTATATTACAAGTTTCTTGTTTATATGCAGTGCAGTGAATGACATAAACCTGATTCGGAGCTCTTCTTGACCCATTCACCCTTACTTAGCAGCTCACACAAACTATTAGTAGGTTAAGAAAAAAGAAAACAGTAATTAAAAGTTGCATCATTAATCTGTGTCCCCTTTGTGTTACAGCAGTTTTTCACTAAACCTGGGACTGTGAAGGGATTATAAAGATGATGATTAGTCAAATCCTTTTTAAGGTTATGCAATACTTTTTTTTTCCCCAGGCAAAAGTGGAAAGACCATGGCAATAGAAAATAAGTGGTCGAGGCAGTGTCTTCTCCCTTCAAAAGACCTAACTGCTGATGAGGTAGAAATTGCATGGTGCTGTCTCCTAGTCTTCCTCTGCAGACTCTTGTGAGGACGTTTCTTCAGTCTCTTCCTAGAATACACAAACAGAGAAATAAATACTGTAGTAACTATGCTTCTCAGGCTACCACCTCACTCTTCTCTCACGCAGCTGACAAGTACCTCCTGAGCTAACAAAATGCCCTTTACAGCTGCTGTGACATCTCAAGAAGGGGAGGAGGGGAGGGTCTCCTGCCCTCCAGTCACCCCACTTTGGTTTGCCAGGCTTTCCTCCTACCGCAGGGGTTGCCAAGAAAAGGTAATTTGTGCCATGCTCTGTCATGGGCCTCTTATGTCCAGCAGACAGGGGAAGCTAGAAAATGGAAAGCATTTTGAGCAGGTAGCCAAGGTTAGGTGAATGCTCTGTGAAGCCTTCTCGCCCTTCATCAGCTGTCCTCTACCCTAGTGCTCCTTTCCTGTTTGCCTTCGGCAGGCCTGACCAAATGCAATGTTCTTACACTGCTTATTTAACAAATGCGCAGTACCTTTCAGGTCACGGGCAGTAAACTGGGGGCAACACACATTTCTGATAAAAGACACTGTCAGTGAAAAGTTGTTTTTTATCAAACGCTGCACATCATCGCCTAAGACAGCACGTGAAAAAGATCTAGGAAGAAGAAGAATTTACCCCCTCAGCCAACTGAGACCTCTTAAGAATGACCAGCTTAAAACAGCTTATAACAGTCTTCATACTTTAATAGATTTGATTTTCCACATGGCTTCATTTTGTCTGGGTGGCTAACTGACACAATTTATAACTCTCTTCCTTTCCCAGGCCACTACAGTACACCATTCAGCAAAGCATGCCTTAAAGCTTGCCTGCGTTATATGACCAAACTTCCATTCATTAGTGTTTGAAACACCTCAGCTGTGAAGGGCTCCTAAATGCTACCATGTGTGACACTGCTGCGGAGGAGCAGCATCAAGGAAAAACACTGGGCTTTAATCATAGGCCACTGCTCACTGCAATCCCCTTTCAAAAGGTTTCAGCCTTCCCTCCCCACCTCCCCACAAGAAAAGACTGAAAAAAGCTGTAAATCCAGGGAATAAACATAAGTATAAATGAATGGATGACAGCTTAGAAAATATAACCATAGCAGCATCAAGCCATGAGATTTCACACTGGTTTTGTTTAGTCTGCTTTGGGTTATGTGGGAAATGTGAAAAGCATGAAGCAAATGCTCCCCCCTCTCCCTTCACACCCCCAGCCCCTGCTAAAGCTCAGGCCTCAGATATTTAAGCCAGTAGGTTTTTACCTCTTGACTAGGAAACAGGCCATGACCCTGGGGTACTCTCTTGAGCACCAGGCACAAAGAAAAATGTAGCATGATCAAAGCCATGGACGGAGGAAAGAGAGCAAAGTCAAGTGTCAGCTGCCCTCTGACCTTGACTTTTCAATTAGTATTTAAATTCCAGAAGACACCAATCTATCATGCAGATGAACAATTTCTTCCTCACAACAACTCACGTCTGCTTGTAGCAGAGCTATATTCGCAGTGCTGCTGCGAAAATGATCCCCAACTCACAAAACGATTAAGTGAATTTCACCCCATCCCCAGCAGCACTGGGGGATTTGTGCTCACACTCCATCGAATTCCGTTAATGCCTAATGCATTTTCCATGCTTACCTACGCACGGAACAGGACTCCAACTGTTACAACAGTTCAGTCAAGAAGAAAAATGGTATCTACAGGCACCTAATGAAGGGCTAATTTGGGCTGCACGTGGAGAAACAATGCAAAATTTGTTGGTTCAAGACTTGGTAATTAAGAACTTGGGATCATCAAGGCAAGCAATGGCTTTGCCTCCAAGCCAAGTGTTTCAGTTAAAAATTATGACTGTGAGTTCTGTGCTCTTAACATAATAGACATGTTTGGTATTTGATGATGATCACGTGCTTAATTTCTTACAGCACCACGGTCAACCCTGAGCCTCTCACCATTACTTCCCAGAAGACGGCTGTGCACACGTGGGGGCAGAGCAGCAGCTCACTTTGTTTTACATTTGGTTTGTCAGGAGACTATTGAAACCTGATAGACTCATTTTCCACGAAGGTGGACTTCTGATTATGGAATAAGAAGGATGGGGGAGAGCATACATACATCAGAGCCCAGCCAGGGTAGCCACAGAGAATGATTTTTAGTTAAAAGAGTTGTCCACTCTAGTGACTTTTACTGTGAATCTCACAATATCTTTTTTCCTTGTAGCCCTTGCTGCAGTGACCAAGAAAATGAATGAGCAGCTCTTCCTTCATCTATATATGTATGTTCATGTAATGAAGGATGAGTTTCTCTCATCCACATATGTACCTGCAAATGTGTGTACCTGTAGTACCTGGAAGGATGAAAAACAAAAAGTCAAGCGCCTCCCCACCCCCACCCCCAATATTTAGATAATAAACTAATTATTAAAAATATTTGAGACTGGCACAGACTTCAAATTCACTTCAGTCTTGGGAAAGATTTATTTCATAAAGGAAAGATGGCAAATGGATCAGATTGTTGTGCAGTAAATGGATCAGATTGTTGTGCAGTAAAACCTTCCTTCATTAAGTTCATTCCTTGCAAAAGCCTAAGATAGCTCAGTTATAGACAGGTGGTTTTAAGCCAACTTATCATGTAAGTCCCTTGTCAAGACACAGGTGGAGGCATGATTGCTGCTCTGAAGGGCTTACAATTCAAACAAAGGAATAATACAAATCAGACATATATGCATGGAAGGACCCAGAGGAAGAAGCGAGTAGGGGTTCTGAAAGAGAAAATGCGATGTGCAAGACAGGAACAGAGAGAGACTTTTGGTGAAAATCTAGTTGCAAATATCAGAAGTTTATGTAGCTGTGATCCTCAACCCACCCTTTATCTCTAGAGCACCCACACACACACACACTTCTCCCCAAAAGATGGAGGAGGGGCAGGTGTTTTGAAAACTGTGTACACCTAGGAGTTGCAAATGAACTCTGCACTGAGTTGGTTCAGCCAGAGAATCACTGAAGTGCATTGTGTCACCTCAGGGTGCCAGGCACCTCAAGGAAAGGATGCTTTACCATCAGTTCGCATCCTCCAGGCAAGTCCTCACAGACGCACCAAGGTCAATGGCATAGCCATGTGTGATAGGATCAGCCCTTCAGTCAAAAGTTATAGGAGGAACTGGGGGTGGAGAGAAATACTTTGTAGGTCCTGTTGTGCTTCCGATCAAGTTGAAGAGAAAGGCAAAAATCAAGAAGGAGAGCATGGTCCTTAGAGCAGACATTAGAAATCCAAGTCAGTCAATCACAGCGTGATATCCACGCAGAGCATAAATTCAGCAGCACCACCGCAGGAAGCACTCAGCCAAGAAGCAAAGGTTTCAGGTTACATGGCAGCCTTAATTCAGGTTGCTCTCACTTTTTAGGTGCGTTCACTGTAGTTGTGGAGGCAGAATGGTGACACGTGTTAATCAAGCATAAATGTTCGACCCAGTTTTGCCTTGAACAGCTACTCCTCTGGTTATTTGTTTTCTGCTGCATCAAGCTTGCAATAGGCTGGGCGAGCAAAGAGAAACCTGAGAAAGCTTCAAACTAAGCAGGTCAGATCCAGCTAACAGGGAAGCCACAGCCATGCGTTCAGGGTGAATAGGACACGCACCTGAAGGGCGGGGTAAATACATGCACGGCTCAGGCTTTACTCCCTGCTGCTAAGACAATATCCCAGGTGGCTCCCCATGCATCCATGTGCCCTGAATGCATGGGGATGTGCCACAAGAATCATTTTTACGTGGCATGTCCTGTCCTTGGCTGTCCCTCTATGTTTATTCTGAGTTGCTACAGGTCACAGTGTGATATTATAAGACAAACTGCAAGGCAGCACTCTGAGCTGTTTGCACCCTTAATTGCTATAACGACTCACCAAGCCAGGAGTGATGTGGAGCTGCTGCCTCTCCCAAAAAAGAACAGCAAGAAAGCTTTTTCAAATCTCCTATGTGCACAAAAGTTTAACAGGTCTTTTCTTGAGAGGTATCACTGGCAAGCAGCTGGCAGATGTGTACACTGGACTGGAATCCACCAGTGCAGCCCCCTCACCTCTCACTGGGGCATTGGGTCCCAGCAGGAGAGAAAGAACAGATGTCTCCCAATGGCTCACAGCAGGCATCTGCCCTGAGAAGGGCTACTCTGTGGGGGGCTGGCACTGCTGTTGTTAGCCCTGATTTAACATTGGTAAAGGTAACAAAAAGGACCAAGAGGCAGAACAGCAGGCTACGGTTAGAAGTGCTATCTGCAGCCAGTATGCCTACTTGGGCTTGCCCAACACACAATTTCAAAATATCACATCCCTGGTGGGATCTAGTTGCCTGAAGATAGGAGCCCAGAGCTGTTTTAGATGCCCTGGGTATCTCGACTGTTAGCCAGCAGCCAGGCCAGAAGGGTACTGATCTCCTGTGTCATGCCTGTCTGCTTTGTATGGATGTCTCTGATCCCTTGGGACACCTAAAAGGGCACAGAACAGCAGTGTCGAGATGGTGCTGCATCTCTGCTTTTGGAGTTTTTCCACCCACTGCGGAAAAATGAACTGCAGCAATACGTGAAAGGCCAACCACTAGCACATGCACCTCATTCCTAAAGCTCAGTGGCTGCACCATCCAGAATGGAGCTGTGCAACAAACGACAGTATTTAAACTACAGCATCTTTTCAGGTCAGGGTCACCCTGTGTTCCCATGAGACTTCTTTCCCATGACATCCTGCATGGGTGAAATGTAGCTCTACCTGCCACCCAAGACCTCCACTTGCTGATTCACATTGGTGGGGGGCTATTTTTCTGGCAGCACAAGGAGCCAGTAAGCATCCTGGTGTCCTCAAGAACAGACAAGCTTAGTTTGGCCTTTGTATGTCCTCTGCATTCCTTTTTCTGGCGGATGCCCTCAAAGAGGCCACAACAAAACCTGATAATGAGACAATTGTTGGTGTTTGAGAGGAGCATTCCTCCCACCTGCAGAAGGGCAACTGTTTGGCATTTTTGTGAAAATGTTTGTTCTGTTCTAAAACCCCGGGGCAAAGCTTCTCTATGGCTGGTTCAGGTTAATTGTCTTTGCCTCAAGAAACTCATTGGCAATTCGGCTGGTGATTCAGTTTTTTCACCTTCTGCTCATGAATTACTGAACTGTGGATTTAAAAAACTTGAACAAATTTTGTGAGATGAAGTGCAGGATCACAGTAAAGCTACATATGGGAGCCTCTGTATTTGTCAGAGCTTTTATTTTACAACAAAGTATTAGCTATTGGCACAGATTTTGCTGGCTGCTTTGTAAGCCTGAGAGGGTATGCTTGAATAGATATGTCAAAAAGAACTGCTGACAAGAGCAACTTGCAAACTGTGGACCATTGTCTGCTGTTAACTTGTCTGAAATCCCCTGGCATGCAAGATAATATTTTCGGAGGAATCCCTGAAGCCAGTGGCTCCTATTGCAGATGCAGTGGCGCAGGCTGAGCCCAGCTGAGACACAGTGCCATCCCACTGCTCTGCAGCCAATGCATCAAACCACTTCAGAAAACCTTATAGAACTAACAGCCACTCAGAGAAAGTTTGCTCTGCTTGAAGCTTAGGGTGGGATCTGTTCCTTTGAGCTACTTCACCTCCTGCAAAGCACACTGGTGAGCTCAGTGACAGCTGTCACTCAGCAGTAAGGCAAAGTTTAAGTCCAGAAGCTGGATTCAGAGCTCAAATTGTTGCAGGTGTTTACCCCACACAATAAAGGGATTTATTAGGGCAGAAGAGATCACTATGACCATACAAAGGACACACAACTCTTCTTACTGCTGGATTAAAGCATGTTTTTTAAGAAGGGCACCTAAGGAAATTATTTCAATACAGATACCCTGTATTCGAATACATACAAGTCAATCAGCCCATAAACATGCAATTTCTGTGCCCTGTCACTCCTAGCATGCAAGAAGGAGCACATCTCCCCTAGCCTGGTGGTTAAAAGCACAGTTAAAACCTCTGCCTGCAGAGCAGTTCTGAGACACTCTGTCCTCTCCCAGCACCGTTTCTGCACTCACTGACTAAGGCATGGGACAGCCCTGAGGGTGGTGAGCAGGCAGGTCCCCCCAGGGAAGTAAAATTCAGTATAAAATGATATTAAAGATCAACAGGGAGACAAACAGAGAGGTGGCAGCTGATGGGACAGTTTTGGGTTGAGGTTTAAGGACTGAAAACCAACATTCTTGCTTTAAGTGTCCAAGTCACTGTGGACTTAGCCTGTAATGGTCCACCTTGCTATCTAAGGATCTTGGACTTCAAAGGATCACAGACCCTACCATAGCATGAGTCCAATATTTGGATACCAGCAAGCAGCCCTGCTGAGCTGCTGCTTAACTTTCCCAATGCCCTTGAGCATGCTGGTGGGTGTGGGCTGAGCTGCCTCTTGGGAGCAGTCTAAGGGCTGGCAAGTTTGTTCAAGATCATTTTGACTTGGAGATGTCTTCAAAGTTTTCATGCTCAGGAAAGTAATGCACAACAGACAGTACGAGTAACACTTATCTTTGAGTGTGCATGTACGCAATAGAAAACTCCATCCAAACTTGTTTTGAAATCCTCATGCTCTCAGATTTGAAGCAAATACTTCAAACTGTGTTTTCTACCATCTAGGAAGAAGCCTACCCACTAACCTGTTGTGTACAGAGGATGCATCTTTCTTCTGTTGAATTCACTTCACTTGCATATAAATAATCAAATATTCTGTGAGGAACGAAAAGGGAGCAGAGCAAATAAAACAAAACACTTGATGCTGTCCTGCAGGTAACCGGACTGTGGCTTTTGAGCTGGATTGTTAGTAAGCAAACTGAGGGTGTCCTCTCCTTTCACTGCTGGAACAACACTGCTTGACTAGCAAAAAGGCTGATCATGGGGATTACTGGATAATCCACAACCCCAGCTGTTGGAGAAGGTGAACTAGATGGGACAACCATTGTTGCCGTTGTGCTGGGACTCAGCTGCTGGTGGGCATGGCCCAGGCCAACAACAGTGGTAGAGTTCAGAGAGAGCTGCCATCCTTGCACACCCATCGATGTTACCACTCCTACAGATCCCCTTCCTCTGTGGCAGAAAGAGTCTCGCAAGGCTTGGCAAAGATTCAGTCCTTGAGTAACAGGTTCAGATAACTTAAAGGGACTAGGACAGTGCTCAGGAGGATCCCCTTAGGACAGGACATTCCTCTGTAAATTAGAACAGCTTTCTTTAAACATAGATTCAAGTCTCTTCTTCCTGTTAGATTAAGGAGAATTCAAATACATTTCTTTATCTCCTAGCTTATCTCCCACTAGGAGAACTGCTTGATATAATGGAGTGATAATGAGTCTCTCTGGTTAGTTTGAGAGAAAGGGCTTCTCTGACACTGGATTTTTAAATCCAAGAGGGCTCACACTGAGAACTTCCAGAGACAGGAATTAGGCTGACTGACTTTTAGATATCCTAAAAAGTACCTGCCTTAGGCTCTGCCTCTAAATGTCTCCTACAGATGGGCTTAAAACAAACCTCAGCTCTAGGTGTCCAACTTTGCTATGGATTTTAGAGCAGCCCTGATGTCACTTCAGCAACGAGGGTTCTGCAAGGCAGCAGCTCACTCAGCGCTGAAGCCTGTGCTGTTGAAGCCTTTTGAAATCGAGACTCAGCTGTCTAAATTACGTCAGGCCAGATTTCTTAAACGCGTTTTGGCATCTGAGTACAGCAAGTGCCTTTTTGACCTAAGCAGGTCAAAACACTTTGAAGAAATCTGTTCCCCATGTGATTTAAAGGAGAGTGAAAATCTCTAGCAAAATCTCAGTACCTGTCAGAAGAATTTTGCAGGAAACACCAATTTAAAGTCTGCAAGGCACAGATCTAAAGCGAAAATGGTGCCTGAAGCACTCGTGGGTGCTGTGCTAATACTGACAGAGATGGATTTTGTCTTGGAGAGCTTCAACTCGATGAGATGTAAACAGTTCTGGTGGGAAGGAAATAAAATATTAAGGAAAAGAAGACAGCAGTACTGTTAGAAACATATACAAGTGAGCTGGCCTAACCCCAACTTTGAGAAGTTGCTCTTACAAACCTCTTGTGGAGGCTGTAAACTGGAGGAGTGGTAAACTACTCTGCATTCACACAGCACACCATGCTCCAGAGCCAAAATCCAGACTGAAGCCTAAGGCAAGCAGAGGTTCTAATCATAATCTCTAAACACTAATACGTATGTCCATAATTAGATGAAAGAGCAAAAAAAGGTGGACAACAATCTTTAAAAATCCTTAGACTTGTGCAGTTCACTGAAACGCTGTGGGTCACTGCATTAGCTCTGCTTTCTTGCGGTGGTGGAGACGGACGGCAAAGCCCAAAAGGATACTGTAGCCCACACAGGTAAACCTGAGGGAGCCTGCCTTCCTCCTAAGCCCTCATGGTGCTTGAAACAACTCTGGTTTATGTGCATATTTTATGCTGAACGACAGAGGAAGTACCATGGTGAAGGTCTCCCAGAATGGAGTAGGGAAAGGAATGCTAGGACAGACTTTGAAATGGAGGTCAAACCCACATAGTTTACCTTTTGCCCTCCCTCTATTTTAGAACATGAAAAGGAGAATAAAGTAAGGCCTGTTAGATTTCTATTCTTCTCTTCCCCCCCCCTTCCCTCCTAAAAACGACTGCTTGTTACTGACAGGAAGCAACTGCCAGAATTTATTCACCTCCAATCCTTTATCACTTAAAAAAGCATTACGGCTCAGTCCACAGGGCCACTGGCAACTGCGGCTTGGGAACAGCTATCTATCTGTAATGATAAATAATAAAATAAAGCGTCTTCCCCTTTTGATTCCCAGCTGAGAGATTTTGCCAAGTGATCAAACTTGTCTGAACCTCAGAGCAGCAGCTTTGAAGTAATAAGAAAGAGATTGAAAACCTGCAGCCAAGAGCCGCACACACCTCATTAGGGCCCAGCCATGCGGGAAGGCCAAGCAGCAGCCGCTGGGCCCAGCCCTGTGTACCCACTGAAAAGGGGCTGTGGGAAGGGAAGATAAAAGAGCCTTTCACAGTGGAAGCACACCGGTGACATTTTTACGAGTGCCAGCCCCAAGGCCAAGAGGCTGGTGGCCACGCATGCAGCCCGCACCAGGCTGCTGCCCAGCACCACAGGCCTCGGGGTGGGCAGGGGTGCAGGGGGCTCTGCCACTGCCCTCGTTCCTCCTCAGTTTCCCCCCCCGGTTTTCATCTTTTTTTTGTTGTTGTTTCTGAAGCAGAGAGTTGGAATGCACAGGACTCTATCTTCCCCAGGTTGTGCTCAGAAAAGCCCCCCTAAATGAGAAGCATATTTCTGAAAGATAGCGAGCTGGGTTCTCCAACCTGGTTCGGCAGAGTTCATGTGAGACTTTGTGGTATAATTCAGCTAAACCACTTTTTTTCTTAAAAAAAAAAACCAACAAAGCTAACCAAAACCACTAAAGCTTAACAGACTTGTAAAACACTTCTAAAAATGTCTGAAAAGTTTAATCACAGATCTTACCAGACAGACACTGGTGAGGCTGTGTGCTGGCAGTAAGCGAGTATTGAACTTGGAGAGCTGAAGTTCTGGGTTTAATTTTCAGTTTCAGACTAAACAGCAGGTCTGCAGTGAAAGGCAGGGCAATGACTCCAGATCAAAATGGGGTAATGGGAATGCTTTTGTTGCAAACTTTACTGATTGTGTAACCTTGTTGTGCAGGCGAAGGTGCAAAATCAGAGAAGTAAGTTTGGGTTATAATAAACTCCCCTCTCTGTCCCTTCCCTCTTTTACTGCAAAGAATTCTGCTGCTGTTTTATTATGTAATGCTGCAGGCTAAAAATATATCTCTAATTTAAGCCATCTTGCCAATAAATCTACAAATACCAGGTAATCCAAAAAGAGTAGTTATGGTTTAATGACATACTCTTCTTGTCATCCTAATACGTTCAGCTCCTAAAGGATTTAGAGTGACGAATTAAAAGATTTTTTCAACTTCTTGAATACCTCCACACAAGCTGGTGGAAAGGGTGATAAAGTATGGTCCTCTTCAACGCAGAACATCACCCCAACCTTTCAAGCTTCATCTGCGCCACGATCCATGCTACCACGAAGGGTGAACTTTTTCTTTCTCTGATCAAGACAGCCTGATTCAAAGTGAGTGGGGGTGTCCAACTTAATATATAGTGATTATTTCCTTTTGATTATAGAACCTTTTATGGGAGTTTCTTTTCCAGTTGAACACATCTATATTCCACAATCAAATCAGAAGAGGTATATTGGTGGAAACATGTGTTCAAAACATGTTTTCTTTTAGGACTGAGACAGACTTACTGCAATGTTAATCTATTTTCTTCTTCCTAAACATAAAAAAAAATACTAATATAAATTACAGTCTAAATTACAATATAAATTACAGCCTCACTATATAACATAGTTCTCAGGAGACTATTGAAGCCATGGATGAGCCACCTAACATACTGTAGCTGTCTTTTTGCTGTTCTGATTTCAGTTTCCAGATTTTGCCTCAAAATAAGCATGAGAATCAGGGAAGAGGAGGGGGTGGAAGCCATTCAGTGCCCTGAATCTGATATCTCCCAGGTCTAGAGCTCACATGTCCCTTCCTTCCAGACTCAAGTCTGGTTTCAATGGAGCTCTCATTTTTCTTCCCACTAATCCTGCCGTGAGATCAACCATTGGTAACTCTGTGAGAAATTAAATACCAGGATGTGGGAAATCCGAGACCTAAATTTGGGCAGAATGTGGTTGATTAATTATTTCTCTCCTCTCTTCCCATGGCTGCTGTGTGTCAAATAACTCTCCAAATCTGAGATCAGATGACAGCCCTGAACAATGTGACTACATTGACAGAGCAGAGGCAAAGCAAGAAGAGAGATTTCGGCCAATATTTTCTGAAAATATTCTGGCATTTTCAGAAATTCCCTACAATGGGATCAGCAGCAGAACTTCATCATGGTGATGCTCACCATCTGCTGGAGCAGACTTCATAAAGAATTTAACATTTGTGGCATTGGGATTCTAATGAAACTGGATCCATGAGATAGTTTGCTATGGTGATGTAAGTGCTACAATGCCCAACAGTCAGGCAGTCATTCTGAATGTCTTTTTTTCCTTCCCTGGTGTGAGAAAAGCACATTTGTTTATTTAGGTCCTGTAAGGATGAACTCGAGACACTTACAAACACTGGGCTGCTCAAAGGCTTAGGTCCTTCGTGTACTTGGTAATGTGCTGATGTCTGAAAACCACCTACATACCCCTGTAGCCTTCAACCTGAAGCACCTTTTAAGCGTAATTCTCACTGCATAGTCTACTGAGATGCTGTGACACACCAGCACCATGCTCACAATATACAATGAGCAATGGATGACCATGAGCTCTGAATGTCCCCCAAACAGCATCCTGACTGCCACAGCCAGTGCTTGCCAGCTGGGTTGCTTCACACCATCACAGCACTAAGGGACAGCATGGTGAGAGCACCCACAGAAGCAATATGGGATGGAAGCTCCACCATGGAAACTGGTTTTAGAGTGTCTATCACTACTTTATTTCATGCTCACTTTTATGAATCCTTTGCCTGAGTTGTCCTCTCTGAGCAGCAAGGGAGAAGGCACACTTACAGGTCCAGCCTATCCATCCCAGCCTTAACATTTGGCACAGGTGTCACAAGCTGACAGGCTGCCTGGGGAGGCCGGATATCACCCCAGGGTAGCATGGCAGCACTGATTTCAAGGAATTAATTCACCAAATTCCACAAATGCCCCATAGTGACTGACAGAATAACTGTGAAATGGTTCTTATTCTTCTTCTATTCCAATACTGTTATTTTAGGCAACAAGAGGGCCTTATAAAATTTCCCAGATGTCATGGAAAGCTCAGAAAAAAAATATGATACTGATTTCTTATTGCTTCCTTCCATAACATGTTTAAAGATGTGTATCAGTTAATAAGGGCTGAGCATGCTGCTCTTTCCCTAACCAAATCTTTTTAATAGTGCTGGTAGGCACACTGTAACTGACCTTTCTAGCAAATTATTTAACAGATAAAAAAATGTATTTTCATTGTCTTAACTTCAATTTTTGTTGTGTTTACTTTATTCCACATCCATTGCAGCATATCTAATTTTTAACATATAATTTGCAACAGAATTTACATGGCCCTGAACTGGCACAGCAAAGATGTAGCAATTTCTAGAAGTTCTTAGAAGGAACATAGGAGGTTTCTGTTCCATGTTTTTCAGTGCAGTGGGTGAGCTGATTTACAGTCCTGGAGTATATATTGATAATATTTGTGTTGGGAAACAGGGCATCTTCCAATGACGTCAGACAGGTATGGAGAAGCAACAACAACGCTGACTGTGAAAGATGCAGAGCCTTTATGAGAATCTCAGGAACCAAGCTCTCAGCGAAGAGCACTTTCTTCCTGTGCAGCCTTCTGACACACCTCATCTTTGCTAAGTAGCATTTTGATTATTTTTGTTGCTTTGAGTCCAGAGGCTGAACGTTCTGGTAGTTTCAACTTTCTGGATATAATTCTGGAAACATCTTAAAATAACCCAAATTTTCAGGGAGTAGCCAAGTACTGCCTAGAATCCTGTATGTATGTGAAGTAAGATACCCAAGTGTTAGCAGCACAGACTCTTGTTACTCTTGGAAATCTTGGTCAAAATGCATAGCATGTGTATGCAAAAGTAGCACTGTTTAATTTACTCTTGACTGACACTTTTTTAAACACTGTTCCCTGCCCAGCCATCTTCCTCAATGGTGTTTCCCAAGCGCGCGTCATAGCCTCTTCTCTTCTGGCTATCGTTAGTGAGAATTTGGTTCAAGTCACATCAGAGCCAAGTTCTGAACTGGATGGAAGTATCTCCCTGAACAGCTTCTGTGGACACAGCCGTGGAGTCAAACACAAAGCCACCCTGTCCACAGGCATCGCTTACCCATCTCGGGCTTCTTCCCCAAGCAGGGACAGGAGAGTGAGGAGGTGGGGAGAGGGCGAAGAGGAGCATTGCTGACTTGGGGAAATGTTTTAGCTTACCTCTTCCACCTCCAGCCTTCTATCACCAACTGCTGCATCTGCTCCAAGTGCTACACATGGACCAGCTGTAGTCCCTGAATGTTCTTATGTGCCATTAGGGACAGGTCTTGCCTAGCACACAGGGAAAGCGCAGTGACCTGACAGCATGTCTGTATTGAATGGGCACCTTTGTGACCAGTGCTGCATTCAGAAAGCTGCCTCCTGCTCTAGGGCTTGCCTCAAGGGAATTAAATGTTGCAGATTTGCACAATTAAAATAAGCATTTTTAGCTCTTGTTCAGAGCTGAAGGCTCCTCCTGCATGACACTCCTGTTCTTTGACTGACTGAGAAACTTGCTGATAAGGACCTGGCATCTCCAAGCCGCACGCTGGAGCAGGCAAGACTCTGAATACTCCAGACAGTCCCTGACAAGCTATGAAGCAAAAATATCTTGCTAAATCTGATTCCTTTTTAGTCACATCAAATCATCACTGTGTGCACTCTCATAACTGTTATGCAAAAAAGGAGCATCAGCACCTCAGTTTTAGCAGGAGAGGAATCAAGTCACTGGGAGACTTCTCTAAAGGGGGACTTGCACACTGCAGTAATCAGGGCTAATGGCTTCAAAGGATGCAAGAGGCTCACCTGGCACAGTGCTGACCGGGGCACCTCTGCTCCTCAGGCTGCATGTGGGGACATGGGGACAGGCACCTCAGCCTGCCTTGTGGCCACTGGTACACTAAGCAAGGGGATGTGCAATTCAATCAGCATTTCCTGACTGAATGATGCAGACAGCACCATTCAAAATCCTGTTTCTTCCTGTTTCTCTTCTGCACTGAGGTTGGTGCTGCTGTGAAGCTGGAACCAAAACACCTTTCTCCTCAGTGGCTCTTCGACCTTTGAATGATCAGTTGCACTGATCTTCATGCCAAGGAGTGTCATGAAGAACACTTCTCCCTCAGCAGGCTGGAGCACTGCTGGGATGAGAAATGGGGCTGCTGCCCAGATGACCTACTTCCAGAGCAACTCCTGTGGCCACCACAGTCCTCTGAGAAGCAGGGTACCCCTGCTCCCCTGCAAAGCTCATTCCACTCTCACCACCAGCTCCCAAATTCTGGATCCTAGAAGTGGCCATACAGGGTTTGTAAGTCCCAAATAACATAAGATAGAAGCATGGGGCAGGCAGCACCTTATGGCAGCGCAGGCCCTGGGCAAGTGTCCCTTGCTCCTGCAGTGAACCTAAGGCACCTGCTGAGTGCCAGAGAAACTGGGCAGATAGGGAGCTGGGCATCACATACTTTTCTGTATTAAACACACAAATGCTACCTGCAGGGAAACAGGTCTGTCTGTGTACCTCCAGGTAAATAAAAAAGATTAAGGGCTGGATTACAAAGTTTATTTGCATATCTGAAGTGAAGCAGTGGTTTACGATGCACACTTAAATGTTTAATTACCTTTGTAAGAACCACATCTGTTTCCTTAGCATTCTCCATGAAATGGTGAAAATCCTAGGTGAGCTCTTTCTATATTTTCATTACTGGTAGGAAGGGTTCAGTTGAAGAAAATACTGAAATGAGTTGTGAGCAAAAGCTATTTTTATAGAAGTGATTTTTATAAAATTGATTTGTGGTAATGACCCCATGAGTCTAGTATTTAAAAACCCCATCTCATAGAGCAGCAACCTACATCTTCAGATCACAGTATGTATTTCTGATTCTTGACTCTTCAAAAGTGACTGAATACCTGAATATTCTGTTCAGTTCTGAAGGTAATTTTCCCCTCTTTTTTTCCCTTCCTTCTGGTCACATAATATCTCAACTTATTTAATGTATCTACAGACAAATTTCTGGAAGTAGCCATCTAAAAATGTCACTCTATCATAACTATGCAATAAGTAACGATCATAAATAGGTTAAAACCTTGGAAACCCGAATCTTACACTGATTTGGGTTTAGGTGTAGCCTCATTGAATTGTGTTATTCAGAGTCTATTCAGGAGTTATGTCATATAAATAACAAAGTATTTGCTGCCAGAAACACCTGACTTCTTCTAGCCCTCATTCTTCAGCACAGGTTAGTGCTTCATCTGGTAATTGCAACATCTATATTTTTTTGCAGGTTTTTTGTTTGCTTTTATTTCCAAAAAAATGTGCAATGATTTTTTTTTTTAGTCATCAGACAAACTACTCCATCTTCCTGTCACAACAAACCAATTATAAAAGGAGACCAAACATGTCCTCCTTTGGAAACCATTTTGCCTTGGAAGGAGAAAGAAGGTAAAGCCAGCATTCTCCATGAGATTCCATCTACTGCACCCAGGAAGAAAGCAAGAGACTCTCCTGATTTCCTTGGAATCAAATTCAAACCTCTCTCAGAGCAATGGTAGATCCATTCCTGCAGTTCAGGCATCCAACCTAATTTCTTAATAATTCTGGCTTCAGTCTACAAATCTGTTTGGGTTTTTTTTCATTTTACACCAAGCAATCCTTACCTGTTGCTTGAAATATAAACAGCAGAACTAGTAACAATGAAACATAATTTTCAAATTGGAGCAGTTTTTCATAAGATTTCCCATGACATTTTATCCGTTTGTTAAAATTATGTTTTCAAATCAGAAAAAATGCTTCCAGAATACCCAGAAGCAAAATCTGGAAAGATTTTGCTGAGTGAAGTGTTCAAAACCAAAATAGTATCTTATTTTGATTTAAAAAACTCAGTCCCCAAGTGCTCCTAATATTGTGAAGCTTTGGAAAAACAGAAATTCCAAGGACACCTATGGGGAAAAGAGTCAATAAAAACAGGTTATTTCATCATCAAGCTATTTATGCAAAACCTCTGACCAGTTCCAACAAGCATCATTCTGGTGGTGGTGGGAGGCAGGGCACTGAACTGGAGGGCCCCACAGCAGGTCCAGGGCTCAGCCCCACTGGCAAACCTTTGGACAGCTCCACTGGAACCACACTCCACACAGAGAGGTGCGGTGAGTCCGGGCTTATGGACCTGTGATATACACTTGCTTGGCACATGTGCACATGGTACCAAGGGCCTCTAGCACAGTAAGATGCCCCCTATGCTGGTTTTGGGAAAACATTCAGTATTTGTTTTAAAAATAACAATAATAAAAAAATGGTAAGTCAGCCTTTCAGAGGATGTTCTGGAGTGGTATGTATAACACATATAGGTTACCCTATTCTGAAGTGCAAAATTTCACCTATCATTGGAAAATAAAGCTTTGTTCCTCTGGGATCTGACAATTTTCTGACTCTCCATATCAGTAAATAAAGGAAAAGTACATGACACACAACACAGCTTTGCTGGACGCCGTGGGAAGAGCAATGAGACCCCAGAACACCAGGTAAATCTCCAGGGTAGAGATTTTTCAGTTTCAACAGCCAAGGCTCAGCTGAGTAAGGCTGCAATACTTCTGGCTTGGCAGGACCCAGGGTGGGCTTGGACACGCGTGCTCTCAGTTGTGTATGTGCACCTGCATGGATGCGAAGGATTTCCCATCCTATCTGTGACACTGAAAGCTTCTTTTCAACCTGCTGAAACGGATCTCTCAGAGTACTCCTATCACATTTCTCTCTTGGAATTTGCAGAAGGAAAAAGAAATACAAATCTGTATGTGGTGGCTAGCACATACGCAGAAAGCCTGAAGCTTGTGGTAGTGAAGATTTATTGCATGGCATAGAGAGGAGATGCAGCACGTGCACCGTGGGCCTGCTGGCCAAGGTCCCAGCATGTAAAACCTGCCACACAACCACCACAGGTCCCAGGCTCAGCTCTGTTCACAGTCTGCTGCCTCTGGGCTGCATACGAATGTGTGAATCATCAATGTAGCTTCTGGACTGCAGAGTCTGTCTGATGCTTTTAGCATTTACTGTATCTTACATTGAATGGGTATATGTGATGGATGCAGCTGAGGAACACATATAACTTGAGGTTGTGAAGTGTATATATATTATGACTAAGTAACATGCATAACTTTATTGATACCAGGACTAAGAAATTAGTAACAGGAAAAAATACAGTGAATTTGCATTTGCTTTCCTAAACAAAATGTCTCTCAGACTCAGGTACAGAGGATTTGCAATGATTTGAGTTTTAATAGACCTCCCAAAGACATAATTAGATTTTCAAAGGGCTGGTCTACACTTACAGTATTTCTTCTCTTCAGAAATGATAAAAATAAAGCATGTCCTATTTCCAGGAAACTTTGATAGCTTTCATGATGTTTTCCTAAAAATATCAATTTCCCTTGTACTACTTAAGAGTGTAACTTCCCCATATGGCTGAGGCTACAGCTGCTACAAGAAGTTTAAAAATCAGGAAATTGGAGAATTTCAGTTTCTATTTGGACTGCTTATTTGCACACCTTGGTAAGAATATTACTACATCACAATTGTAAACTCTGGCTGTCCATTCTGTGGAGACAGAGACAATTTCAAAGGAGCGCCTTGTTTTAGAGGTTTAGGCACATATTTATGGAAGGTGCTAAACTTACTGATGTCATGCAGTTAGGCTGGCCATCTTTTCCTCATTTCCGCAAGGAAGCATGAGAGTATGTGTCAGTGATCATCTCAAAGATGTGTACAGACCATAGTAATTAAAGGTTTGTATTAATGATATGGGTGTGTAGATTTTCCGTGGATTTCACTGTTGCATTTACTGTCTGAGTGATGATAACTCTTCAGAGCTCTGGGGATGTTTGAAGATTTTGAAGAAGTTTATATAGGCATCTATATGGAATGAAACTGGACAGCAGATACCCATAAAATCCACCCATTTTTAAAAAGGGGAGAAAGGAGGACCCCGGGCTGTCAGCCTCACCTCTGTGCCTGGGAAGATCATGGAACAG
This sequence comes from Aegotheles bennettii, assembly GCA_013398125.1. Lineage (NCBI taxonomy): Eukaryota > Metazoa > Chordata > Aves > Caprimulgiformes > Aegothelidae > Aegotheles > Aegotheles bennettii. The sequence continues at coordinate 429,116 of VZRW01006609.1, forward strand.
ATGCTTCTAGAAGCTATGCTAAGGCACATGGAGGACGGGGAGGTGATTCAAGACAGTCAGTAGGGCTTCACCAAGGGCAAGTCCTGCCTGACCAACCTAGTAGCCTTCTATGATGGAGTAACTACATCAGTGGACAAAGAGAGGGCTACAGATGTCATCTATCTGGGCTTCTGTAAGACCTTTGACATGATGCCCCATTACATTTTTATCTCTAAACTAGAAAGATATGGATTTGATGGGTGGACTGTTCAGTGGGTGAGGAATTGGTTAGATGGTTGCATCCAGAGGGTACTGGTCAACAGCTCAATGTCTTGATGGGCACCAGTGACAAGTGGTGTCCCCCAGGGCTCCGTATTAGGGCCAGTACTGTTAAGTATTTTCACCAATGACATAAACAGTGGGCTCAATTGCACACTCAGCAAGTTCAAGGATGACACCAAGCTGAGTGGTGCGGTTGACAGAGCAGAAGGACAGAATTTAGAAGGACTTGGGGATACTGGTAGACAAAAGGCTGGACATGAGCCGGCAATGTGCCCTTGCAGCCCGGAAGGCCAACCATATCCTGGGCTGCATCAGAAGAGGCATGGCTAGCAGGTTGAGGGAGGCAATTCTGCCCCTCTGCTCTAGTAAGACCCCACCTGGAGTACTGCCCCCATCTCTGGAGACCTCAGCATAAGAAGGACATGGAACTGTTGGAATGAGTCCAGAGAAGGGCAATGAAGATGATCAGAGGTCTGGAACACCTGTCCTACAAAGAAAGGCTGAGATAGTTATGGCTGTTCAGCCTAGAGAAAAGAAGGCTCCAAGGATCCAAGGAGACCTTGTTGCTGCATTTCAATACCTAAAGAGGGCCTATAAGAAAGGTGGGAACAGGCTTTTTAGCAGACCCTATTGTGACAGGACGGCGGGTACTGGTTTTAAACTGAAGGAGGGTAGATTTAGGTTAGATATAAGGAAGAAGTTTTTCATAACGAGGGTGGTAAAACATTGGAACAGGTTGCCCAGAGAAGTGGTGGATGCCCCATTCCTGGAGACATTCAAGTCCAGGTTGGATGGGGTTTTAAGCAACCTTATCTAGTGGAGGATGTCCCTGTGCATGGCAGGGCGGTTAGACTAGGTGACCTTTAAGGTCTTTTCCAACTGAGGCTATTCTGTGATTCTGTGATTAAGAGATTTAGAGCATGGCAGAGCCCTGCACAACGCTTAAAATCTGGGAAACAGTGATGGGCACAGAGCTGTATTCATAAAATTAGATTTTTTTTCTGGTCTTGTGTTTCTGTATTTTTAAAAATGACACAAACCGAAGAGTCATAGGTACTAGCAACAATAACAAGAGTAATGATGATGTAAACTAACACTCACAGAAATCTTTGAGAATACACCAAAATTCAAGGCACGGCACTCAGGGGTGAAACCTGACCAAGAGTTTCTGTTGCTTTTACCAAGGCAGGTTGGGGTAACACGCTCACCATCACACAGCAGTTATTGACTGCAACCTCTTACAGTCCCCACTGATGAAGAAAGGATACATTTCTAACTTAATCCAGACTGCCACATGCTAAAGCCATCTGGGAGGATATTTTGAAGGAAACAGATGGAAAAGGAAGATATTCCTCTGAATGTAGTGTAAGATTTACATTATCCTCCATGAACTTCCATGTAGTCCCCATGTTTATATAATTTATCACTATTTCCTTAGACAGCTGAGATTAGGAAGCCTGCATGAGCTCATGTTCTTGTTAATTCTGACTCTGAACCTCCCTCCTTTAAAGGGAAATTCAGTAGTGTAAAAGGAAAACACAATAAGGCAACTGGACTTAAGTGAAACCTAGCAGCATAAAGTTTCTGATCATTTCAGGCATTACACTGTTTTACCTCCTCCTTCTTTCAGCCTCACAAAGACGCTGTCAGGCACGCTTGCTCACAGCGATAGCAAAACCGCAATGTTGTGCTAGCATAAGTGTGGGAGCAGGGCCTATTAAAAACAAGAAGGGTTAAAGAAAAGTCGATGATTTCACTGAACATCCCTCAGGTCAAAGGATTAAAAAAAAGGAATGTTCTGTGAGTGAAGACATGGTGCACAAATAACTTAAAGAGTGTAATTTCACTAGTCATGTTGTGATGACTGAGGATTTCTAAAAAGCCCTCTCTCTCCTTTCATGCATTCTTCTGTGCCTCCTCGTTTTCTGTACAAACATTTCCTTTACTAACAGGAATGTCAAAGGGCCTCCTCTTCTCTGTTGGTCTCTGTCTCTGACCACGGAGATGCTGCCGAGGCACTGTGCAGCAGTGGCTGCATCCCGCTGGCTGAAAGACATCCCCACCAGTCACTGCTTTAGGAAAAAAAGGACAGGAAGATCCATACAGGGAACCCTGGTGCTTTGGTTCAAACGCCTACATCATTTTGTCATTAATTAAATCTGTCATTACTTTGTTCAGCTACCAAAAGATGGAGACCTGGGTCCCTTATCTGTCCTCCCACATCTCAGTCCAGCCTCAGTCCCAGCCATTTCTTCCTCTCTTGTGCTAGGGCTCATAGAAACAAAACACTCACAGGAATAGTGCCTGGGGAGATCAGAGAGCTAGCAGCACCACACATGCCATCAGCAGCAATGGCTTCTGCCAGACCAGGCTGTGGATAGAGTCACCAGCTCTAGACCCCTATATCTCACTGACCCCAGTGGGGATGAGCTCTGTTGTGTACCAGAGGAAACAGCAACAGGAACAGCCTCCTGGAGCCTTTGCCTCCTGGATCTGGCCTCGTCTGCACAGCAGGGTTTAAGCCTCCCTGTCTCTTAGGTGCCACAGAGGAGATGGCTGGCTTTGTGCCCACTGGCAGATTTACTACCATGTCGTAGTAGGAATAGCTCAACTGCGGCCATAACAGTTGAAGGATGTAAGCGAGACCAGGCAGAGGAAATACCTTTTTTAGAAGAACTTAGTGTGTTTTGAATTGTGTGGTGTAGCTAGAAGTTTATAGATGGTTAAGTCCTTGGGGACTGATACGTTTTTGCATAACCTGACCTAATAAAAGACATTACGCCTCCTTGCAAAACTTACCTCATTTAAAATACTACTACATTCATCCTGTATGTTTTATCCACCATTTGGAGACGTTAATATTATTGCCAGTGTCACAGATTCATCATTGCTGTGACTGTATTGATTTCTTTTGTAGAGACCCGATTCCTGCACATGCTTTTGAGAGTTACATCATTTCACCCCTTCAACTCACAGCTAGGATGTTTTCTGTTTCTTATATAACAGCTCCTAATTCAGATTACAGTAGACATTACAATAATGCATACTGTACAATAACATATTAAAACCATAAGGCGGGAAAACAAAAGTAGTATTCCCTTCTGAAAGCAGACCTCTTTCCAGAAAAGCAATGGTACCCTTTATGCTCCTGACTCAGCAATCACTCATATTCACCGAGGTACAGCAGCACAGCCCATGGACTCTGCCAGGCAAGGATGGACCTGCTCCCATGCCTGTGGGCTCTACACTGCTGACGCATATGTAACAAAGTGGCTGTTGGGGTGTTTGCTTTTATAATATGGGGTGGGTCAGGAAAAGAACATGAAGGCAAATTGTAAATGCAGCGTTTGACTAGTTTATGACACCTTAGCTTGCACTTTGTCCAAGGTATTAAAGAATAATACCATCCAACAGCAGATGTTCAAATGCGTTACTCTTTATGGGGGATCCAGTCTAGCTACCAAGTTCAGCCTATTTTCTTTTGTGGATTTAGAGACTCCTGTAGACCAGTGGGCCTAAGGTTTTTATACCTGTGCCTCCTCCTTGCTGCAAGCAGTACCCAGCTAACCATACTCAGGACACAGAAATACTGATCACATGCTGGACTTGTATCATATGTATGTTTGCATATGTCTGCGTTACCATTGCAAAGTGGCCGCTGCAGAAAGAGGACATTTCTGAGCAAGCACTGTTCACTGCTTCCTCCTCTCATTCCCAAGGGCCATTTCATTAATTGCCTAGCAAGCCAACATCTGTCCCCAACTCACATGGCTGATGCATTGCTCTTCATTCTTTACAGTAAAGGAGACCAGTTTAAATACTGAAGAATTATTTCATTTAAAGTAGTTTAAAGAACTTAAATTAGTTTTTCTTACCTGAGCAGGCTTCTTTTGAACCACTTGTTGAGGCTGAAAAGTAAAACAAAAGCACGGTAAGAAACAAAATTCACTGAGATCACTTGACAGTGATTTCACAGATGCTGAGAAAAATGTTTTCAGCAATAGACATAGAACACAGGCAAAACCTACATTTAGAAACGGAGTGATGAGCATACCCAGATCTCATACTCAATCTCTCTTACACTTATTTATGCAACCTTGCTCTGAAGTAGTTCAGATTGCTGTGGATGCAGAGGAATATGTTAAGTTTATATAATTAAAACAAAGGTGAATTCCAATTTAGCATTTTATGTCTGGTCTAATTTTGTAACCAGATTTTGTTGTCTCCACTGATGCTGTGTACACTCTTTTAGCCATGAGTAGAGTGTCCTGCTGTGGGGAAGCACATGAGAAGAAGCACAGCTCAGGCAGAGAGGCAAAGATGGACACATTCCCAAGCCAGGGCTTCCTACTTGACCAAAGCCATCCCTGCTGAAGCCAGCAGGCTGGGATGGGCAGTGGCTCCAGCTTTGGTTTGGGAATGAAGGCAATGCTCTGCTGATCCTTATGAGCCTTATGACATGATTTTAGGGATGCCCATCACTGGGCTGGTTGGGCACAGGGAGAATTGGAGGCTGTGTCCATCTGCCTACAAGGGACGTGGTGGCACAGCCACAGGATTCTCTGCAGGTCTCCCTCCTAACTGCTCTCACCCGGGAATGGGAAACATGACCCCCACGTGAGTCAGGAAACCCACCAAGTGTCAGTGCCCTTCACCCCCACTCTGGGGAGGAGAAGGAGTACCAATTAAGTAACTAACACTGGTGCACTTAAAATATACTACCACCACCCAGGTAATGTGATGACCCTTGTGGATGCTAGGAACAATAAGACCACAGATAAAGGATGAAATCCTGACACTGAGAGCACAAAAGGGCTTTTCTTACTTTAATGGGGCAAAGCTGCTGTCTTCCCCACCCCCCAGGACCTTCTGTTTTCAAATATATGAATGGCACCCAGTGATCTTCTTCCTGCCCTTCCTTCCTGCCTTTTCCTAATCCCAGCCGTGACTTCAGTGCCTCACTTGAGCAGGAGCCAATATGCTGTCCCTCTACATGGCCAAAAAACTAATTTTCATGACAGTGTAGTAGGAAATAACTGGAATATTTCTGAATAAACAGTTTAGTGTAACTGGCCTTTCAGAGCAATATTTCAGTGGGAAGGATCAATGAAAATGTAAATTAAATGTAACTGATTCAATTCATGCTGCCTACCACAAGCATCCCATTTTAACAAGAGATGCTTTGTTTATTTTCAGTCTTTTTCTAATTCAGTGGAATCCTATTGCTGCTATATTTTTGTATCTGTACCTCAGGCTCCCAGTTCTGCTCTCAAATAAATATGAGAAAAAAACTATGTGATGATTGGGTCTGTCTTTAAACCTCAGGGTGGACTTTTTTGTTTTCTATTAAATTCCCTTGCAATGGAGAAGCTATTACCAAGGCACACATTTTACTGATGCCTTCTCCAGGTGGACTGCAAGCCCTGAACTCATTAATGGACATGTGCTGCCCTCGGACAAATGAATGTCTTGTTTCAAAGGAATCCCTTGTAATTACAGAATTTACTGAGCACTTCAGTAATCTGCCACTAGTGCTTTTCTGCTTTCTTTTTTTGCCTGCTGATTACACCTGTACATGTGTTTACTCCCAAACCACATGAAATCTGTAGACATTCTTAAAGGCTGACTGTTTTCTCCTGCTCAGAAATCCCCATATATTTTTGGCCATGCACTCTGCATTCATGTGACTCTCACACACTGTAGCTCAATGAAATCTTCTGAAAGAGCTGCCAACTCCCCAGATTTTCCATGAATTAGGTCCTGACACATCAATGAGAGGAAAGACAATGTCTGAAACAAGGCCAGCTCTGGCCTTCTGCCTAGTATGTGTCACAGTAATTCTACCAGCTGCCCTTCTACACAGCACTTCATACTTTTCAGACCACCAAAAAGCCCCTTGAATACTTTCAGTGATAGCTGGGGCTCGAGTTGCCAGCATGTTTTCCCAGCCTCTGGCACCCAGTGGCTCTGGACTGGACCTAGAAAGTTTTTTGTGTGTGTTTGTTTTGGTTTGTTATTATTTTTATGAATGGCTTTCACAGGAGACTGACTCCAGCACAGTCGTATCCAGCCATTCATAAAAAGCAGAGGGAAAATATTGTACTTTGCCCAGTTGGAAACTGTCTCTGATACTGACCAAGGCTTTCAAGAATCTTAGTCATTCAAGACCTTTGCTATCACAGTGCTTCATGTCAAGAGCTCCCTGGCAGTGTTGGCTTACTGCTGGCTAGGTTTCCTCTGGATTTGGGATCTGGAGTTCAGTGCCTGTTATGCTTTCTCCCTTAAATGGAAGAAGCAAAGCAATGAAAGCTCAAAAGCAGAGTTCAGCCCTGCAGCCAGTATTGATGGCACATAGCACTGACACGCCAGGGGCCATTCCCACTTGTGTCACACTGAGGGCTCCAGCTTGTGGCAGCTAGGGCACTGCAAGTGCTGGTTTTCAGAGATACTGCTTTTTCTGCTTCAGCCTGATTGCTTGGGAGAGCTATCTGGACGAATGCAGGCTGGATAAATCCAGCAAGGTCCAGTCCTGAGAGGATTGCAGTGTCCACTCACTTAGATCACCTCAAGACCAGAAGAACTGAGGCATATAGGAATAATGACAAATTTCCCAAGCACTCCTTTTCATTTCTTCAACTGTTGAAGATGTGATGCCTTTGGAAACTTTTTGACACACTGCAGAAACAAATGCCTCCACTAGCTAAGCTTTGTGTCCACTGACTTAAGAGATCTTTTCAGGGCTTCAAAGGAGACACCTCTTATTCAGAAGGGTGTTACAACTGCATGTTCAACTAGCTGGAAAGAAAGAGTATCTGTCTTGGTTATGAAAAGACTGGAACCATAAAAAAGCCAAGGATGAGAGACTTTAAAGAGGTGCTTTGGAGCAAAATAAAGTTATACGCAAGACGTGAGAGCTTTGAACTATTATGTAACCCCCCCAGGAGCCTGTACAGTAAGATGGCAGACCACCTGCTCTGCCAGCAACTATCTCACTTATGTCAGTCATCATATGTAAGGGGAGCTTTGTGCAACATGTTTTCTTTTATCCTAAGTTTAAAAACAGCTATTGTACACTGAATGTGTATCAGCTAAAATTCCATACAGTTGAAAGCAAAATTCAAGTTTCTTTACATCATATGCAAGTCAACTTCAAGCAGCTTTCTTAAATATGTATGAGACAGAAACAAGTGACAGTGTTGGAAAAATCCTATGACCATGTAATTTAAATGTCTATCATACAAGACCAAATCCAAAATACAGCAGAATTGCTTTTGCCATGTTTAAACTATTAAGTATGTGAGTGAAGGCAAAAGATAATAATTTAAAACTTCAGGATAAGATTCCTAACTTTGAACAGAAAAAAAAAATCAAACACCTAAACAGGGAAGTACACAAAGTTTTTGGTGGTTTTATCTTTGCTGTAAGTTTTGGATGTTCAAAGCCCAACTATTCATCTTCTACAAAACACTTCTTCCACTCCTCCTCTGTCACCACATCCCTTATTTTATTTTATTTTATTTTATTTTCAAATTCTCTTACTTTACTCTTTGTTAGTATCTTAGATGCATCCTTATGGCCTATACAGTCACTGGTCAACCAATTTCTTTGTCTTCTCTATGAGAACAAAAGAACAGCCTCATGTAATTCACCTTGTACCAGCAGTCAAAAGTTGTACCAAATTCAGTTTGTCACACTTCTCACTGTACTTCTTACCCTATGACTTTTCATAGCATTATAAAAATAAGAAAGGATAAGGCTAAGTCTATGTCAACTAGTTTGAGCAATGCTGGAACACATTTTTAATGACGAGAGACAAAAGCACTGGTTTGAATGCAAATCATCCCGACTGCTGTGCCTGAAGCTTCAAGGGCAAGCTGCACACTCACAGTGCTCTTAGATTTTGTGTTCACGTCTTCTTCTTCAAACTGAGTGTTACAAAGATGTTTGACTGATGTTTCTTGGCAACAGTGACTCTGTTTTATTCCCACAGCTTGAAACAGACAAGGCATTTGCATGGAGGTAGCTCTACTGGTGAGACTAAATGACCATGATGGAAACTAATACCCAGTTAGGATGACATTTATAGTGCTGACAGCTCAGTGTTGTGCAGAGATCATTAAAATAATTTCATAGGTCACTCAAACACTTGTAGTTCCAAATTAAAAGATGAGTAAAACCATATTTAGTCTTTTTGACTACATATCCTTGAAAAATCAGGAAATTTGTATTATACTAGTTGAAACCAACATAATCCAAAATAAATCATGTCTTCCAAGCAGTTCCATAAGACAGCAGAGTAACTACCGTTCTGCCCTACAGGTTTGATTGGTTTGAGTCTGGCCTTTCCCTCCCTCTTCCAGCACAGAATGATGCAACACTGGGACCAGGGGCCCACGCAGCCTGTGAGAGAGAGCCCTCGCCTCTGGGCAAAAGCTACTTTCAGCTTCATGACCGTCAGCAGGAATCTACTCCAGCCTGCATGGGATGGTGTGCCTGCCATTTGCTCCTCTGGTTCAGGTACGCTCATGGCCTGTTTTAGAAATGATCATCCTTTTGAGGGGAAGCAGAAATGCTTTTTTACGCCATCAACAGCGAGAGGGGATGCCCACTCTGCCCAAGCAGCACTGGCTTGTGTTTTGGAAGCACAGGTCATGAATTTTGCCTCCATTGCATGTTTGCAGTCAACTGGCAATCGTGGTATCTGTGTACACATAACTGCTGTGGGCCATTAGGATATAACAGCAAAACCATCTGGCCCCTAGAGTTCAAAGGAGATTTCACAGTCCTCTGTGCAGCCTCATAAATGAAGCTAATAGTAACCTATGGAGAATTTTGGCAAAATCTGTGGAACTTTTATTCTTTATTTTCTATCCTACTTGGCACTCCTTGGAGTTTTTAATACCAAATACAAAGTCAGGTCATTCAAAAAATATTCATTAACTTATTAAACTGACCTCCCCTGACTGCTGCTGGAAAATCCTGCAACACCTCAGGAGCTGCACCAATAACTTTAGCTGATGACAAAGTAAATAGTACTTCTATTCCGCTTGTGCAGGAGAGCAGAGAGCGACATTCCAAGTACATAAAGTGACTTTTAATAGTTATCCGATGGGCAACAAAATTTTGTATTTTAATTGGCGAATTCAAAACACACTGCTTTCAATGCCTCTTTTGGCAGCCTGAAAATTCAGGCATTGGCATATATATCCAGCAGGCATGTATATGTCCAATGGAAATCAAACAATTGACTTCAACAGGGTTAGGATTTAATACACTTTGTTTACAGAAAAACACCTCTGCTACATTTGCAATGGTTTTATGTTCTGACAGGATAAAAACCATGAAAGAAATATTAAAAATAATATTCTATTTTCTTTTATGCTTCTAGAAACCATTATTTTTCAACTGCTTTGACCCAACCTTCCTCACAGAGGTAGATTTCCCACCATTACAGATCTTGCAAAGTACAATTTAATGGCTAGAAGGGGAAGGGAAAAAATCATCATTTTTCTTCATCTGCTAGATGAACTGTTAGTTCAAGCACAACAATACTCCCTTGAGTTTATCAAGGATATAATCAAAATTCAAAGCACAGTAGCTGTTAGTTCAGTGTTCTTGATACATGCGATTAATTTTTATAATGTTTCAATCAGTATTGGCTACATTTCCATAAAATATTTAGGGAGTGCAGTTTATGAAATACCCATTTAATGGGCCTTGCATCTGTGGTTAAATACTATAAGCAAAGTTTAAATTAGGGTACTTAGCTAAAATCACTACAGTTTGGCAGCAGGAGATCTGTTGTTGATGACTGCTCTTCTTCAGAGTCACTGCTGCTCTGTTGGGTTCCCCTGTTACTTCGCTATCATCCATCATGTATTTGCATTTTGTCCAGGTTTAGTTCAGCACCCTGCGCATTTTTCTGCTAAGACATTAAGAAGCAATTTCTGCCTTTCAGAATAATTCTAGTGCACAGTTCAGCATTGAGGCTTTCTTGACATGCACCTAAGGAAACATGAGCTGGCTCTTTCGTCTGGCAACCGTCGTGTGTATCTGTCTATTTATAACTCCCTACGCAGACAGACTATTGAGAAAGCCAAATGGGAGGTTCCAGTTATTCTTAGTCGTAGCATAACGAAAAAACCTACCTTTTAGTGGACAGAAATAAATGATAAGTTATTTGCAAAGAAACTGAGCCCTCATGATTCAGGGATATAAACTAATCAGAAACTACTTAGCTTTACACCTTGCAGACTTCTCCAGACAAATAACTATTGTGCAACTGTTTATCTCCAGACTATCTTGCCTGTTTGGATACAGCAACCCTTGTGTTCACCATGCATTTCTCTTGGTCCATGTGGAAATGATTTTTGGTCACTACTAAACAGGCTAGATTTGAATTGATGACCTAGAGGTGAAAAGCACCATATCACATTACCATCCGGTTCTAGCTTTTGTTTTAGAGTCCTCCTTCTCTTCTTGCTCAGGCACCTTCTGTCATACAGACTGAAAAACCAGGGGCAGTTCCTGCTTTAGAGACCATTCCTGGTGGTACCACTGACATTGGCTGCATGGAGCTGATCAGATTTGTGGGGCTGTCAGCAGTGGATTCATCTCTGGACCTTACTGCCAGGAGCTCCCAAATTCCCCTGACCTTTGCACAAGCCTCCAGTGAAATAACAGAGTAAATAGGACACTAAAGTCCCAGACCAGACAACCTGCTGCAAAATCTGTTATGGAAATGTAACCAATAATGGCTGAAACATTACAAAAATTAATTGCACGTATCAAGGTCAGGTTAGATGGAGCCCTGAGCTACCTGGTCAGCTACCTGGAGGATGTCCCTGCCCATGGCAGGGGGGTTGGACTAGATGACCTTTAAGGTCCCTTCCAACTCAAGCTATTATGTGATTCCGTGAAACCTGCTACTGTTTTGAAAATGAAGTCTGAACTTTCAGTGGTTTTGCTCAAAATGTAACTATGGCCAGGTAACCTTTCTCTTTTTGGCCTCCTATGTTCATTCTCCTCCTCATTTTAAGGTCACAAAGACCTTAACATATTCAGTAACAGCATCCTTGTGTCATTTAGAGACTGGAAAACGTGCACAGGCCATTTTCCACAACATAGACTTAGATACAAACAATCAAATTAATTTCCAGTCCTATGAAAGCTTCTGTCCACAACAGGACCAAGCCTAGAGGCAGCAATGGAAAAATAACTGAAGTGGCAGTGATGGAAAACAAGGGGTGAACTGCTCAGCTGAGCAGCCCTGGGATTACAGCAGTGTCCCAGCAGTGACAGGTGGCAACTCTTGCCTCCTACCCCATGTCACCACCAGAGTGCTGCTGCAATGGCCATGCCACAGCCTGGAGTCAGTCACACTTCAGAAGAGTGCCTGAAGGACGATACTTGTGAAAATAAAATATGCACTTCCCTCAGCCCTTGGGAACCTTTACTACTCTGGAAAGGTGGCCATTCAAGCTACCTTAAAGGTAGCGATTCAAGCCAAGGAGTCTCAGTGTCCTCCCTTGGGCATTTCCCAGTGGCAGTGTGTGACATATTTCTTCAGCTTAGAAGCATGCTAAAAATGCTGCTGCCTCCAGAGAGGCTTCATGTTTTAGCAAGGCACATCTCAATCAGGAGAGCATCAGAGCAGGCACTATGTAAAGGCAGGTGCAGGAGAATGGGGTCTGCCTAGAAAACCAGTAGCCTTCACCTATAGGTGAAAACAACCCAGTCCAGGTCCACAGACTGGTTTGCACCCATACCACCTTTTCTCCTCCTGTACGGGGCCGTCTCTTCCACATTGCCTAGACGGAAGAGCCCGTGGGCCATCCTATTTCCTTAACCACACCTGGGCACCACGTTAGGTGGCAGAAGACAAGATAGTGAAGGAGAGAAGGCTCCCAACTGCACAGCAGACGACTGCAGGACAGTGCTTGAGGCTGTGCCCAGACACTGTTCAGCTCATTGAACACTGACACAACTCTAGATCCTGACAGGAAAAGCTATCTGTCCCCCCATCTGCACAAACAGGGGTCAGAATACAAGGGATATAGGCAGTCTCTTCCGCAGAGCCATTTCTGTCCCTTCAGAGATTTAAAGCATCTTGTACAGAGCTTATGTGGTCATCCCGAGGTCTGGCCCTAAAATCCTGCAGGAGCTTCTCCTTCCCACCCTCCCATTGCCTCCATGACCTCCCATTGCCCTGTGACGGCCAATCAGTGTTTTCCTCCAAAGAAAAGGCGCACAGCCAAAGGAAGGCCTGGCTGATTTTCTGCAGCTGAGGATCTGGCCTGAGGCATTTCTCTTGAACTTCTTTGTCTGAGCAGATCCATTGGTAGCCACATGGTTGGCTGGGGATGTTTTCGTACGTCTGGGATATACAGATGTCTGATCGCTGTCTGTCTGTCGAATAGATTTGATAATTATTACTGCCTCCAGGAAACTGATACTGCTAAGAGTGTCTGTCAGAGTTCGACCAGAGCCTGCTGACATCCTGGCACAGTTTCATAAAGAAGTCAGTGCCCAAAATAGAAATACATTTTCCACGTACTTGAAATATACCAGGGGCTTGGTGGCGAGTTGCAATTAATCCACTTCCTGGCTTGATATATTTTGGGATCATTTTGGTGCGTGGTATGTGAAATAGTGAACTCAGTTCATACTGTTATTTTTTAAACGGACATTATATCCATTATGTCCAAAGGCATGATTTGTAGGCACTCCTTGCAAAGCAGAAAAAACCCACCGCATTGAATTTCTAGTGTGCTTTTACCAGTCACTCATTAAGAGCAACTTCATCATAACCATCAGTGTGAAATCCACGTGACACGGTACCGTATTTTAAAAGATGGTAGCAAAACTATTTTATCTTTTAACCAGTTGGAACCCATTTACTAAAAAATTGCAAAGTCCAAATCTACAATATCTTATCACCAGCCTCGTGACAGCAGCAGAAATATGAATAGTGTCTGTGTACACATGCTTCCCTCAGTCTGAAAGAGAGAGAAAGAGGGAAGAGAGGACAGGAGAAAGAGATTCTGCTCTTGATAATCCTGGTGTAATTTTGAAGTTGTTCTATTTATGTCCCTGGACAGACTCTGAATTTAGTCCAGTCTAGGAAAGAAGAATTTGACTGTAATTTTTACAGGACAATCACCTGATTGTCTAACTACAGTTATTTAATAGCTTTTTGGAAGCTACATCTGACCTGAAGATCCTATTTGTTGCTTGGATCTAACAATGTGAACATCAAAGGTATGCATGTTAGGTATGCACGCAAATCCCCTGCAGCTTTTTTCATAATAGTACTGAAACCTGATACCACACCAAGAATGCAGCGCCTGGAGCACCCTGCTACAGCCAGGCTCCCTGGTACAGCTTAAAGTGGTTTCCTTGCTCACAGAGCTCCATTCACCACTTGGAAAGCGCCCTGCTTTTACATGTCACAGTTGCTAGTGAGGGCTTGTGAACACTTACCAAACACAGGTAATTTCAGACAATAGGACTGCTCAGTATTTACTCTCAGCTCCTGACAACCCTTCCATATCATGCTGTTCCTGATTCTTAAGCGACAAAACCTGATTTTTTATGCTGCAAAAAAACTAAGCTAAATCCTGTCCTTGGCTAAATCCTGCCCTTGATTCAAACCAGTTGCAAAGGCTACCCAAAGAGGTAAATGCTTCCATCTCCCAGGCAGTCACATTTTATTGTGCTTGGAACCTATGTGGTTTGGGACGTGCCAAAAATATACCAGTTGGTAGCATGTGTGGCTAGGTGGTCCTGGCAGCAGAGGTGAAACCGGATTGCTGGATGAAGGAGCAGGATAGCTGGCCTCCAAATGCTGCTGTAGTTGGCACAGAGAGACATACCTTTTCTGGGAATTAGGTACACTGGGTAGACAGAAGCTTGATTTGCAGCTGAACATAACGCGCCTCTGTGAGATCAGATATTATATCAGCACCAGATCACTTAATGGCATCTGCAAGATCATTTTAGCATTGGCAGCAATGTGGCCAAGGATAGCCTGATACTCTAGATATTAACAGCTATGGGAGCTACTGATGGTGTGGATCAAGGTCCTTCTGATGGTCAGCAATCTGCTTCCATGTACCTCAATGTCCCCACATTTCATGACCCCTGTAACTCCTCAGCCCAACCTCAAGCAAGACTTTACCTTGAGAAGGGAGTTAGGAAGCACAAGGATGTGCCTTAAGGCAAGCCCCACGGACACCAGGGGTTGGTGTGAGCTCATTGCTCTACCAGGCAAACCCCATGGCCAACAAGGAAGCCACCAGTGAAGAAAGGATGGCATTTGGAGGGGGCGTGAGGAACAACAGTATTAGCTTGGGTCAGCATGTGTATACATAGGAGCTTCTGGAAATCTTTGACTGGTATGGAACAGTGCTGGGAAGTTTTGGTTGGGTTGCACAGTGGGAGAGATCCAAAGGGATGGGAAGGAGGAATGAAAGTGGCAAGGAGAGATGGTGGGGAAGAGGGGGACCAAAGGCACACCATCCTTTCTGATTGCACACAAATGGAAACAAGGTCTCTTTGCTTCCCATTATGTGCAAGGAACTGAGAGGAAACACAGAAATACCTTATTCATAAATCATTTTGTCCATCAATGCACACAAGATGGCTGTGTTGTTGTCATATTTTTGGCTTCTTTTATGCTCTTAAAAGTGTGTGTGTTACTGATATATTTTGGGGGTCATCTTGTGTTTTTAAAGAGAGTAATTGGGAAGTTTGGCTAGAAAGACTGTTTTTAGGTACCAGTATGTTTTTTAGCTTTGGGGATCAGATGCATTTTGTAGGCTTTATGGGAGTGCTCCAACTTCTCAGATCATAAAAAGGAAGAGAGAAATAGGAAGGTCCTGGGACTATACCACCTTGGGGAGTGGAGGATTACACCCCTACCCACAAGCAGAGAAACAACCTGCTGTTCAAGGCTGATGACAGCAGGATCCGCAGGAGCTCATGTTCTTCCCCAAGAAGAACTCAAGCCATCTCTCAGCATGGCAATCTGTGCAGAAGCAGGTCTGCTTCAGCTTTGTGGTTAGACAGCGCTGGCAACGGGACAGGCAGGACGTTCACTGTTTCTTATAAAAGCACTTCAAAAGGGTGGGGGACAGTGATGGGATAAGGAGTTGTCCATGCATCTTTGCTTTTCATCACCTCCCAGGAATGTCTGCCTTTGGGGCTAATTTAGATGCATTTACATTAATAAATGTGTGGCCTTTTCAGCCACGTTTTTTCACTTTAATTCCTGTCTGCCCTTGCTTTGCTGGCACATGCCCTTGGCAATTTGCGGTTATTTTGCTCATTTGGCATTGTATAATTGTCCTTTATTACTGAATATAGATTTTTTTTTATAGTTAGGCAAATGCAGCACTCATGAAAGCAATATATTCTAGCTCTATTTTACTTAGCAAATTCTGGGCTTTCTTCCTTTTCTTTATTTTCTTCTTTTTCTCAGTTAAAAAGACAATTACAGGATAACTGCAAAGCCCGAAACTGATTATTTCGTGAGTTTTCCAGATGCATCATCACAGTTTCAGAAAGCTTCCTGACTGACAAGAAAGCCAGGACTTCTGTGAGATTTCCACATCAGGATATTATTAATAGATATTCTGTACCTCAGTGTGAACCCCCCCAATATCACGTAAGCTCCATATGGCTCCCTACTTAGCACTGTGGATGTCTCCTCCCTCTCCTTATTCCTAAGCGTGATGGGGCCCAACCTTTTGGGCTGGTTGGTTGAACAGTCCCTTACTGAGGTACTCAAGGTCTCTGTGCTCAATTCCAATGAATTGACTTAATACACGAAGACGCTTCTTTCACATCCATGCTCATCCCATGAAATGATGATGTCTGTGCTTGGACCAACGATAGACATGAGATCAGATGGATGAAGAGCAGGATCCACACATCCTTGAAGAGGGAGTGCAGTGGAAAGAAGGCTGCTACCCTCTGTCCAGGATGAGAGACTTCAGAAAAGAGGATGCGGGGTAATTTTGCACTGTTGATAATTTTGGCAGGGAGGATCCAGCCCATGAGCTTTAGTATAACCAGCCCTGCCCTAGAAAACAGTTAGTAGGTCGTTTTAAAATTTTGAACCTTCACTCCAGCTACAGGGCTTCCAATGTCCCGGGGGAGTCTTTAGTGTGCAGAAGCTACGTTCCTGAAAGAGTCCGCAATGCCAATGAACCACGGAGACTTTAGGAGCAAAATGTGTAATACATACACTGATTAGCACCTTGTAGTAACACAGATACAGACAAGGACATCTAATTCCTGAAGACTATAGAACTAATCCCAATCTGAACCCAACATATTGGTACATGGCAGACAAGGACAAACCCCAAGTAAAAAAACTTGGGAAATGCCTGGACATCTCCATGAAGAACATGTTTGTCTATCTCTTCATCAGTATCACTTGTGGATTTCTTTTTTTTTCTTCCAAGTACATTTTTCTTAAACCCCAGTGTTCCTTCAGAAATGGAAATCAAACTCATTACCAGATGTCCCGTGGGAGACTAGTGATGCTGTGTGAGGAGTCACATTGATACTACTCCTCGGTTCAACATGGAGTTCCTTACAAAAAGCTTAAGAATATATATAGGATAACTAAAAACAATCACAACATTTAAATACATAATCTCATCTCTGATTATTCTTTTCTTCTCTGCAAATCCCAAAGTGATTTATACACTGGAAGTGACAGGGGAACCTTACAAAGGGATCTGTTTCACCCTGCACCAAAATGCAGCCATTTCTGGCATGAGGTCTGGCAGCTGTTTTAACAGCACAAGACAATGTTACATACAATTGAGGCATGAGGTGAAGAATAGCATACCCAGTGTACGTGGCAAGGAAGGAAGGATGTAATTATCCAAACTGGAATTTGGCCAGGACACTGGGGTCAAAACCCTGACTCTTTTGAAAAGTGCCATGGGAACACTAATGACTACAAGTGCTCAGGGCCTTGATATTACATCTCATAGAAAAAAACAACACCTCCAGTGACAGTTTTCTTGAGTACCATGCAAAGGCATTCATCCTAAGCGAATCAGAAAGAAAAGTGCAATCCAGCGCAGCAGCTAGGTGTCCTTGGAAGTACTCACTTTGTTTCCCAGTTAGTCTATATAATCTGAGAGCCCAGAGGACATATACATACTTTCATAGCATCGGTCTACAAGAGAACAGGACACTGCTTATGTTGGATATATTTATGAGAAACTCAGATCACAACCACACTATTTTCAAAACAGCAATGCTCCTCCAATGACCTTCTCATGACTTGACTTCTGTTGTCTAAAATGTGAATCACAATGAGTATTATTTAAACTATGAATAGCTACTAACCAAACAACTTTCCATTGTGATATCAGTGAGCTACTGTACTCTGCATGATTTAAGTACACAAATACATCACTGACTTAACAAGCATTTTAAAAGTCACCATCGGGTAAGAAGTAATAACAGAATACATATGGGGTTTAGCCTACTTCAGATGTGAGGATACACAGCATCACTTCACACTTATTTTACTAGGATGAAGAAACAGTATTTAACAATGAGGACAAGCTAGCAGCATGTGCGTGGGTAGTCACTAATACAAAGCTCAGCCAGGACACTGTAACTCAATCGTGCATTAAATATCTCAGACCAGAAATTATGTCTACATCTGTTTTTACAGATTCAGAGAGAGGAACTTAGTGGTAATGCACTAAGGTGGCTTACACCTTAAAACTGTTAACTTCTGATCAGTCTTGATTCTTAAAATCAAGTTCAGCAACCCACTCACCCTGAACAGATTCTGACTGGCACAAAACATCACACAACTCTCAACAAGCCCCTGCTGTTTCTAGGTAATTCTTAAACTCTGTCAACTGAGAGCTAGACTTAATGGCAGGTGCCTCCAGGCACTCAGGTGACTGTATCCCTCCAATAGCTCACGGATTGTATCATGCTAGATTACATACCACAGCCAGCAGTAGGACCAGGAGGAATCAAATCCTGTGTTACTGGAGACAGGAAAAGCCACCAAAGCTGCCATTTCCAGGCTGCCCAGCAAACATTCACCCAGTTACTCACTAAATTCCTGTCTTCCCACAGCACTGCACAACTCTGGGGAAACAAGCAATGAACCCAGCAAGTGAGGCCAAAAGACTCTGGTGAACAAGATTTTCATATAACATTGGGAGAATCAGGGAAATTTACTGTCCCTGCATTAGATGCTGCACAGCTGATCCTCTCATGGGTGTTCCAAACATGGAAGACTGACAAACAGTGGGCTGTGGAAAAGAGAGATTAAATACTTACAGAACATGCCAGTGTCAAAAACGTTACTGAACACAGATTTCTTGGAACTGACCTAGATCCCTCTCAGAGTCCCCATTTTTAAAATATGACTCAAAAGATTATGATAGTTTACTGCCTGCATTCAAATGCCATCCATAGGAAGGAATCCCCCTGTGGCCATAATCCTAAGAAATCTGTAGCAGACCTTTGGTTGTGATGGACTCAAAAGGCCCATCCTGTACAGGAGATCACATCCTCCCGCTAGCATTTCCCATCTGGACTTAGGGTTCAGGCACTGATGTCACTAACAAAGGAGAGCTAGTCTGTCTCACAGAAATACTGCCAAGTGCTTCCTTACATAGCAGGAACATGTGTGCATGTGCTGCAGAGAAATTAAATAATAAATTATGATCAAGGAAAATTTAAGGAGTTGATACAAAATCTGCTAAGATCAAATGCACATAAGTAGAAATCCTAAATTTGTGTGAACAACCTTACAGAAGTGAACCCAACTCAAATCCACTGGGTTGATAGTGTGAGTAAGAGTAACTGCACACAGGAGAGCGCTGGACTGCAGCACTGGACGTAAACAAATCTTGGAGGTTCTACAGGGTGAGGCAAGGTATTATATAGGTCTTTCAGCTATAAAGCTATATATAATGTAGGGATGTGCAGCAATGATTGTACAAAAGAAATTTAAAATCAGTTATCAGTCTTTGCTTTAGGTAGGGACTGGTTCTGAACACATTTGAGGAAACAGAATTATGTACATTAAGATCACACAAGGCGGCTTTCACTCAAATTAGATAGAAGTGACATTACATGAAGTGTTGACCAGAAAACCTAACAGCTCATCTCCTTTTTATAAAATCAGAACCAAAACTGTGATTTTTGCCTGTCAGTAACCAAGCAGAGATTGTCCTTTTTTCAAAGCAAAATCTAGTTAACAAAAACACAGGCATGTTTGTCCTGATCTTACTGTAAGAAGCTTGAGCCTGTCACCCAGCTAATTTTTACTTATTTAATAATACTAATACCACTGATTATTCCAGATTATTTGCTTGTGCCCTTAAATGCAATTGAACTTCATGTTAAATGTTTTCTCTTACTTCCTTTCCGCCACTGCCTTTTCTGTAGAAAGAGCATTGCTGCATCTTAAATGCACCCAGCATCCACAGCATTATAAAAACCCCTAACCACAAATACACAAAATTCAAGCCTTCTCTTGCTCATTACTTTGCTCAGTTTACTATCCTCTCATTGTTTTACTTTAATTGCTGGAGCTTGATACCGTACTAATTTTCTTCAGTCAGTTCATAATATCAATTTCCCTGAAGGTCAGAAACAATACATCAGGAAATACCACCTGCTGTTCAGGCATATCGCAGGAAATTTGCATTTCCATTTTGTAATGTGTTATTATTTTGGACTGACATCCTACATTTATTTCATTATCCTGAAGAGCTGGGATCCCTGAAAGCTAGAAAGAGAGAGAATGGGTGTCCTGGCTGGCCTCCCGCTAGCATTTCATGATCATTAACAACCAAGAGTGAGAAGACCAACAACTTGCTGCTGAAAGACGCACTTGCTCCACACGCAGCTTTCCCTGTCACTTCCGCAGGGGTATGGGAGTGATTCAGCCTCTTCATCAGCCTCCCCCAGCTCGGCCACCAATCCTTCAGAGTTGGGTTGCTGCCTGAGCACATTCTCCCAGCCCCTGCAAACAGCACTGAGGAATGAGGTGGCAGATTCAGCCACAGGATTTGCTGTCTTGCAGGAGTACAGGAGACTTGAGGGTCGTTTCTGTAGGGAGTTGGACAGTTTCCTTCTAGCCTCTTACTCACTGGGTGTGAGGACGCAGAGTTTTGGGACCACCAGGGGAAGAAAAGCTGCTCCCAGTCAGGTACTCACAAGCCTTGCAACCTTCACAACAGCTGTAGCAAACATCCCAAAAGCAAACTTCAGTGGTTTTTTCCCTGGAGGGGTATTTTGAGGTGGCCATCAATATGAACTTCAGCAATTTTATTCCCTTAGCAATTCTCAGCACAACAGTGAGGGGTTGGGCAAAAAGGAGACCTGTTAGAAGGAAGCTGCAATCCTGCACATTTCTTAGACATTTTCTACACAACATGGAGCACATTAAGCATTAGCAGCCTTTTTCCCAGCTCTTCAAACTCAAACCTATCTTTGGCCATTGAGTTTTCTCCTCCTGAGCAGACCCTGGCAGGAGGAGCCATGTCCCACAGGGCAGAGCAGAGTACCTGCTTTGAGCAGCCACGGCCGGGGAGAGGAGCAGTGTGGCTGCACCTCACATCCCCTCATGCATGCGTCAGGAAGCATGCGCTCGCTAAGTGAAACACTGGGGGTAGAGGGGTACTCACAGCTATCGCTTCTCCCAGGGAGCCTGCCCTGCCACCCAGAAACACCTGCATGGGCATGAGGCAACCAGAATGAAGGTAGAAACGTGCTTAAAAATGGCTTTATTTGTGGAGGTCTGTCCAAATCCAGCCCCGTGGCTTAGGAGGAAGTGTGACTGTGGGAACTTGCACGGTTTCTTCTTGGCTGAGCGAACACATCCCAGAGATTTCAATTCTGGGAGGAATGCCTTGAAGCGATTTTTTTTATGATGAGGGTGTTTCAAGACATACCTCTATTTCAAGCAGCAGCACTGAGACTGCTGAGGGAGGGCAATGAGCCTTACTGGCTGGATTAAAGGAAACTTTCTTTTTGGCTGGCTGCACAAAAGGGCATGACCAAGGCAGCAGCAGAGAAGCGCACTCATCGACAGCTTCTCTGAGACACTCTCCAGCCCTGCTCATGCCTGGGAGCTGCACTGCCACTGCCAGAGCCCAGTTGGCCTGCTGCTAGGGAGCTGGATGCCATGCAGAGCCAGGGGTGATGCAGGCTCCTCTGCCCCGGGACAGGGGCAAGTCTGAAAGCTGCTGCTGTGCAAGCAGGTCTGAGCTGCAGATGCAGCACTGGCACAAGCAGCTCCAAAGCCACCCAAAGTTTCATGAGCTTGGTTTGCTCCTCGCACCCAAGAAGAGGAAGTGCAAAGAGGTATAAAGTCACCATGCCCTTTTCCAGGCATGAGGACTATCGCAAACCAGATGAGAATTGTCTGCCCCCCACCCCCAGGGAGTCCTGCCAGGTATTTGGATTTAGCAGTCCATGTTGATGGTGAGGTCTTGCTGGCAGAGGAAAGCTGTGAGCTGGCACTGACTCCCAGGTTGTTTGCACAAGGGCTGTCATTTAAAAGTTCAGACTGATAAAAATAATGACTGTGTTGAGAGATGCTCATAAAACACTGAGTCACCCCTTTTTCAATTAAGGAAGCCGTCACTGATCTTTCAAGGAGGCCTGAACGGGTTATTCCCCTCTACACTGTGCTGAACTCAAAAATATCAATCTGCATGACACTTTGGATGACCTAGGTTGGCAGTCAGAAAGTTCAAAAGTTGAGCAACACCACTCAACAGGAATAAACAGTGACGCACATTTGGAAATAACCCTTGCAGTTACAATTAGCCATTTGCTACCCTCTCCTGCCTGGAAGTTTTTGTGCTACTACAAAATTACCTAGGAGGGATGGCAAAAAATGACTGTAAACCTGCCCCAGCCACCTTCAAGGCTGATTTAAAAATTAGGAGGAGGAGAAATGCCAATGTTTAATATCAAAACAAAAAAATGTTTAATTTTTAAACATTTATGTTCCTTTTATGATTGTTAAATCAATATTAATACAGAATGTAAACCGTTTTATAGCCTCCACACAGGATTCCTCAGTTGCTCCCTTCCCACGAAGTCTGTTTTTCAGGCAGATGAGTGCTACAGGCAGAAATGCTGGTCCTAATAAATAACTCCAGAGCGAGACCTGCTGCCCTTCTTTAGACACTGCCTAAAGACTTCAGTGAGAGTTCTGCCTGAGTAAAAATACCAGGTTTTGGCCCATTACCTTTAAATGGACAGAACAGTTTATTTGTGGTTTGAGCTGCTTCCTCCTGTCTGAACTTTCAGTTTTCCAGGCTGAGCCAAAGAGGTACAAAGCAGGTTTCCCACTATACCCTGGCTTGTACATGCACTCAAAAGGGCTCCCAAATTACATTTTCTTGAGTTTTATGACTTGAGTTTGTACCTGCAACCTCTGCCCTCACTGAGCAGAAGCAGACGGTAGAGATGGGATGTCTTGACAATGATCTTTGACTGAGTTGAAAAATAATAAAAAAATCTTTCTCTAACAATCTTTAGCCCCTCTGCAAGCTATATACACCAAGACATGTTGTGTTTCTAAAAAAGCTCTTACAACCTAAAGATGAAAACCAGGACAGTACAGAAAAGCAGGAGTAGAAACAACAGCCAATGGCTATGCTTCCATTTATTCCCATGAGTTTGCTGCAACAAGACCATCCAAAAAGCAGTCAGTAAATACTCGTGAGCAAACCTCACACCAGTCCATTGCATCCTGCTAACGTCATGCAGCTTCTGCCCCTGTCCATTCACTTGCTCACACGTTTGAACTTCCTTCATTCATTCCTTCCTTCCTTCCTTCATTCATTCATTCATTTGGTCAGTCGGTCGGTTGATCAGTCAGTCGGTCATTTGGGAGAAGGTGCTGCAGCTCTCCCCCGCCGCCAGCCCGTTTCCTTTCCAGAGAGCACCCTGTTGCTGAGCGCTGCCAAGCAGCCTCCCAGCTCCCCTCCTCAGCATCCCCCCGTTGTGGTCCTCAGGAGGGGGGCACAGGGAGGAAGTGGTTCTGACATGTACTTTACTGATGTTTTAAAGCATATGGTCTGAATGCTCTGAATGCCGTGGAAGATTACTGCCACATGTCCTAACCACTGCCTATCTGTTGACACAGTATCACCTTTCCTAAATTGCTGGATACCATTTTCCCATCAGCATTGCTCTAAACACAGGAATTATAGGCAGGACACAAATCCAAACAACCCTTATATGCTTAATAAAATAAATAACAATCAGCCCCTTAAGCATTTCTTCTTTAAAGGAATTCTCCTTATTTTACATCAAACACTTCCTTGGGATCCATGCTAATTTGTATTTTCAAGTGCCATAAATAACTAACACAAAGGAAAAAAAAATACAGCACATTCAAAATCAGCCAGATCTGTATTTTTAAATTCTAAAATATATGCTCGTGTCATGTTTTGGGTAATGGCACAATTTCCAAATGAATGAAAACAAAGCAAGATCTGCTTGAATGCATCAGACCCCCTAATGCATACTTAGCATAGCTCCAAGTCAATGGAGCCAGACCAATTTACACCAGTTCAACAGTTGGCCCGCAAGGTTCACATGAGCGTTGTACCTCTGTAAGTACCTCCTCTCTCTCCTCCTTCTGAAACTTGTGAATGAGTTAATGCCGCGTACCTCAGTACACCTCTGAACTACTTGGATTTGGTTCAGATCACGAGAATGCAGGCTGGAAAATGCTCATGCACCTCTGCCACCTCACCCCTCTCCACACACATTTCTGTGCACTGATGGAGAGGTAACATCAGCTTTTCATAGGAAAACTGATTACACTAGTTCAGCATGGTCAAAATGTTACATTTTGGGGCCTTCCATGAAGACAAAATCTTCTGAAGTGAGCAAGTACTTTCAGCTCAAAATTTCATTTTCACCTGAAACCCAGTTTTCCAACGAAAGTATTTCAATAGAAATCGTCTCCTCAGTAGCTAACAAAGCTTTATACTCCGCTATAACAGCACTTGCTCCCAAAACCTGTATGCTTCTCAAGTCCCACACATTTCAGCTTTCAATATGGCCTGCAGGTCCGCACACAGAGACTTCACTGACTTGGACCACTGAGTGCCCTGCTTTTATCCTCTCATCACTCAAGCGAAGAGGATATAACTAAGGTGGATAGATGATGGTAGAGCAGTAGATGTGGTTTATCTTGATTTGAGTAAGGCATTTGACACTGTCTCCCACAGCATCCTTGCAGCTAAACTGAGGAAGTGTGGTCTGGAGGATCGGGTAGTGAGATGGATTGTGAACTGGTTGGAAGG
Organism: Aegotheles bennettii; assembly: GCA_013398125.1. Lineage (NCBI taxonomy): Eukaryota > Metazoa > Chordata > Aves > Caprimulgiformes > Aegothelidae > Aegotheles > Aegotheles bennettii. The sequence goes on from VZRW01006609.1 coordinate 453,715, forward strand.
AAGAAGTCAGAGAGTTGTGGTCAATGGGATGGAATCTAGTTGGAGGGCTGTGACTTTTATGACATTTTGTGACTTTGCTGGAGCAAAGCTTTTTTTCAGTAATGACCAGTGATAGGACAAGAGGGAACGGGTGCAAGCTGGAACACAGGAGGTTCCAGGTGAACATAAGGAAGAACTTTTTCACTGTAAGAGTGACAGAGCACTGGAACAGGCTGCCCAGAGAGGTTGTGGAGTCTCCTTCTCTGGAGATGTTCAAAACCCGACTGGATGCATTCCTGTGTGACCTGCTCTACGTGGTCCTACTCTGGCAGGGGGGTTGGACTAGATGATCTTTCGAAGTCCCTTCCAACTCTTAACATTCTGTGATTCTGTGTTAGCACACATAAAACCATTGGATTTGTCTGCTCCAAGAATACAGGGAAAGAACAGCAATGTATTTGAGAGCCAAATGTAAGCCATTTGCTGATGGCACTGGACAAAATTAACACCCAGCAGCTGGTGATCTGCCAGGTTTCCTTCCAGTGGTGCAGTACTGTTGAGAATTGGCTCATATCATGTGAGGCGATGCATTCTGCTATGAAGAGCTCCAAGAAGAATACAAGTTCAGAGCCCCTCAGAGCAACCAAGTAGAATACTGAGATCTCTCTGGCTTGCAGTACCATTTGAATTTTGTATGAAGCCTCTCCTGCTAAAGTACCAGACAATTTCCCATACACTAAAAAATATACATATATAATGATTCTTTCCCCCCACTTCCTGTTGGCTTGTAGAAACAGCTTAATTACCACATTGAGTTTATCTCATGTCACAAGTGTCTATGGAGGATATTCTCATGAGCATGCACCAAATTCCAGCACATTTGAGCAGCCATGCTTATGCACCATGAAACAACCTCTGCCACCTAATCTTCTAAGATCTCCTTCGATCACTTCATGTTTCCAAAGTCTCTGAGGAACATACATTTGCTCTACCCCTTCCATCACATCTGCGTGAGCCTCTGTCACATCTGACACAATAACAGTCTGGGAAGTGAAATGTTAATCTGGCAGTCTATGCTTAACATAGGGATTTACATTAAAACAGCCTCCAGAAAATGCCATGTATGCCATATCATGTCAGTGTAGATCACAGGGCCATTAACCCCTTCCCTTCAGGCTTGTCCGGGGCTGCAGTGGCATCTGCAGGACTCCCGTGGGACTGGCCCGCAGGGCAGCTGGGCCACCAGCTCCAGCAGCCCAGCACGGGCTTTGCCTTATGGGCTTGATTACAGTGCCAACCACCAACATTGCAGTCTTAGTGGCTCCTTCAGTGCAGTAAGAGGCTACACAGCTTCTAGTATTAAAGTTTAAACCCGAATAACAATACAGCATCACCCAAACTAGCAAGTTTCTTGGTGCAAAACATGGGGGTGGTATCCCAGTCCTGCTGTAGCAGCCATTTGCCCTGTAAGCAAGGATGCTGCAGCTGCTGCTCATGAGAGTTCTTATTAGCAGTCATAGACCAAGGGCAAGCAATGAAGCTTAAAACTGTCTTGTTCCTCCCGATCAGGACTTCAGCACATGACTGCTGGCTGAAATTAAGGGGCTAGTACCTTTTCTAGGCATCTTAGATATTAATGATAATATAGTAACAATGTAATCCAGATGAGGGATTATCAGATGATTTTGATTTCTAGGACTGTCATGCTAACACCTTTCACAAGAACTAAACTCACCTGACAAAATAGATTTTAAAAGAAAGACAATATACAGTACTGGCCTCTGCAAAGCAGGCTGGGAAACACTGACAGCAGCTTTATAACTTAAAACAATCCTAGAATTGCCAGGTGAATCTAGCGGTTGTTACAGACTAGCTACCTACAAATCTCCCCCTAAAAATCCTTCTCTCTCCTGCCTCCAAAGAAACCCCCAAGAGCAGTCTGTCACCAAGAAACAGGGGGAGTCCAACTGTGAGAAGATGAACTTATCTTCCTTTCAGCACTCTGCTGCACCTCAGGTCACTTGTTTTGGGGCTGGCCTCCCCACATTGAGTGAGAGCAGCAAGGCTGATGTTGGCAAACAGGGTGTCACCCAGTGCAACTGCTGATCTCTCTAGGCGATCAGAGAGCAGCTGATGGGATCTGGGAGCAGGGAGAGAGTGAATCACCCTTCTCCTGCACACCAGCCTGCAGATAGAAAAAGTCTGGGCACCAGTACATTGCTGCACTCACAGGGTTTAGACCATGTCACCTCTGCAGTCCCCAAACTGCCCACAGCGAAGAAGACAGCGGTCTGTGGGGGCTGCACGAGGTGTCTGTGGGGCCATCACTCTGCTTGTGGGTCATTTATTTACATCAAATTATCAAAAGTAGCTACAGAAACTAAAGGAGAATGGAGAGAAATTAAGAAGTGGATTTTTGCCATTTGACATCTACATCCTCATCTTTCAAGGCTTCTGACAAGCATTAAAGGCCCATAAGCCAGACTGAATGTTCTCTCACAGGCTTTCTTCCTTAATAACTGTCTATTAGAAGGAGGAGGACCCGGGTAACTATAGACCGGTCAGCCTCACCTCCATCCCTGGAAAGGTGATGGAACAACTTGTTCTTGGCACTATCTCTAGGCACATCAAGGATGAGGGGGTCATTAAGAGTAGTCAACATGGCTTTACCAAGGGTAAGTCATGTTTGACCAACCTTATAGCCTTCTATGAGGAAATAACTAGGTGGATAGATGATGGCAGAGCGGTAGATGTGGTTTATCTTGATTTCAGCAAAGCATTTGACACTGTCTCCCACAGCATCCTCGTAGATAAGCTGATAAAGTATGGGTTTGGTGATCAGGTAGTGAGGTGGATCAAGAACTGGTTAAAGGGAAGAAGTCAGAGAGTTGTAGTCAATGGGACAGAACCTAGTTGGAGGTCTGTGACTAGTGGAGTCCCTCAGGGGTCGGTACTGGGACCGGTGTTGTTCAATATCTTCATCAACGACCTGGATGAGGGTACAGAATGTATCCTCAGCAAGTTTGCTGATGACACTAAGCTGGGAGGAGTGGCTGACACACCAGAAGGTTGTGCTGCCATTCAACGAGACCTTGATAGGCTGGAGAGTTGGGCGGGGAGAAACTTAATGAAATTCAACAAGGGCAAGTGCAGAGTTTTGCATCTGGGGAAGAACAACACCATGCACCAGTACAGGCTGGGGGCTGACCTGCTGGAGAGCAGTGTAGGAGAAAGGGACCTGGGGGTCCTGGTGGACAGGAGGATGACCATGAGCCAGCAATGTGCCCTTGTGGCCAAGAAGGCCAATGGCATCCTGGGGTGCATTAGAAGGGGGGTGGTTAGTAGGTCAAGAGAGGTTCTCCTCCCCCTCTATTCTGCCTTGGTGAGGCCACATCTGGAGTATTGTGTCCAGTTCTGGGCCCCACAGTTCAAGAAGGACATGGAACTGCTTGAGAGAGTCCAGCGCAGAGCCACTAAGATGATTAAGGGAGTGGAACATCTCCCTTATGAGGAAAGGCTGAGGAAGCTGGGTCTCTTTAGCTTGGAGAAAAGGAGACTGAGGGGTGACCTCATCCATGTTTACAAATATGTAAAGGGTGAGGGTCAGGACGATAGAGCCAAGCTTTTTACAGTGACAACCAATGATAGGACAAGGGGCAATGGTTGTAAACTGGAGCATAGGAGGTTCCATGTGAATATCAGGAAAAACTTTTTCACTGTGCGATTGACGGAGCACTGGAACAGGCTGCCCAGAGAGGTTGTGGAGTCTCCTTCACTGGAGACATTCAAAACCCGCCTGGATGCGTTCCTGTGTGATGTACTCTAGGTGACCCTGCTCTGGCAGGGGGGTTGGACTAGATGATCCTTCGAGGTCCCTTCCAACCCTAGAATTCTGTGATTCTGTGATTAGGAAACTGTTTGTATCCCTTTCTGGTGCTGACTGCTATATAAAGGACATTATATTAGCGAATCCATGAATTGTACATGTATTTTTTTTTAAAGGAGATGCCTACACAGTACTTGCAGAGTGTAACAACCCCTATTTCCTCACTGCCAACCTTAGAGCAGAATCTCCTTGCTGAGAAGATGGGGAATTATGCCATATTTTCATATGTAAATAGCCAGTTAAATTGTATGCAGAATATTTTTACTGTTTGAATCCTCAGTTTTGCTATATATAAAAACAGTAAAGAAAATTATTGCCTATAAAATGTTTGTTTCTGTTTTAGTGAAAGAAATGTAAAATATGTCCAATTGCAGCCAAAATCCTGTTTTCATCTTATTCTAACTAAACCATGGCCAAACCAATTTCCTTCAAATTTTAAGGAAAAGAGAAATGTTCTTGGATCTCAGCTAAGAACCTGCACACTACATTTCAATCTCGAGAGAACTTTCATGGCTGTGTTATTACTAATAAACAAAGTTTATAATGGAAACATTGACAGGACCTCCACCGAAGCAATACCAGCAAATGCTGCTGTAATAAATTCAATTAACATCTAATAGAAATTCTGATCTCATCGCATGCCAACTAACATTCTCAGAATAAAATAAAACTAGCATGGACTGGCTGCTGTCAGTTCTCCAAGACTGCCATCCCCAAATTCCTCCCATGGAGTAGCAGGTTTTATAAACCAATGCACTCTCTGCAAATCAACAGAAACTACTGATGCTAGACCAAATTTCCTCTTCATTTCATGAGATTACACTCCTTTAAATCTAGAATACCACTGGTGGCTATGCAAGCCCTCAGCTTCCTTACTGAGCTTATGACTACAGCTGACTTCGGCTCAGTAGCTGTTGAATAGATTAAACAAAAATTAGCAGTTCCTGTACAACAAAACATTTGGATATTAACCAGAGTTAAAAATCAAGCCTTACTTTGCTTCCTGCCAATCGGACATGCTACACTGAACATCCTTTTTAAAGTCCACAGGTAATAAAACTTGCACTAAATGAGGCCAGACTCAGCACAAAGTCTGTACTGATGCCAGGCACAGCAATCTCTTTCATGTGTGCTGCTTTGCAAGCACTGAGGCTGCAAGGCATAGGGGTCCATGAAAAGACACTGCTTTACAGGTTTGCTGATAACTTGACAGAGCTGATAATGCCATTATTGCTTGCCAGGAGCTGACAAGTTAAACAGATTTTCACAGTAGTGGCAGAGTAATGCCAGAAATGAGCATGAAAAACAAGGCCAGTACAACTTACAGGATGTGAACTTCTGTTTCCTAGACGAGTAAATAAAACAAATCTTTTCCAAAAGGATATGCCTGTAAGCCGGACTAGATATGGCAGAGGTGCAGTCAAGATAATTACAGAGGAATTCAGGTGGGGTTTGGGTGCGTGCAAATACAGCAACAAAAAGCTTTGCGCAACAGGATAATTAGATGTGTAATATAAGGAACCTAATCATCTGTTCCCAATGAGATTGTCTCCAAGGTGGGAACTGGGGAGTGGAGAGGGGGAGAAAGAGCCAGCTCTGAACCTGAGGAACTGGCATCCTTTTCGTGCAGAAGGATGGCACCACTCTCTCCACTCTGCCACTGTCATGTATTGTGGCACAGCTTCCCATCCCCTTCAGATGAAAGTGGCCAGGCTCGCTCAGATCAACCATTTAAACTGACTGAACTAATCCAGCTGATTTTGCTTGGAGCAGATTAGGAAGTGCTCACAGACAGCACTTGGCTGCAGCTGGGCAAGGTCAGTAACCTCTGGCTGGGAGGCTGTGATGAGCAGCAGAGGGCAGTGACCTCTTCCACCAGCACAGTTGGATGTCAAAGGGGACATCTTCCTACGGCTTAACTACATGGCGTCCTCCATCAGCAATGGGCAGCCAGAACGATTTGTCCTTTTTCCTTCACAGACCTCATCCACTTTGTACCACTCAGGCAATCAGTCCCTTCTTGCTAGCACACAGTTCTGGAAAGGATGAAGTTTTGCTTTCAGATCATTTTACTGCTACAGCAATTTGAATAGTATTCACAATAATAACAAACTGAATAAAACACTGAACTGAGGCACAGTGTATGAGTTGTAGTAATTAATAAATCCACAAACATCCCCAACAGACACCAGTAAGACCAGAAGGTGCCATTGTTATCACCTAGTCTGACCTCCTGCACAGCACAAGTTACAGAGTTTTGCCCAGTAATTCTTGCATCAACACCATAATTTCAGGTTGAAATATTGCATATCTTTTAGAATAACATCCAATTGTGATTTAAAGACTGCAAGTCTTGAAGAACTCACCACATCCCCTAAGCAAGCTGTTCCCATGATCAATTGCCTTCATTCTTCAAAATGTATACCTTATGTGCGTGTGGGAACTGAAAACGCAAAGGGTGAGCGAGCCAAGTCCTGGTGCTCTGGAATGAGTGAAGAATCAACCTCATATCAGTTTTATGAGGTTATTCTAACTCCACATAAGAGGCTGTACTATCTTTCTGGAAGATCTCATGCAGAATTTAGCATGAGAAGTGCTAAATGTTTTCCCCACTTCGTGAGAACTTTTCAAACTGTGTTTTCTTCTCGAGACTAAAACTGACTTGACAAGTTGTGTAGTTTTTGCACAAGGTACATGACCTCAGCCACCATGATGGCACTGGTACACGGCTCTTCTCTTGCCCCCAGACTGCCTTGCTTGCCAAGCAGCTGGGGCTGAAAAGTCAGCTCCTGAACTTAAAAGAGACCATGGTGCTATCAAAGATCACGTTCTTCTTTCCAGCTACAGCTCTGGTTTCTCCACATGAATCAAGACAGAGGATGTGCCGCTGACATGCAACCAAAGGGGGGTGACTTTGCCTTGCAATATGACAAATGCCATGTCAAGGGTCTGAGAACTGTAAGTTGTTTGACCCCCCAGCTGGTATTTCAAGGATTGAGGAAGAACAGTTAATTAAAAGTCCTTTAAAAATAAAAACACCAAAAAAGGTTCTTGAAACAAAAACACCAACACAATGAATCAACTGAAGTTTCTCATTTCAGATATTGGTACTCAGTTCCGATCACTCATGTTTGTTTTAATCATAGACCGATTCATATTTCAAACAGAAAAGCAGACCTTTTCATTTAGAAAATGCTGGAACAGGACACATAACTTTTGTTGGTTATAATTAAAATGGGAAATTTGTTGAAACAGATCCTTCCTCTTAGAAATCTCTGATTAAATCTCTGATTAGTGTTTTGGGATGAAAAAAAATCCTCCAAAAATTCCAGTGAACTCTTATCCAAGCTGAAACCCATGCCAGTGTGTCTCAGATTTTACTGCAGTTGTAATAGCAGCCCTGTGCATTACAGAGAGAGGATGCATCTCCTCACACTTGACAGGTACTGCGCATGAACTGTCCCTCTGCAACAGAAAGGAAAAGCAGAGCTGGTGCTATGAGCTCAAGGCAATGGTGGGACACAGCTGCTCACGGGCTATCTGCGCAGCAGCCACAGGCAAGAGGGAAGCAATGCGCAGTAAGGACATCTTGGGAGGGAAGTATGTGTTGCATGTCTTTTGATTTCTTAACCTGGAATGAAGTCCAAAACCAGCACTATGTATGCTGCCATTTGTTCATCTCCTGAAGATGTTGATCCATAAGCATCACTGGGATCTAAGGAAACAATTGTCATTGTGCTCTTCCTATAACACCAGAAGGTTTTCTCCAATGTAAATCTTATCTCCCACACAGAGCACATGTTCTCCTTCAAGTTTATTTTCACCTGGAGGAATCAGATCACCCACAGCGTATGGCCGTGGAGAAGACCCTCAGCAGACCGTCATCTGCTGGTTCACTCCATCCAGCAGAGACAGAGGTCCAATGTCTTTTTTCAGTGAGGTGGAAGAGGCCAACTGGCACATGGAGGCACAACTTTCCTCTTCCTCATGCCAGTAATTCCTACGTTTGATGGGAAGGGCAGCATTTTACTTGAGTCACTACAGTTCTCAAATGGTTATTCTTACCCTTTCCCAGTCAAATAAATGGGAAATAGATCTGCAGAAAATCTGAGCTTGTGGCTGCAGACTGACCTCTGGGGTGACCCCTTCATAACTCAACTCTAGTCTCCAAATGAACACTAGAAGGACTTCACCTTCAATCACTGTTAAACGTGATCTCACGACTGTATTTGCCTGCATCAGTTTAGCTGCAGGCCTATGTTTTAAAGTTCAGCACTATAAAAAAACAGATTATTAGACACAATCAATAATTAGACTTCAAAGAGCTTTAGTCTGTCACATGTAATTAACATACTGAATCACAATTAAATCATGATTGGCATTTTATAGCACTAGTTCTTTGAGGACAGCAAAGCTCATTTTTACCAACAGTCTTTGAGAAAAAACCACCATAATTTAAAAGTACCTCTAATTTCTATACCATTCAAGATATTCTCAGGAGGCATGAAACATATAATTTTGAACACCAAGTTGCTTTCACATTATTTCCTTATCCCTGCAGTATTTTTGGCAATGAGTGTTTTGAAAGGTGAATTTAAAAAGAGAAAAAAGACAAAATAAAGTTGCCAGTGTACTGATTGGAATTATGACTATGCATCCTTTAATCATCTGTCCCATTAAAACCATGCAGCTCTGAGTTCACATGGCCCAGGGCTGAATCTCCCACCGTGGGCATTAAATGCTGTAATATGATTAATTAATTCACTAAAATATATGAAGGTCCTTGAACACCACTGCGATTGGTGCCAAGTAAGTGTTTATAGTTATAGCAACTGTCAATAAAACATTGCACACTACAGGTTTGGAAGCTCATATGGAAGAGCTGAAGGGCCTTGAGGTCATTCATATCTTGTGCCTCCTTACAGTTAAAGGGACTGAATTTTTGTCAAGCCGGTGCCTTGACTCCTTTCTGTACTTTCCCGACCTTCTGTAGCTGCCAAATTTCCACAAGCACACACTATCAGGGTAGTCCCCTTGGAAACACAGCACTTGGAAGCTGGTGAAATATGCCCAACAGGTCCTGACTGTGGCATGATCAAAGCAGGTGTTCCACCAGGTTGTCCATTAAGTCCAGGACAGCCAGCCTGGTTAGTTTAGACAGCACCACAGTCATTCCCACCCCATTTTTCCCTTAATCTGTCAGAGATGCAACCTCTTACTCTCACTTGTTCACATTCATTTGCACATTAGAGCTGTCAGCTGGATCTATGGGGTTTTCCATTCCTGTGACTGTCAGCGCCGGCAGCCTTTTCCGTCTCCCAAGTACATTAGAAAAGCCCTGCCTTTTCCAATAGCTTTGCAATGACACCGAGATGGGTAGATGGACAGACAGATGGAGGGAGGGAGGGAGGAAGGAAGGAAGGAAGGAAGGAAGGAAGGAAGGAAGGAAGGAAGGAAGGAAGGAAGGAAAGAAGATAGATTTAGGGAGTTTTCCCCAAAAGAGCTATAACTAGGCCCAATTAGAGCAGATTTCTTATGTTTCCTACAACCTAAACAATCCTATCAAGTACTTAAGGTTAAGGCTCTTATCTGAAAAGCTAGGAGGGTTCTCCAGGGTTCCAAAAAAAAGGAGTTAGGAACCGAAGTGCCTTCATGTGTAGCCTGTTGATCTACATGATTTATGAGTCTAAGAGCTCTCTAACATACAGTACAGCCAGCTTTTCCCCTGACACTTTCCAAATACAGTGTTGTTGAGCAGGATGGAAGTGTGAGAAGTTATGTGCAATGCATGGAAGATAACGTGCTCTTTTCCCTTCTGTCTGATTCCTCCCTCTTTTAATTTTGTAGAGGAAAATTCCAGCAAAAAATTCTTTCTGTGGAAAAAGATTGGTTGGCTATAGGAAATTCTGAAACAAAACCATCTGGTTTATGTTTACTTAGTTGATTCATTATCAGCTTCAAGTAGAGATGATCTAACAAATTAAGTGGCGAATGTGAAAATGAATTGGTTTGAAACTGCTGGCTGGAAATGCAGTGTTTTTCAAACTCAGAATTTTAAAATGGAAGGTTTTTTTAAGAAAAATCTTGCAATTTTTGTTCTTTCAAAACCAACTGTACAAGCCGTTGGTATGACGTTTCATGAGAAGGCATGTGAGATCTTTAAATGAAAGGAGTGTTGGTAGAAAGTGCATTGTATTTACATTTTATTGAGTCCCATCACCCCACCAAAATGAACAGAAACAACTTCAAAGAAAAGATGCAGTTCTGTCTTATCTTTTGTTGCTGAGCCTATTTTTTAGAAATATAACTACTTTTGTATTACCTCTGTGAGTTCAGAATATTGCTTTTCACAACATATCCATTACCAGGACAGTATAGCATTTTTTAAAAAGTTACTAGAGAAATAAAACCCTGTAGATGTGGTGTCTAAAAGACAACAAAGTCACTATTACCAATGGAGTTTAAAAGCAGGGGCAACTTTGGTTTTTGCTTTGATACCAAGGCGAGTCCTTCCATAACTTCTTTTTCTTCCCCTCCTCATTTGAACACCAGTTAGTGACGGGAGCGAAACCCATTGATAGTAATAAAACCCATGGGAGGGAAAACAGGAATCAGGATCCATGGATGTCTCTCCTCTGGTGGTGTATTAAGACTCTTGGAGAAACCACCGAGCTGCTCAAGCTGGGCAGTTTGTATGGATTTATGGCATCTCCTGGGGCTGAGCACAAGCAGTGAGCTAGCCCACTGCCTCCTGAGGCGAGCAGAGCTGGCAAGATCTGCCACTAATAATGGTCTCAGAGACAAAACAGAATGTATGTTCATAAAAGCAAAGGAAGGATGAGGAAAAAATGAAAGGAAAATGGAAAATGGATGGAAACAGAGATAGAACAGAGGGAGAAAGAACCGCACTGCCCTACAAGAGCAGCTGTGTGATTCCTCTAGTAATGTTACTCTGTTTTGTTTATCATGAAAAGATCCCATTAATGCTTCAGTCCCATCAAGCAGCAGACCAAGTTCATGAATGGCACCTATCAGAGCCCAGGATAAATCCAATGATTAGAGGGAATTTGCCAAAGGACCTTTGTAGCTGAGAAAAATGCCTACTCCAGAGAGGAATGCAGAAAATTCCTGGGAGGACAGGCCCTCCTTTGTTGGCAGACCAGCAGTATTCTGGAGCAAATAAAGGCACACAAAAAATGGGATCCTAGATGCAATGAACATTTGAAGAAAATGTTCAAAGACCTCCTTGAAATATTCACACCTCCCCCTCTCTTTCCCAACGGTATTAATTCTGTTTAGGATGACCAAATAGGCTACACTCAAAACACTACTATTTTAGGATTACATAACCGAAATGTCTCCCAACAGCAACAGCTTTACTGACTTAGTTTTTTCTACTGCTTTTTGCCCAGTTAAAACTTTTGTTGACACAAGCTTTCAGGGGCCAAATTCTCAGCCACTGCAAACTGCTAGAGATCCACTGAAATAAAAGGATCTCTGCTAGTTTACAATGCTGTAGAATTTGACTTCAGACTTAGGCCATAGAATAGAAGAAATGCATCCAAACACTAGAATGACCTACAGCTGCTGGAGAATGGACATTGATGCCCCCATCTCTGATTCACCCCACCTAGTAAATCTGTGTGCAAAATGAATACGCATCACCTATGAGCTATGCAGCGGCAGCTAAGACTGCACTGCAGAACAAAAGATTTGCCTCCATGGATTCATTTTGAGAGTACAAACACACCCAGGCAGAAAGTAAATTCACAAGATCAGACGAGACAAGCTGTCACATAGCAACTGAAAGGGACATGATATGTGGGTGTTGATTCATTTCAAACTCACACGGTGGATGCTTCTTACTTCCTTTAAGTTAAGAACTTGTTCAAAAGAAAGACATTTAGATCAGCAAAATTATATGAAGACCCAAAGAACTCAGCCAAATATCAGCAAAATTATATTAAAGCTGCAAATTGTTACGTAACATTTGTCCATATTTGCTTATCATGACCTTGTCAACTACATTACAGCACTATAGTTTTTGCATTAAAATAGCCCCAAACCATACTAAACATACAGAGATGATATTCTGCCTGCCATAGGCAAGGTTCTAATCTCGCTTACATCAGTGTAAATCCAGCATATTTCCAACTATTTCACTGAACACCAGCGATGGTGAGATCAGAATTTGGCCCTATGCCTTCTTCACTCCATTTTCCTCCAGAGAAAACAAAACTATTTCTTGTTATTTCTTTGGTGTGAAAAATCAGGTACAGATTTTATGGCTGATTTAGAAGATCTTATCTTCTTCTGAAATCTTGAATTGCATAAACTGCATGTAATCCTCACATAAATACATTCAACAAACATGATTTCTTCCTTCCCTCCTCACTTCCTAGGCTCTGAACAATCTTAATGCCTTTTTTTCTTCACAATGTGCACTTAAACACAACATGCATCCCCACAAACATTGTTAGTGGCTTTTATTTTATTTTCCAGGTTAAAGAATTTGCTGTGAAGATGGAGTGAAGTAATAATCATGCAGCTGGAACTATATGCTGTATGCGTCTATGGGTGTCACCTGTGTCTTGTTTGTGTGAGTGCACCTAAAACCTAGTAAAAATATTATTTTCAACTTTGGAGACTGATAACTATAACGATTTTCAAAATGGGTGTGAATTGTTTGCAAAGGTGTTTCCTTTATTGCTCTGAAAATGCTGTTCATTTTACTATTTGTTGTAAATGATTTTTTACTGGTCCAAGCGGATTTACATTCATGAAGCAGCACAGGGGCAGTGAAGGGACGAAGAGCTGGGTGTACAAACAAAGCTGGTCTGTGCAAGGCATCACAGCATTTTGCAGCGGCGTGTAAAAAAAGCGGCCATGTTAAAAGAGCTCTTTTCCCCTGTTTTTTAAGGAACGAAAGCAACCAAAGCTTTCCACTAACACCTAGGTTCTGCTTTCTCCTGAATATTCCCAAGCAAGGTGGTTATAGTATGCTTGAGCTTCCCTCAGTGTCAGTGAGAGCATTGCCACTGTAATTGACTCCAAAACTTGGGACAGCATGTCCTTCTCCAATAGGAAAGGGAGAGCTGGAGTCTCTCACTCTCATTCACTTTGGCTTGTATTCTTCAATGGGGTTCCTCTGAGAGTAAGATATCAAACTGCTCTGGTGGGTGAGATGCCCTGAGAATGGGGCTTTGGGAAAAAAAACAGCATTAAGGCAGATAGGCTGGAAGGGCTGTGCCACTCCCCACATTTAACGTAGACACTGAGTGAAACCACACATCTCAAGATACATCATTCCTCCAGCAAAGGTATACAACACCTATAATGCCACTTAAGTACAATGGCAAGTGCAGGTATTCAGCACCTTCCAAGGCTAGACAATCAAAGCATATTAGCTGTAGTGAAAAAAGAAATATGCTGATAGTAATTAAATTCCCTCCAAACAGGGCACATGTTCCTCCCAGCATAGTTCTTTAATTGCCATCAGCTGCGTAAATCCCAGGAGCATCTTCTGCAAAGTAAGTAAGTATCAACTTAGAAAAGTGGTCATTGGAGAAGTATGCAAAGCCTGCAGAACACACGCGCACACGTGTGCGCACTAACCTTCTCCTGCAGCCTTGATTTACTGAGCCTCTGGCCTGGCAGATGGCTAACATTTTAAAACAGGCTCCTAGAATTACAGATCTGTTTGTTTGTTTGTTTTCCACAAAACAGTTCGTAACAGCTCCAGCCATAATCCATCAAAATCCAGGCTGGCAGGGTAAATGACTGTCACTGGAAGCCTGACTTGTCATGCTGCCACGAAGCAGTGTGAAGCCCTGGGCTCTTCCTCCCAGGCCGGGGTTACATCATCTCACACATGCTCCTTTTACTAGAGGTGTTTTGAGCTCCCTTCAAAAACATCCATGAACAAGGTACTGATTTACTGCTGTTCTGCACCATCAGGGTCCCTCCCCTGGGGAGAAGTTCCTGCTCTACCACAGACTTCCTCTGTGTCTTTGGGAAGACACGTACACCCAGTTATTTTAAAGATATTTTAGGAACCTCAAAGCATGGACAGATGTTTGTAATAATATGTCAGACCAAAAAAACCTGTGTTAATCCAGCAGCAGACACCTTGGCCGTTCAGACACCCCAGCTCAGCCAGCAGCACGACCTCCTGCACCGGGGGGGTGACACAGAGGCTCAGGCAGGGCCGGCGTGAAACCACCCTGCATGAGGTAGCTGATGGGTGAATCACGGCAAACACAAACAGTAACACCCCAGTGATTTCTGCTCTAAAGGAAAAAATAAAGACTGGCTGTTTAAAGAGGGGATTCAGTTCAGAAGATTTTGAACTCTCCTTTCAACCAAAGGCAGAGTTATTTACCACTGCAAACAACCATTAAGTCCTAAGCCATTAAATCCTGTAGTGAAACAAGGACTGAAGCAAGAAATAACTGACTGGCCTAGATTCAGAGCCCAGTGCAGACAAAAAGAGAAGTGGAAAGGCACCTTGGAGGCATTTTTGCACCCTGTGATTTTTTGGGGCTGGTTCAGTTTCTTTGACAGCCTCTTACAAGGAGTTAGGTACTCTTCATGTCCATGGGAGACCTGCTTCTCCTCTGGTCTCTTGGTGAAGTGACCAGATCCCACAACAGCAAGCTAAATCAAATGGATGTTTGTCCAACAAACGTAAGATGTAAAAACACTTACAGAGGACAAAGAAAGGGTCAATGTGTTAACCTCTTTCTGGTTACCACTTAGCATTGCCTCCTTCTACTTCCCAATTTAGACTTAGAATTGCGAAGGAATTAGTCCAACTAAAACAGTGGTGCCAAATCAGTCTGAGACCAGAAGGAGGACTGTTGTTTATCAGAGCAGATTCATGACGGGATTCTTCAAAGCCCTGAAGATGCTGGCACCACTCCTAAAACACGCTGGGAACCTCGGAAGCCCTTACTGTAAACATTAGATTTTTCCTCCTCTGTCACAATGAAACAGGGAGAGGGCAGAGGGAAAGGAAGATGAGATGAAAAAGTATCTGGTCCTAGAATACTTTGGCAGAGCTAAACTCAGCATTTGCTCAGCTTTCGGAGCAGTGGCCGGTGTTCTCTCCCAGGCTCGGTTGCTCAGCCCCAGCATGGAAGACAAGAGGAAGCAGTCACCATCAAGGTCAGACGGAGGATGTAGTGACTGCCCCTCCGAACCAGCCCAGAGTTCATCGGGATATGAATGTGTCTGTGCAGGAGTAGGTACTGCTTCCAAAATGAAATCTGGACAGTGTTAATTTATCATGTCCAAGCCCGAGGCCTAAAATAACAGTTACCAGCATTTGTGGTTTTATATACACTTTGAAAGTTCTGCATAGCTGAAACTGGCTGGTTTTTTTCAAGAATTAAAGCACTTTTGACCTTGTTTTCAAATACCTCTGTAAACATAATGAGAGATATAGGCACACATTTACTGGCTTTTTGTAGGGAGAAAAAAGTGAACTTAACATAAAGCAAACTGGTGAATAGAGGGCAGAGATAGCTCTGAACACAAAAGGTCTCGCTATATTTCTTAAAGGTTCTCCTGTACTAACAGCAATTAGAAAGTTCAGCTGTAATTTCACCCCTCATTCATATAGGGCCTTGTCTCACCTTCAAAAGGAAATAGGGACTGAGTTAGGAGAGCCTAAATATAATAGAAGTCTGTGGCTGTGGCACACTGCTGCTGTCAGTATAAATCTGTCATAAACACACTCAGTGAGGAAGAGGAACTTCCACATACTGTGACCTCTACATTTTTGGATGCAGATGCAGATTTATGGCGCATGGGAAGCAATAAGCCTTTGAGCCAAGGTGGGCCTCGTGAGCGTGCGGGGGTGCGCAGGCTGGTGTTCCTTGACTGAACTGCACTCCCACAACTGCATTTGTAACCACCTCCTGCCAGACAAGGCAGCTGGATCAAAATAAAGCTAAGGAGATGGTCTTGTTATGTTGGATTTTCACAACAAGGTGGCCTATGAAAGGAAAGCCAGAATTTTTAGGCTGGACTGGAATTGATTTGTTACGCAGTCTTCAAACTGCCACCCTGAACTTCCATGCATACTAAATGACATCTTCTGTTTCCTTCATTCCTACGTGGATGTGAATGGGGCACGTATGCAACACAGGGCTAAAGGGGCCATTCTGTGTGAGGAAAGGCAGAAGAATCAGGCCCACAAAGCCAATGCTGTTCCAGTACAACTTTGTTCACCTTTCCAGAAAACTTCTAACCCCTGATAAAAAAACAGAGCCCTATCTAGAAGGCAGTTACATCAAGAGACTGGATTAAGGCAATTACTCTTCTGAATTACAGTATATTAAGACTGTTTTTACATAAAGGAAGCTATAAATGAAAGCAGTTTTGAGCAAACTGAAAAACAGCTCAATGTCCCTATTAATTAATTAAAAACAATTTTTCCAAGTCAGCTAATAGAAGGCTTCCTACATGCAATCAGTAACTGATTGAGTGACTCAAGTAGTAAAATCACAGTTGGGCCTATTTTCTTCATCCTGGAAGGCCAAGTTCAATATTTTTCCTATGAGACATGCCTTACTATAAAAAGAATGTGATGTTTGAACGTGAGTGTCTCTGCTCTTGGTGCTGGCACACGCAGCCTTCCTAGCCCTCCTGCCACATTTCAAGAGTGCAGGATGAATCACAATCATGTGGCTCACCTCCCTGCCAAATTCTTTTCTTCTGCTACCACTGCGAGTTCCTTCCAGGCCATTGCCAGCAGCGGCTGTCCCCCAGCCAAGACCACAGGAGTGAGTGTCAGCGGGAGAGACGGGCCTTCCTCCCTCCCTCTTTCTCTGAGGAAGCAAGCAGCGTAGCATTAGAGACCTGTAACCACAGGGCTAACTAAAGAGGTGGTGGAGTAGGTCAAGAAGGAGAAAAGGAGTAAGTAGGAAGCTGAAATAGAAGGAGAGAGAGGGGATGGGGGAAGCGTGGGGCCGGCTGGACGCTGCAGCTCACACAGTGCTGCAAGTCAACCGAGCACTGCATCCTCCCTCCCATAGACGCTCTTAATCTGTCCGTCCCATAGTGGCTGATCAGTACAACGCTGCTTTCACCCAGGCGTGCTTCTTCAACAACAGACATCTGCACAACAGAGCTGCGAGGCTGCCTAACTCTATCGTAACCTATTTTCTGAGGCTGTAGCACCAGGGCCCCAGTCTACAGTGGACAGGAGAGTGGAAAGAAAGGTATAAACTGAGACCAGCTTGAGGAACGTGAGTGCACAGGCCACCTCACTTCACATTGCAAAAGGTGAGAAAAGAGGATATCACATGTGCCAGTGTTCTGTGTGCCAAGTTCATGCTTGCAGCTGAGGCACGAATAAATATCCTTTACACATGAAGAATAGGGGGGTGTGATGCAATTAAAGTACACGGGCTTCTCAATGTTTCAACAAGCAGTGGACATGTACAGAAATGTGCAGAGCCACGAATGGGAGTTTTTCCTTTGCTTCTGAGAGCTGTCTACCTCGTCACTGAGGGCTGAAGTGAGGGCTGGAGGGATCTGGCATGACCAGCAAGCACCCTCAGCAGGGTGGAAGAGTGAACCTCACAGCCTCACCAGAGCTGCCCAGCAGAGTGCAAGAGTGATCCTCACAGCCACACCTGAGCTGCCTGGCCATCAGTCCTCCTGGAGCCAAGCTCACAAATGCTTGCCTCTGACAAAGGTTTCTACCTCAGTCACAGAGAGGAACGAGAGGTTCTGTGCCCTTCTCTAGGATCTTTGCTACTGGCATTGATTTTATGCAGAAGGCACCCAGGAACTGCAGTAAGGGATGACAATACAAAATCCTGAAATAGGCTTTTAGGCAAAAAAAAAAAAAAAAAGATAGTGCATAGCACTTGCAAGTCATCATCAGCTGAATCCACCTGCTAGCTGCTATTGAGTACCTACAGCATGAGGAATAGAGTGAGTACCCCTGGTAAAAAAAAAGATAATGGAAAATCCATGAACTCTTTAATGCAGAGCTTTCAGACAAAAGAATCCTGGCTTTCAGATGCCTTTCAAATAATGTGCTGATTCTATTTGCCTGTGCAAAAATCATTGCCCATCTTAAAGAAAGTATTTCCTTTTCATAAGAAAAACCGTGGTGAGAGCTCCAGACATAGGAGCAAAACTGGACATTCAGGACTGCAAAAGGCTCATTCTTTAAGGCACAACTAAAAGCGTCGTATCCAGCCTCTCAGGTTACTGGCCTGCTTCTAATGATTGAAAAGTGATCAAGATGAAACTTCAGCCAGTGAAAAAGCTTTACCAATTTTGGATGTTTTTACTTGCTTTAAGATAGTGAAAACATTCTAGTTGAATAATACTGAACTAGCTTGATTTTTTTTCCAAATTATGCCCTGATTCTTAAGACACAAACATTGTCCCAATATCTTTGATGGCTCTACACTGATTTACACAGAGCTGAAAACCTTGAACTTTTACAGCTTACCTTGTGCCATAAAGAATATGAGACTTAAAATGTGTACAGCAAATCTAGACTTATGTTATTCTCCCAGGTTTATTCATTGTCCATAAAAGCAAGCAAGGAAAAGCACCCCAAAGGATACTAAAACTCTGGAATCTCTGAGCTCTGATGCTTTGTTCTGTGTATGCAGCACTCCCATGCCCAGAGACCCCAGGCTCAGTGACATCCCAGAAGTGAATGCCCACTTTACTGGGACATTGCAGCTACTCTGAGAACCCTGCTAATGCTAGCATGAAAAGCTTGGACTGACTTCTCCCAATTTACATGGAATGAATCTCCTTTTTACTAAACCTGTTCTCATGTAAGTTACGCCTTAAACTCTTCCTGTGAAAGGTCCCTCAGGTAGGTTTTCACTCCCAACCAACTGCCTCTGGGTTACTTCAAAACAGGAATCACAGTCACACAGTCAAGTTACTGACTTCATGTAAGCTTTCTGAAAGCTGTTTAAGGTATGCCTTTTACCTTCCATTTGCAGTGGGCTAATGGTACACATGTGGCTGGCTACCTCAGGTCAGCCAACAGGCAAAATAGATTCAAAGTCCCATGCCCTTGTGAGCTTTCTGTATGAAATAACACACCATGGCTATCACAGCTCTGACTGGCTTTGCAGGAAAGAGACACTGAATAAGAACACATGAAAAGCCTGGGGTCAACTCTTGCTCCTTTTCTGTAATGTGAGCACCCCATTGACTAGATTTTTCTTAGTATGGAGCTGAGGCAGAAACTGCTGGCAAGTTTCCATGTAAGAGGAAGACAGTCTTTGAGAAAATGTGCTGTAGGTTTCTGAAACACCTTCACAATACTCTTTTCTCTCAGCCAAGGAATAAAACTTTTCAAAATACATTATTTTTCTTGCAACCAATAGGAGAATATATTATGTACTTTACAACATAATTTAAACTCCTGAAACACATTTAGGGGGAATTGAAGCAGCAGAATCTATCGGGCAGGGAACGAAGAGTGGTAACCTGCCATCAATTCACTTTCTGCTGCCTAATTTCCTAAATGGGACAATGGCACTCTCCTTTATATAACACCCAAGAGATCTATACAAAAGAAATGTACTATACATAGAAGATAACTAATTTTTCACTCTTGTAAAAGAATACTTTCCCATTCAGAGGTCTACAGCACTGACAATAAAAGTATCAGTTAATTCAGAAGAGAAAGAGACTATTTAAAATATTGGGTCACTCCATTTTAAATAAATTATTAACTTTCCCTAATTACATTACATTCTCCTAGTCTAGAATTTTCAGAAAACAAAATATATCACTGTTACCTCTGCCTTAATGGGAGAAAGCAGCATTTGTAGGCACCAATAAATTCTGGAAATTAAAGCGTCTGACTACAACAAGATTTCTAACAATGTTAGAAATATTCCCTTCCATCATTCTTGATAGCAAGTTGCTTTAGAAAACATAACAGACTGATCTGAGTCTGAACTAAAGCTAGTAAGTGGTTCCACTCAGGTTAGCATAGGACACAGCACCCTGGGTATACCATGATTCCCATGGTGATCACATAAGTAGGTGGTTCAGAATGAGTGGGTGGGAAAAAAACCTGAAAGATCATTTTTCATCAAGACACCAAGAGCACAGTTCAGCTCCAGCATCAGTAGGTGCTGTTCCCATGGGGGAAGGCTGGGATAAGCCTGTTTCTATCAGCAAGCACATCCTTTCAAATCAAGCAGTCCTGAAATGATGACTACCTCAACAAGCAGCTTTTCAGTAAGAATTGTATTCATATTGCCAGTTCACATTCAGCATCGCAAATGTTATTTGTAGGCTACTTCTTGGGAGGATGTTTTCAATTACTTGGATGTTTTTCTTGCTTCCTTACCCCCTCTGTTTCTTGCAACTATTATTCAGTCCCCATAAAAGTATTTCTATTGTGGCTATAACTTGGGCATGAGACACGTAAGTGTATACCCTGTCTGCACATGTAAGTTAATTATTCAGATTCTCTCATTACAGGCTGTTCAAAAGCAGCTTTTACCAATTCCTGGTCAGAAGAGATTTCTATTTTTCTGCTGTTCCACAGCTCAATTAAACCATCTAATCAACTTGATCAGTTCAGATCAAGTTCACTCACCTCCACCTACATTTGAGTAGTAACTCAAGGTTTTCCTTCTGGTGTTTTTTTGTCTAACAAAATAGCTATTCAAGTTTAGAGAAACCTATGCTCACTTTTGCTTTTGACATTAAATAAATCTAATGCCTTTATTTCGACTGAAGAGGAAGGGGAGCTCCGGAACACTGCTCCAATACTATTCAGTGGACCTATTCATTAGTGACCACAGCTGATTTGATGGGGTTGTTTTGTTTTGTTGCTGGATCCACTACAAACACAAGCCATTGGCAGCTCAGCCAACAACATATGAGATGGGGCTTCCTCTCCGGCCGTAGTTTTCCTGGCTGCTTGAGCATGAACAGAAAAGGTGGACGGATGCCAACTGGCAAAACTGATAGAAATAGCAGTGCGTGATTCTAATACAAGCAGCAAAAAGACCAAGCACAAAACATCTCTCCCTCCCATTGACAAAGGTTGCTTTTGGCAAACCTTATTCCCTCCTGGTCAGAGAAGACAGCTTCAATTATGTAGCCATGCAAGGTAATACTGTAGAGTCTCTAGCACTGCTGATGTACCAGGGTAGTAAACAGAGGGCAGAGGGACTGATCAGGTGTTAAGCAGCTCGCAGATCCTCCCCATCTTAGCTTTTTAATGAAATTCCACATCAGGGGCGTAGCTGGAGGATTCCTCAGACCAATTAAGATGAGCTGCAGGAACACATGGGAAAGGGTGTGCACCGACAGGTAAGAGAAATGTGTCAACAGCAGTGATGCAGTGATCCCAGCACATTTACAAAAGGCAGGTTCACTCCGATTCACATGCTTCCTTCATCAACAGATCTCCATTAACAACTGCATGAAGCCAGCACATGTTTTGGCTTGTAAAGGGTACGGCAGTGGCTTGATGATATTATTTTTCTTTCTTTCTTTGGTGGGCTCTGCATCAGCCTGATAAATGCTCTTACTTACACTCAAGACAGAATAACCATGCTCAACTACAGTATGAGCTTCTATAACACCTATTTTGATAGACAAACACAGACAACAATGTTTAGATTCACTGAAGACATGTATATGGCCTCAGATGCTATTAAAAGATGGCAACTGTGAGGTATATTTGAGGATGCCTATGTTAGCACCTAGCTCATGAGGATCCTGACCAAAAGATTTAAGACTGTCCTAGGATTGGTCCCCTATCCAGGCAGATTTCCAATTAAGTCAACATGGTGCTGAAGATTGAGCCTTTACTATCCTGTCATTGGAGTCTGATCCTGTATGGATACATACATACATAGAACAAAGTAAGAATGCTCATCATAAGGTGTTCAGCACTTTCAATAATTAATTCCTGCCTGTGTTACTATTATTAAGAGGGAAGGAAAGAGAAGCTGAGTGCACTTACAAGATACCTCCACTATTAGACTTATGCTATGTATACAGGAATGGCCCTGCTAGGACTGAACAGATGTTGATCTGTCCTTGTATTCTTTTTCTGTAAGCAGATGCCTAGAAAAAGGATACACAGAGAAAGGATACAACAATGTGTAAACCTCTAATACTCTCCAAGCCTTTAGTTATTTTGTGGGGGCTCCTCAGTCACATGTGGTCTGTGTGTGTTTAGTAACCCTCAAAGGATGTCCCTTCCATGAACTTCTCCAGTCTTCCCTTGAACCCTCATAAAATGTCATCATCCAATGTCCTGTGGCCAGGAGTTCCATGAATCTAAAACTGTAGTGTGAGGAACCATCTTTGTTTGTTCTAAAGTATGCTACTACTGATTTTACTTGGTTTCACTCACTCCTGTCTCAGAAAAGCTAGTCAGCAGTCAATCCCTACCAACTATCATGACTTTGCAGACTCTTCTATATCATCTCTTTTCCAGACTGAAGAGTTCCAGCTTAATCAGTCATTTATCACAGGGTAGCCACTCATATGGCAGCCTCCTTGCTCACCCTTTGAGCCACCTCCTGTTATACTGCTTTCTTTCTAGAATGAGCAGACCAGAACTGCATGCCATATTTCCAAGATGTTGACAAACACATTAGCATACAGACTCCAACTCCATACCTTCTACTTGCATGCAACAACTTTGGTGGGGAGATCAATAAAAGCGAGTCTAATTATAGCGAATGGTACCCTATAGCAAGAAAAATGGTACCACCTTAATAAAAAGGTTTCTCTGAAAGATAAGTCAAATTTAAATACACAGCTCTACTTGTTACACTTTGTCATAGCAGGAAACAGTTCAAAGAAACCGTTGGTTGAATAGATCTCACTACACACACAGAAATCCTCTGCTTTTTGCTTGGCTATGGAGGTGGGTGGGAAAGAAGGATCAGGGTGGAGTGAGGCAGAGAAGAATGGTGTGTTCTGTTTATAACCTGAGTGATTTGGAAGTGTGTGTGTTTTCCTGTGGGAAGTGCCTAGCTCTATCTCTAGTGATCTAGAATCAGTGTCAAAGGTTTGTGAATGGGTTACAGAATGAGCAATGGCACCTCCCATCGTTAGCTGTCTACATTTTTTATAACCACTTGCATACTTTTGGTCAACCACTGTAAAATAAACAGTCCTTCCCAAATGTTTTTGTTTTCTTTGACAGCACAGCAATAATTCACTTGGAATGCTGCAGAATTTAATAGCACTTTAAAGCTGCTGTAAGCTGCTTTTTTATTATTTATGTTTGAGTTGTTTTCAAACAAAGATGATGCCAGAGCTACAAAGTATCTGCAATTAGATGTATCATGTGTGCATGTACATTATATGTATGTGTGTATGTGTGGGCTCAAGTAGGAGAGACTATTTCAAATAATTTTCCTTTTGTGGGGAAGATCTGATCATTTGCCTGTGTCTTTGAAAAAATAACTCAATGCAACAGCCAGATTAACTTCTGCAATTACCAAAATCTAATCAAGATGACTGGAACAAGTCTCTTTCAACATGAACTCTTGCTTGCTACACCCCTTGAGTAGAAAAACAATACACTCATAACTGGACATTGCACCTGACCAGATCAAATATTTTATAGATGGAACACTATGTGACTGCAAACACAATCAGGAAATTATACTCCAGGCAACACCAGAAAACTGTGAAAATTACACCACCTGCCCTTTCAGGGAGCGAGTCCATGTGACCACAGATGTTTACGTGCAGCTAGCATCACCATATTTATCTCTATCGTCTTCTTTCCGAAAACTCCTGTCTCCAGTCTGCATAACAAAGACCCTAAATTGTGCTGTATGAGGAACAGGAATAAGTTGTACATTAAGTTTGCTCCCGAAGGCTCAGAGGTTATCAGTTTGGCCATCACACCTGCATTCCTGACAAACAGCTGGAGACCCAGAGAGACCAGGCCCAGCTCAGAGCTTCTCCAGCAGAGAGCAGTGATACACTGTAAGTGAGCTCAGCCCTGGAAAGCAGGGCAGCTTCCAAGATCGAGAAAAGGCAAAGCTCAAAGCTGGCAAGCTTGCCAATGTGAATGTCAGATGAGCTGAACTTGGAGAAACAGATGACAACGTGGGGTCCTCTGAAAAGAAAACCATTAAAAACACCTGCCAGAGGCAGTGCCTGAGCCAGCAGCCCTCACTTCAGGAGGAATATGTCCTTGCAGCATTTTGTACTATAAACCAAGAAGTGCAAAGGGCATTTGTATCATAAAATCCACCTGCCTCCAAATTAGTGTCTATTACACTCTGGCAGCCATTGGTAAAGATGCTTACACATGTTCAAGTGATATCAAGGAGAAGATGCCACACTGCCAAGAGAATAGCATCTATCTTACAAACTGTGTTTGGATTAGCACAGTCACCGTAAATTTTACCAGCTCAGGTTATGAGCAAAGCAAGATTTGCAGGCAGAGACTATTAGACCAGCCAACACTGACTTAAAAAAACACAAACTTGTCTTAAGCTTTGCCCTGCATATCAGCTGCTTCACTTATTACAAGCATAGGCTTACACATCCACACACATGACCACTTCACCCTCCAAACCTTGTATGTATTTTATCCTTGTATATATTCTCAATAGCCACTAATAGTAGTAACAAAGTCAAAATGTGAACACCTCTTAGGCAACAAGAGGTATTGAATATTAAATTACAGATTTCACTGCCACTGTCTAAGCATCACGTAGATGATGGCGTTACCTATCCCAACCCCAAAGGAACTTATCTGGACCCCTAGAATCAAGTCTTGCCAGGTGGAAAGGTTTTTCTTTGTCCTATGTGCTAGCAAAATGTTTGGTTTTCATCTAAATATCTCAAAATGTTTCACAAAATGAAAGAACAGGATTACCGCTTCTATTTTACACATGATGAAAACTGAAGCACACCAAGTACACTGTTTGGACTGAAGACACAAAGCCAGGCTAGCAAGTTTTGTATCATACACTGATGCTTCCCAATCCGCTTGTAGCCAGGACATCCTGCCACTGCTTTTCTGCCTGCCACATCACCTCAGCTCTCTGCCGCTGCTGCTTTGGCCTCCCTCATCACTTCACTCTTTCCTTTGCTGCCTGCTTTCTCCTCCCCGACTGCTGTTTTAGCTTTCCCTCACCCTCCCATGCCAGCAGCATCAGTGGGGAGCCCACGGGCATACTCCCCAGAGCTCTCAAGCCAGTGGGTGCTCCCTGAAGCACGCTGGCTCAGCAGGCAACCTGGTCTAGTGAGAGCCACCTCCTTCTGTAACAGCAGCTAACTGAAACCATAATTTGTCTCTTCTGGCTTTGTGTCCCTCATGTAGACATAAGTCTGCTCTTACAGTGGAAAAAAACATGTAACATCCATTATACCACACAAATTGCATTTTCTGACAAGCACTGTTAGGCCAGCCTTAATATTTAAGCTATTAGGCTATTTCGCACCAGCTATTGCCAAAAGAAGGTTGTTATGTCAGCGGGAAGCTTTACAAATCAAGAGCATGCATGAGTACATGCACACTCCACCCCCCACCACAGCCACTTCACCTTGCCTAGAGCAGCAAAGGACTCTTTCTTGTCTTAATGAAACCCAGGCAGGAACTGCTCTTTAAGCAATGACAGTTCAGTCAGAGCTGGCTCTGGGTTATATATAGCCGTATAACCTGGCTAGCCAGTCTCTCTTTCCATCCATGTACAAGATAAGGAAAGCTTGTGAATCCTGCTACACCCCCCAGTGCAGGGGATAGGCGGGGTGCAGGAGAAAGGGTGGTGCTGAGAGCCCTGCTGGTGCTGGTAGAAACCAGACTGGCTTGCCTTTTGCTGGAGTCTGAGTGGTGGCACGACTGGGAAGTTCAGCTTGTAACCCCCAGTCCAGTAACCCAGAGAGATGCTGGCCACCGGCTCCAAATGAGCAGCTCAACTTGATTCTTCCTACTTTCCTCCTCGTTTTCTGTCTTGGTCACCTCAAGGTATTTCCAGAGCAGCATCTACCATAAAACTTTTCTGTAAAACTGTTCAGGCAATAGAAATATGTAAGAATTACATCAAGAGAGAATTTCACAGCAGTAGATATGGGATTCTGCTGTTTTCTCCTCTCATTTCATCATATCCTGCCTGAAGTAACCCTATCCTTTTGGGCTCAAGTATGCATGTGGACGCAGTTCCTTTTTTACTCAAATAACCACATGCTCTTTCTGCATCTTGTGGGCACATGACCCTGCAGGACACAGCATGAATGAAAGAGGTCTGAGAGAGAGCTTTGTCTTTTGTAATGGTCTCCGCCTTCCCCACAAATGGCTAACAGCACTAGAGAGAGGGAAACCCTTGCTTTCTCCATCAGCCTGGGCTGTACTGCCAAGTGGCATGTTGTATCTATGGATCACATTAGATCACTGTAGACACCATGCAGTCAGCAGATCAGTAGCCTAAACAGTAAGAAAAATAACTCTGAGAGCAGAAACAAAGGACTTTTTTGGTCAGATTCTTTGCCACACACTGACCTTATACCCTCCCCTTGCAGCCACCATCCTTGTTTCTGTTTGAATTTAAAAATGATACAAGCCTATCTGTTTGTCATCAGCATTTTGAAATGTAAGTCTGGCACTACTGGGAAAGGTAAAGAGCTACATTATTATTACTATTACTACTACTACTACAAAGAGAGTTGATATTAGTCTAAGAACAGCATCTGTTAGGGCTTTCTGATATCCTCTCAACAGTTGAGAATTCAATGACCTCCTTTCCCTGGGTACCTGGAAAGTACAAAAAAAAGCAAAACACTCCTCTGTGCACACAGCAGTTGTAAAACTTTGAAGCAGATGGTTGTCTTTCATGTTCTCAGAGGAAAAATTCTGGTTTTAATTGGTATCTTTTGTAGCTCACTGCTCATCAGTACCAATATGGTTCATACTTGCACAACTTTGTAAGCCTCAAGCCCTTGTGGTGACCTTTTCTGCAAGAAAACACATATTTTTCATAACGTTGAGGAAATGTGGGAAAAAAACAGCTAGAGTTTTCATCCAGGATAGTGGCTTCCAGGTTAGTGATGAGATACTGTATCTGTAACAGCCCTTGCTACCAAGCATGCAAGAGGGAAAGTGATGCTCTCAATATCCATTACACATTCCACCTTCCAAGAAAGAGTGGTTCATATGAGAGCTGGAACCAAGAGCTTTAGGCTGACTTCCCAAGTTAAGCATTCAAGAATACAGCAGAGGAAGAATGATCAGGGTGGCACCTTTCCCAAAAGGCACACACACAGCAAGGTGAACTTTGGAGGGCTGGCTCAAATCAAGCAACACTCTGTTTCACATTCCTCTTGGCGATCATGATCTCCTGTCACTATGCAAGATTCCCTTCAAAGCCATCCTACCCTGGGCCCCGAAAGCATCTATTGCCCTGTTCCTCCTTGCTCTGCCACCACCCTGGGCCACGCTTACAGGAAGCAGCAAGTAAAGCAGTGCTCAGCACACCTCAAGCCGGGGCTCTCCAGCTAGGGAAGAATGTGGGCTGCTGTGTTGGCTGAAAGGCTTGGGAAAGTGCAGCGCTGCTGTTTCATGTCAACATTCCTCCCCCTCTGCCTTTCCCAAGGTCTCCGGCAGAAAATCCTTTTTTGTTCTTATCAGTTCAAACAAGAACAATGAATTCCTCCAGCCCGCAAGAATGTGACAAGGTGCCAACAAAGCCAACCAGGAAGGTGATGTATGGTCTATAGGCTGCAGCTCAAATAAATCACTTCACAAACCAGTGCTGCAAGGAGGGAATTCAAACAGCTTAAGAGACTCTATTTCTAGTTCTCCCCTTCAGATTTTCACCTGCCAAGTATCCCAAATAAAAGCAGTATGTGCGATGCTAAAACACTGCATGCCCTTTGCTTTTGTTACCAGGAATAACTGTGCAGTGTCTAATTAAATTGATATTACAGCTGAGTGTCGATACAGCCCTGGTGAAGGCAGAGTTGTGGTTTCCATTATAAACCCCTGTATTCAAGAGTTTACAACTGGCTATTAAACTGGCTCACTGAGCAGAACTTGGCGCACACAGCTGTCAGCCAGGGAGCAAATGATTTTTACCATATTTCAAAAATAATTGCTTTGACTCTTCTAAAATCATACTTGAGCTTTTTTTAAAAAATGAGGTTATCACGTCTGGATGCTTTTTTGTATATGTCTTCCATTTCTACAAAGAAACACTGATCTCCTAGTCAGCTAGTCTGATTGGAAAAATGAAAGAATAATGACCAACATATTCAGTCATAAAAAGGCAGTTTAGCGGATACATACGCCGTATGTGCAAGGATTCAGATGTCACGCACTTTGCTTGGACACTATGTCTTCTAGACATGATGCTTGATACTGAAGAAATTATTAGAAGAATTCTTTCATGCTAAATTACGTACAGAGTAGTGAAAATTCACCATCCAGACAGAATGGCAAGCAGGTGGATAAGATGCTCAGCCCACATATGGGCTCTTCACCAGCCAGCAACTGAAGCACAGCTTGCCTAGCCTTGCCACAAGTTAGAAGCCCCTGAATTTGTTTTTGTCCATGCATTGCTGCTTGTGCAGCAGCAGCAGTGCCCAGCCCTGTGCAGGCACCGTGCACATACAGGAGGTACTCAGCTGCACTGGCAGCAACTGGGTAGCCCTCTGGAAGAGCCTGTATGCTGTTACTGGTACATATGGCACAGCTCCGGCCCTAGGGAGAGCAAACTTGCTGGAACATCAACCCATGACTCACCATCAAACTTTCTCATGTGTTACTAACACCACACCAAAACAGTCATTTGAAAAACAACAGGTATTTAAAATATTTCACACCACAGAGCTTTTTCTTGGCCAGAGACCTGCATGGACTTTACCAGGCCAGTTCTGTGTGGCATGAGCATAGAATGGCTGCAGAGGGGGAACCCGCCTCTTAGAGCCAAGGCTCCCCATGGGCCACAACCCTGCACCACTGTTCTCGCTCAAGGCAGGGAGCTGTAGGAAACAATGGCTTACAGCTTGCCAGTGTGGATCTGCCATACTACCCAACCCCATCCCTGTATTACAATGAAAAATTTTGTTGGTGCTACATCTGGGACATCCAGCTCTTTGCCCGCAGCTCAACACAATCCTGACATGGTGCTTCATTAGCGCAGAGAACATCATGGGCGGATTTGTCCTATTTTATATCACCTTAGCTCAGCTCCGGAGACACGCTGCTCAGAAGACACTCCAGCACTGCTCCAGCTCCATCATCTACATCCTGCTCCACTAGTACACATACCATTGGGATGCCAGCTGCAACAGGTACACTAAATCTGTCTTGCCTATGTATCCTCAAAAAAGAAAGCACCAGTGTATCTCCTGCTATTAGCCTGTGACAACCAGGCTTTGCTGGATTTGCTGGGTCCATGTTGGCCCTGTTTGCCATCTAGTGAGTAAGAAACACAATAAAGAGGAAGAAATACATACCTGACTGATGGAGCACAGTGCCTTTCAGATCGACTTTTACTGCTCATGTTAATAACTGATAATGTACCTCTGCAAATGTGCTGCAGAGTACTGAAAAAAGCTATGAGGTCTTTGTAACAAGAAATCTTAGTATGGTTCTGGATTACTAAATTTTTCCTAATGAATGGGGAGAGACAGAGTTGCCGTTGTGTGAGGCTCCAGCCTATTAGCCACATCTTAAAATAGTATCAGTTGAAGCAGGACTTGGTCCTCTGTCTTTAACTGACAGACTTGCACATCTTTGAAGAAGCAGTTTTAACTATGCACAAGTTTGTTTCAAAAAAGAAAAAAAAAATCCCTGCCCTAAATACATATTTTATACAACATACCAAAGCATTCAAGTAAGTAATTCATATGGTGGGTTGAAATGGCTTATTTGGAACTGCTGCAGTCTGCTGAGCATGCCGTATGGGTCAGGAAGAAGTCCTCCTCTGAGATTCCTATGTAGAAGTTGTTCTAGCAGAATGGTAAAGGTTTCCTTCTGATATTCACCTTGCCACTTGTACTGACTCATGGGCATGGATCTAAGCTTGGAAATACTCATGGATATGAGTACCTCTAGATTATGCCGGTCAAAATCATAAATCCAGAAATGCAGCATTCCAGATGGGTGAGGTGTGGCAACAATGGAGGTGAGACATGGCAAGGAGCCCAAGCTCATTCCCTCAGACATCATGATTAGGCTGAGCTCTGTGTCACTTTGGTGGGACTGGGGGAGAGGCAGGGAACACGAGGAAAGGAGGATAGCTGGGCTACTGGGGCCAGCAAGGTAAGCTACGGAAGCAGCAGTCCAGACTGGGAGTGGACAGGGTGCTGAAGAGAAGAGTGGATGGCAATGAAGGCTGGTAGAACAGTTGGGAGCTACAATCTTTAAAGACTGGTGCACTAAGCTCCGTGATGTCTCCTGCAATGCTTGGTGAGTTTCTTTAACTTTCAGATGCTGGAGCCAAATGCATATATACAAATATTAAAATACATCACCATTAAAGTATTTTTAAAGAAAAAGCTCAAAATCTTGAAGGTAAATATAACAGCAGCTTCTCTCTTAAGTCTCTTACAGTTCTCAGCCAATCTCATGAAGCCTGGTGTATACATTCTCTTTCAGAAAAACTTCTGTATAGCTACAGAAATTACACACAGAAGGCATCAGTGCACATTTCAAAATCACATATATAATTTTTATATGAGAGAACTTTTGATGTTTCAAGAGAAATGACAACT
Organism: Aegotheles bennettii; assembly: GCA_013398125.1. Taxonomy (NCBI): domain Eukaryota; kingdom Metazoa; phylum Chordata; class Aves; order Caprimulgiformes; family Aegothelidae; genus Aegotheles; species Aegotheles bennettii. The sequence continues at coordinate 484,295 of VZRW01006609.1, forward strand.
AAGGGGCAAAGAAGAAGAACACCAAAGAACAGAAACTATTTTTGCATTGTTACTATACATTCAGTGTATGGCAGCAGGGTAGGAACTAGATGATCTTTAAGGTCCCCTCCAACCCAAGCCATTCTATGATTCTATGATTTGTATTTTATGGTACTTATAAAGTGTTGACTGTCTTTATCTGCTCTACAGTCTGCTGGTGCAGCTAAATAGAAATTATAAAAATATAAAGCACTTTCAAGTAAAGTATTTAATTTTATTGTACTCTTAATTCACTTTTGAATTGTATTTCAGATCATACTAAATTAATCATCTACACCACATAAAGATAAAGAGGCTAAAACCCCCTGCAATTAGCTCCATTCTTCTATTAAATCATTTTTATATTAAGTTTGAAGAACACCAAGGGAATTTTAGCTAACAGAGACAGTATGTTAATCCACTTCACCTCACCAGCACAAGGTCTTAGTACACATTACAAGTAGAAATGCTCTTTAGCATCTTTTCATTGTCACCTTGTAAAATAAACAAGTGAACATGTAGTTTGGCACAAACTTCCCAGATCAAGAAAGGCCTCAAATGACATAAAAGGAGGTGTCACAGGTTGGAACTGAACTGTAGTAAATAGCCTCCTGTCACGAGCACTGTTTCCTGTGCTTAACACAGGTATAATCTGCTCAAATGAACGCATATTTGCATAGCAAATGAATGCACATTTTTAATATAAACAAATGATGCAGTGTGATTGTCAATTTACACCTTTGAAATAGTGTCAAAATAGTCAACTGACTGCCTAACAAAATTACAGCTCAAAGTAATATTTAACAAAATCTTGTATGCAGTTTATCATGTACATTTTGTGATATCTGTTATAGGAGAAACTCGTTTTCCATGTGACCTAAATAAGCACTTTCATCTCGGGGAAAGAAGGGTAAATGAGCTAATCCTACTTGTTGCCAATTTGAATTCACCATGCTCTCAGGACTCCGCTGACAACTGACAGTACTCAGCACCTAGAGCTCAGAGACCTCACAAAGTTTCCAAACAGTTGGAGCAGGGCTGCAAAAGTTTCTCATAATGAAAAGAAGTGACTGGTGACATGGTATGCTTGTTAACTACAGTAACGCCTTGTTTAGTTGGTAACTAGTATCATGTTATTAGTAAAATCTCTGCATTGTTATTCAGTTCTCAAATGTATCTTTTTGCCATTACCTCTTTCCTAAGAAGGTGAGAATGGGCATTCCAGTTAAGACTATCAAGGCCAGTATCCTTTCTGAAATCGTTGCCAGTGAGGAACACTTAGGGAAGATAGTATGAGTAAGACAAGCACACTGATAATTTCTATAATGCTGCTTCAGTTTTCAATGATATATGGCTCTGAGACTTCCTGAACCTAAGCTTTGGTATTGAATAGCCCTAGATAAAAATCACATTCTTTGAATCTGTCCAATTAATCTTTGAATTCACATAAAAACTTTCAGCTTCTGCAACATCCTTTAATAAATGGTTTCAATATGCCTAGTGTGATGAAGCATCCTCTTTTGTTTCTTTCAGACCTACCAGCTACTACTTTCATTAAATGACTTCCAGTTCTGTTACCAGAAGAATGATAGTGAACATTTCCGTTTCTGCATGCCATGACTGATTTTTGAGACCCCCAAAACACATCCTACCTACAGTCATCTTCCCTCCTGGCCAAAGAGCCCTGCTTTCTTTGATTGGTCACCTGAAATCCATTCTACACTTTTAATTATCCATTTTACTCTCCTGCATGTCTTTTCCAGTCCTTCTCTCTTCTTAATTCCTCACATCCTCCACACTCTCATTCTTGGCTACCAGAGGAGAGCTTCCAGGATGGCTAAGGAATGCTCACTGGAGTCTGGAGTAGACCTGAAGTTTCCTTTGGCTGTGTTTAGACTGAGTGGCAGCTGAATGCTGTGGTGTGCCAACTGTCCAGATCAGAGATGTGGCTTGAGCAGATAAAAGTGTGCGTGTTTTGGGGAAAGGAAAGAGCTGGAGGCTGGTATGCTCCTGGGTCTTGCCTGGACATGGATTTGGAACATGGCTGGGGTGCACATCTGGAGTTAAGAGCTCACAAACAGTCTCAAGTCCACTAATACATGTAACCTTATTGTTCTCACAGAACTGCTGATGACTGGCCTAGCTGCTGGGCTAAGTAACAATTCCTGTTGCTCTGAGGGTCAAACAGTACATGTGAAGTCACCCTGACTTTGTCCTTTACAACTTGAGGCAGAGTGGCAATGCTTTTCTGATGACAGCATGCACTCAGGCATCTTAAAAATCCTGCATGCCCTTTCAGCATGCAGCTCTAGGAAGAAGACTGTTGCTATCTCAACTTTCCAGTGTCAGTCACACAACCTTACCCCAAAGACAGGGGATGGCAGTGGCTTGAAACCTGGTGTCAGCTCATCCCTTTTGTCTCTCTCCTCCTCTGCCCTGTTCACTGCAAGCCTTTCCTCTGACTGTACAGAACATACACCTGGAAACACCTGTGCAGGAATCATGGCACACCAAGTCTCCATTCACCCCTGCAAAACATGGGCTCAGCTGCAACCTCTCCTCAGGACCTCTGGCTTCTCCAAGGGTTCGTTCTGCAGAAGGCACATGAGATAAGGTAAAACTGGGGACAGCCATGCGGGTTTTACCTTGTTCTCTTTATAGATCTACAGAGATTAACCAGAAACAAAGATACAGCCTGTGGCTGTTTCACCCAGTTACCAGTGTTTCCAAGACTCCTGCAAAGCATCCAAAGTACGTATTCTTGAGGATTTATTTTTGTTTATGGTTTGTTTGTTTTTTAAACTAAGCTTCTGAAATTCCCATTAAGGAATCATGCACTGTATTTGCAGACCCAGCTAATTTAGTTTTGCAGCAACCTACTTTTGCCCTGAGCTGCTCTAAATTACTCCTGATGACATTCCAGTTGTTCTGAGAAACACAGGATCTGTCGAATGGTGACATGGTCTTCCTGCTGTTAAACTGTCCCCTTCAGCCAAGGAGACAGGAGCTCAAAGGATCTGGCTTCTGATAGCTTCAGTAACTGGACCTAAACTAAGAGTGGAATTTCTTGGTGAAAACAGAAGCACTATCGTCACAGTGTCTTTGCATAGAGCCCTGGTTAGATTTGTACACTCAGTAGACTTTTATGTCCACTTTAACACCTGCTTTCTCCAGAGAGTTAAAAAAATAGAGAAATTAAACTGCCATGGAGTTACATTAACATGACAGAGGCAGGCACTCCATTATTTGGCAATGCTTTCATGGCTTGAATTAACCCGATCATAAACATAACTTTAAAAATGTGTAACTGGGCTCCCATCTTTGACTGGAACCTCCATAAAATATTATATAAATCTATTTTAACGTGCACATATTGCTGTTTAAAGGCTTTGTGTCTACGGTGCTGTAGCTGATGGAGGAGGAACAATCCTGTAGGGAACAGGACTGATAGATCTTGATGCTGTTCCTGGTTGTGCTAAAGATTCTCTATACTTCTCTGAGCAAGACAAGGACCCTAATTTTTGCTGACTATAAAATGGGATATTACTGCCTTGTATCTATTCCAGCTTAAGTCACAAACCTTTATGGAAGTGCTCAGATATTGCTACAGTAAGGAAAGACTACTTTTTCAAACATCTGTACTGGTTCAATGTATTAGAAAAAAAAATATCTAATTCATGCAATCTTCCACTGACATAAACCAGAGAAAAAGGAAAAAAACCCTTCTAGTAAGGTGGAGACAGTAACTGTACAGTACTGCAGAACATCCTCAAACCCAACACTTCCCTACTGGCTCTGCTGCCAGCACGACTTAGCCTGCACAAGCGAAAGCTGCTGCTGCACTCCCTGTAAGCCCTGGGGGAGAGCTGTGATGGGTACCTCTGCAACCCCACCCACCTGCTCAGGGATCTGCCTCATGGCCTGGCAGCCCAGCAGAGCAGTGCAGTTCTCCTCCCAGCACACACCAAGAGCATCTGGATCTGAATCATGTAATTTAAATTTTGCACATTGTGTTTATGCAAAATCATCTGTGGAATAAGTCAACTGACTCAACAGACTTCTACCACAAGTAGATCCAACTTGTTGTTTTGGAAAGGTGCTTTTAATTCATATCTTTGGAGGTTTTTTATTGGTTTGGAGTTTTTTTGAGGAGGGAAAAGAGCAATGTGGTAAGGGCATTATTTTCTTGCTCTGCTTGTATTTATTACCTCATGATACTGGGATGAATTTCAGTGAATTCAGATGTAACCACAATACTACCTGAAATTCAGCATGTTCACAATTCTTCCTATCTGACTAATACATACACTTCATCTTAACCCTGAACATTTGGAAATGTTTGGGCATTAATATGAAAAATTTTTTATCTACAGAACTCATTTGCAACATACTAAGGGTTATTCTCTCTGAGAGACACATCTAGATACATATATGTGTATGATAATGGAAACGGAGATGTAGATACACTGCTGTGGAATTGAAGATGTGCATGTTCATTAAAAATGCTAATATTTCTATTCAGTGTTCAGAAAAGTTCTCCTACAGCATACCACCATATACTGGCATATCTAAAGCAGGTAAAGAACTGACAAAAAGTACCCAGAAACAATTGCAGTTTCTCTGCATACAAGAGAAATTATAATCTTGATTTGTGTCATGTAAAAAGATGCTAAAGTTGAAGACACACTTCTACTCCAGGGTGTCCCAGATACTTTACATACATACAAAAAACATATTCCTTATTGTAGAGTATGTTGGAATTGCTATTTCAGCTGAAATTTCTTATTATTGAAATACTAACTATAATACTGAACTAGAACTTAAGACCTTAAGAGCACTTGCAGTGAGTCAGAATAAAAAATCTATTTCTAGAGTAGTGCCAGCTCAGACAGTGGCTAATAATGGATACTGAGGAAAAAAACACATGGCAAATACGGAATGACACTTCCTGCATTTTTTAAGTGGGAGATGGCATTAAGTCCACTGAGTTTAAAAATACCTTCTTGTATAAGGCCTGTAAAAATCCTTCTTCTGTATCTTACTTTTTTCTACAAATTTGTCTAACTGTTTTGTAAACCAGTTTACACATCTGACATTAAGAATTGTGTTGTGTGAAAAGAATACTTCCTTTTGTTTTTTTTTTACCTTAGTAATTTCTGTTGAACTGCTAGTTGCTGTATTTTGAGAAGCAATAAATAATGATTTTCCACTCATGTCCTATACAGAATTAATTAGATTTACAGGTCTCTGTCATATTTCTTCTTCAGTTCTCTCTCATTTTTAGTTGAGAAGATGTGGTCTATTTATCTGTCCTTATGGGGAAGTAATTATGTACCTCTGAAGAATCTAATATTCACCTGCACTTCTTCAGGTCCATCATTATTTGTAGTGTTCCAGTCCATTCAAAACCCAAGTGCACCACTGAGTTATATATGCCAGGATTACATCTTACATTTTGTTCTCCATTCCTTTCCTAACAATTATTAATATTTTATTCCCTTCTTTTGACCACTGTTGCCACAGAACTGGCATTTTGCAAGAACTACCCATCATGATTCCAGAGTTCTCTTTTCTGTTTGGAAATAACTAACCCAGAGCTCACCTTTACAAAGGCTGAGCTGCTTCTCATCGCCTTGAATACAGCAACACAAAGTGTCACCTGCCATTGCATTGCCTTTGCCAAGCCATGCGGTACCATGAATTCCTTCTTCAACTGCTCACAGTCCAATGTTAATTACCTAATTAATTTTTCATCATCTCCAAATAATAACTTCACATAACTATAATTTCAAAATAATTAATTTTGAGCAGTATAGGTCCCAGGAGAATTTCTGCTGAAACTGTAATGGTATCTCCACTCCACTCCACTGTCGAAGTAACTGAGAAAAGGACCTTCTCTCTCATTCCCTGATCACCTAATTCCCTTAAAGCACACAATGAATAACACTGAAAAAAATCTTTTGGAAAACCAGCACATCACATTGATTGAACTGTTCCCAGCCACACACTTACTAGTTTTCTTTTAGAGAATTCCAACAGGTTTATGATACACAACTCCTTTCTTAAAAAGCTTATTGCTTTTCTTATTTTTTCAGTAATTTTCCCCACCAATATTATATTTACTCAACTCTCAACAATTTTATTCTTTTTCATAGCTTGTATCTACTTGCCTGGTGTGGTGATCAGACCTACTAGCCTGTAGTTCCAGGAGCTCTCTTGGTGCCAGAGTGGCTGCCACCACCTTCTCTGGTGCTGGATCACCTACTCTATGCCCTATAGCTAGGGCTTTCCTGTAGGAAGTTTGTAAATTTCATATTTCAGTTTGATCTGACTTCTTCGAAGATCAGTATTAGGTCCTGACAATTTGTCACTACTAACCTATTGATCTGTTTGAAAACTCCTCACCTGTATTTCAACATTGGACAGCTCCCCAAAAGCATTCCACCTAAAGAAAAGCTTCTGGCATGGAAATCTTAGATTCTTCTAAGGGGCCTAGAATTTGTGTCTCTCTACTCCCATGGCCTTGCCCTACTTGACCTCTCCTTTTACTTGTTCAAGTTTCATTCCCTCTACAGACTCTTCAATGACCTGCTGCTTCCAGCATGTTTGAAAATGTTTTTATTAGTACTCCCCAGCCTTTAACAGACTGTTCCTCAGCACCTTTTTAGGCCTGCTTCATCAATGCTTCCCGTTTAACATGCTTCACATTTAACAAAAACATATTTTCCTTTCTCCTTCATTTGGACATGACTTCTACTTTTTGAAGACTATTTATTTAAAATCATCCTCTCCACTCATCTCCTTAAAATTGGCAGCCTTCTCATAATCCTTCTAAAGTATTTTTGATAGCTGGTATATACATGCTTTGAACACTTCAGATGTCTGTAAGCAGTCTTCCTCCCAAGTGAAAGTCACTTCACCCTGTTGACTCTTCCTTTTAATTCCCTTTTAACCTCAGTGCTATGTTGTTGCTCCTTATGAACTCAGATGTGACTGTGGAGAAATTACAGTGAAGCAGAAGAACGAGGATGACTCAGTGAACATCTTTGCCCAGTGTAACTATGACTGCATGGATAAAATAGATATGCTATTTTTATATAGGATAATTCAAGGTTCCTTTTCCCAAGAACCAATAAAACGCCCTTTGCTCTGGATCATGCATTCATGTATAGACTCAACGATGAGTGATACTAGAGACAGAGGATATAAAGAAGGCAGAGGTGCTGAACGCCTTCTTTGCCTCTGTCTTTACTCCTGCAGGCTTTCCCCAGGAGCCCCTGATCCCTATAGCCCCAGAAGAAGTCAGGATAAAGGAGGAGATTGCCTTGGTAGATGAGGATTGGGTTAGGGATCAGTTGAGCAATCTGGACATCCATAAATCGATGGGTCCGGATGGAATGCACCCAAGGGTGCTGAGGGAGCTGGCAGAGGTCATTGCTAAGCCACTCTCCATCATCTTTGGTAAGTCATAGGCAACAGGAGAGGTGCCTGAGGACTGGAGGATAGCAAATGTCACTCCAGTCTACAAGAAGGGCAAGAAGGAGGACCCGGGTAACTATAGACCGGTCAGCCTCACCTCCATCCCTGGAAAGGTGATGGAACAACTTGTTCTTGGCACTATCTCTAGGCACATCAAG
>VZRW01006609.1:492625-560203 GCA_013398125.1 Aegotheles bennettii
AGAGTCCAGCGCAGAGCCACTAAGATGATTAAGGGAGTGGAACATCTCCCTTATGAGGAAAGGCTGAGGAAGCTGGGTCTCTTTAGCTTGGAGAAAAGGAGACTGAGGGGTGACCTCATCCATGTTTACAAATATGTAAAGGGTGAGTGTCAGGACGATGGAGCAAAGCTTTTGTCAGTAATGGCCGATGATAGGACAAGGGGCAATGGTTGCAAACTGGAGCATAGGAGGTTCCATGTGAATATCAGGAAAAAGTTTTTCACTGTGAGAGTGACAGAGCACTGGAACAGGCTGCCCAGAGAGGTTGTGGAGTCTCCTTCCCTGGAGACATTCAAAACCCGCCTGGATGCGTTCCTGTGTGATGTACTCTAGGTGACCCTGCTCTGGCAGGGGGGTTGGACTGGATGAGCTTTCGAGGTCCCTTCCAACCCCTAGGATTCTGTGATTCTGTGATTGAGTATTGGTGAGCTTTGAACAGCGGTTGATTAACTTACACCAAATGAGTCTGTGGCATCAGCTTCAGCTCCTCATGAATATTATTCCTTGGTTCATGCATATGTTTTTCTAAGATTTCAGAAAAAAAGACTTTGGTGCCTGTATTTAAATCTACCCTTCAATAGCTTCAGGCAAACTGGTGGAGCAGTGTGGCCAACCTGCAACTCTTTCAGCTATGATCAAGTTTTTATTTGCATGCAGAATATGACTTCAGAGGCCATTTATCCAACACCTTTAATTAATAACTTTAGTTTCATTAAGATATTTATATTCTACACATGCATTGCTTTTGTCAATACTATTAATCACCGCTTTAGGTCATTGCTTTTCCAGATTAATCAAATATTTGTATTGATCTAACAAAAACTGGCAATACAAGTTTGTGAGAAAACTAATTTAGAGGTGCTAGGATTTTTGCTGTTGTTGAAAGTGCTTGACCTCATTAATTCTTTGGTTTTAATTTTGCTTCCAGAAATACCTGTGAGGATTTTTTCACAGGTTCATTTTCTAGTTCTTAGATGTCTAATTGCCTAATTTGTAGTAGATCAGGTAGTTAGTGTTCTAAGTACCATAAATGGCAACCACAATTATTTCCTGAAGCAAATTTGCAGGCAAAAAAAGGAAGGCCATTTTTCAAAAACAGACTAGAAATGTGTTTTTAATTGTAAAAGCATCCCCAGCAGCACTAAAATACAGCTATAGGTGTCATGCCCAAGGTGGCAAAGGCTAGGTTCATAATTGTTAGATATTGGCTATGTTTAGTGAAGCTGTAAATGTTACGTGGTGACAAGTACTACTTTGTGCTTGGCCTTTTCAAACCTTTTCTTAATTATTATGGACTATAAAGTTCAGCAAATGCACCTAAGATCTGTTTGTCTATTTGTACTTCACTGTATGGTGTCTCGCACATGTACACCTGTGTAGTAAAAGTGAAGGCTCCCCTTTTAACTAAACGTGGTATGAAGACAATGAGCCTGGTACAAATGCTACTCTAATAGCATCATAGGCTCTGGTCTATCATGCTCAGGTCCTTGTCTCCTGTAGATTAAAAGAATGAAAGACAAATAGCATTAAAGATAGACATATATAGTCATATATGTCAGATATATAGTCATATCCAGACATACATTGTCAGATATAGTCATCCTTCTATGGGATATTTGGACTGTACACAGCATAATGCCTTCCACTAACATCAAGTCTCCTTAAAAATATGGCTATGGGAGCTGACCAGTGACCCTACTGACAGCACCGGCTACAACCCTGGTAAACCTCAGCATTGCTGCTCTTCAGTTTTCTGATGATTTCTTCCACTTATAAAAAAAGTTTTTAAATAGTGAGTGCAGCATGCTGGAATTTTCAATTAGTATGAAATTTAATAACTTGGTGGAGCTATTGCAGCTTGCTGCAGCTAAGAAATCTTGTGCAAACCCTTCTCTAACTCCTCTCATAACCTGGCTTCTGCCCCTAGAGCTTAGCACGCTTCCGTAAGAGAAGCTCACATTTACACAGATCTCTAGATTCTCCAAAAACATTAGACTGTGTCTGTAAAATCTTACCATGGGAATAAAAATCCACAACAGGTAAAAGGCATTTTGCCTGTTCTTGCCTTGGATAGTAATGAAGGAAAATTACAAAATCAACACGCCTGAGTACAGAGGCAAAGGCTTCTTTAACTCTCACTTCTTTAACTGAAAGTCCCACCTGTGGAATGCTGGAGCTGAGAAACTGAAAATCTGATTTGATGTAAAGCACTTAATTGTCATTAGATGTAAAAGTGAAAGGTATCACTATTGTATTTCCTGTCCTGGAACTTTAAATGGAACATATAGCACAAGTGAGTGGAGAGCCTGGATGTGAAAATACAAATACAGATACAGTTCTCTTTCCAGAAAGACTATGAAGAGTAACTTACTGATCAAACGAAGTCGGAAACTCACAGCACACCAGATATGGTCAAGGAATGTCAGAGTTCTAGCAACTGCTGATTAGTTATAGAGACCTAAACTTGCTTGCAGTTATTGGTTATCTGGTACCTGTTAGGGTTAAACCCATTACAAAGAATCAACCCACCTTCACTGAAAAAGAAGGAAACAAAGAGAAACTGGCAAATGGTAGCTGCCCTTCTAGCTGGTATTGTTAAGGGACAGAAGTATGTTGCAGCACTGAGTACCTAAGATAGGAATGCTATCTAAATATTCCTTGAGTGATACTAGCGTGCAGAGTTTGCTGGGTGACAATGCTCGAACCAGTTCTGTGGTTTTTCCTTTCACCCTTAATCACGGACACTAATAGCAGAAATATTCTGTCTCATTGCTCTTATATAAGAGTTCTACTCCCACACCAACATTTTAGTCAGAGGGCAGGTCAGTGGGCAAAACATGCTCATGACTATTTCCTTTGCTTCAGAAACACTTGCCAAATTATAATGGCAAAAGTTTTGCATTTGCCTTTCGGGCTGAGTGGTTTGGAGATTCTGGAAACAAGCCAACGTAGAGTGGGACAGTTCTGCTGACCACACTGAGCTTGTGATCAGCCTGTGAGCATTGTCTTCAGGACTGCTCAGAACAGCTTCCCAAATGAATAACATCTTAATCAGTGGACAGCTTCACTGACTCTCCATTTAAATATGCAAATATAAACTCAGAATTCGTGAGTTTATACTCATGAACGCTGAGGTTTCCTCTGGAGTTTTGTCTTCTTTATTCCACTCAAATTCTTGTTTTCTCCATGCCTTCTCTGAGCTTCCCTCCCTCATCCTGCTGCTTTAATGTCACAGAACCACAAAAGTCTGGACCATGAAAGGCTCTTCACTTCATCTAGTCCATTGATTGCACTGACTTTCTAAAGCATTTTTTATAATACAATGTAATCTCCTGCTTTTTCTTACCCTCTCTGCCTATGCTCCATTTTTCCTTTCTTTTATGTTGCACAGTAGATTACAGCCTATCTTTCTTTCTGTTTGTCCTTAGTGTCTGTTTCCTCTTTCCTTTTCATCCACCCTCTCTTTTTTCTCTTTTTCTTTCTGTGATGCTTCTTTGAAACTACCCCTGTGTTTTCTCTTTTTCTCAACTAAATCTCTGCCACTCAATCCTCTTTTATCACCCCATCTTCACACCCGAAAGCCAGGTCTCCTAATCAAAGACACAGAGGAAAGAGTTTCTGCAGTCTCAAGTATGACACTGATTACTTTACTTTTATACATTATCCTCAGGTTTTTGACTGTCTAAAGAGTATGAATCCTTCTTTACCAGCCCTTTCAGCCTGTCTTGCTCTGAAAGAGAGAAAGAGCATGTTCTTGTTTGTCCCTTTTCTTTCTGTGCACACTCAGTCCTACTGGGCTTTTCTGACTTGTCCATGATCAGTCAGATGCTCTTTCTTACTCTATCTCATCCCAATCAGATTTTTTCCAATTTCTGAGAAGAAACCCAAGGTATAGAACAGAGAAACTAGGTGCTGGAAAAACCTTTTAAAAATAAGAAGGTAAGGCAAACAGGAGAGGTACTCATGTGAACAGGAGGCTTTAGCAGAAAAGAGAAGCATGCTTTCCTAGGATGGAAACGTGTCTCATGGCTGAACTAGCTGAGGAAAATGGAAATTCACTGCCAAGAAGGTTTAATCCATCATAAGAGAACAAAAACATCAGAAAGGACACCACAGACTGCTCACACAACTTTGCTCTTTCCCCATAAACCTATGAAGAAAGCAGCAGGGACTATGTGTTGACATTCATTATTTTGCATAGGTGTCTACAAGCGAGGGCATCTTAAGACACCTTAGATGTCCATTTTCTTTCACAGAGTGTTAAATTCCTAAGAGTGAATGACAGTATCATCCTGCTGTGAGGATTGGCCCTCTAGGACAATAGAAACCTGAGAAAGAGTAAGGAAAATCAGTGGCTTGCAGAAGCCATCTGGCTTCACATCTGTGAAGAGTCACAGTTGTAACAGTGGGAGACACTCAGGCAGACCTTGAGAAATACTGCTGTAGAAACCTTCCTAGACTAAGAAAGCATGGGAGTGACTACTGGGGCATCAACACAGCAACTTGGTGAGCTTCTAGGTGAGCATCTGAGGCGAGTGGTTTGGAATCCACCAGAGCGGCAAAAGGCAGCTGGGAAATTAAGCATCTAAACTTGCTATGATCTCGGCTGATCGCAGCTCAGCTCGCAGTGTATCAGCAGGCATAGCTGAGCTTAACTCCAATTTAATCTCAGTTTGGTACCTTCCCTTCAAGTGTCCCAAAGCAATGGGGTTTCCAGTACAGCCCTGGGGATTCTGCTCCATGGCTTAACATATTTTGCTTTTTTGGAAATATTCCTGATACTGAATTTCAAATTTCCTTTGATTAGTTTTTCCCATTACATCCACTTTATCTTTTAGTTTTTATTGGGTCTTTGTTTATCTTTATATTAAACATGCTGAAAGTGCTCAACCTCTGATTACAGCTTTTATAGAATAAAGCTATAAGCATTTCAGTTGCTGTTCTACATACTGACTCAAGCTTCTGATGGAAAAAAACCCTTTATTTACAAAATCTTTGAATCATGAATTTCACTACTGTTAAAAAAATAGCAATTGCAGCAAACGGAAAAAAAACCCACAAAACAAATTTTAGTATACTTAATAAATTATTATATATTTGCTACTGCATTCTACAGGACACTTTAACATATTTTTCTATTATTTGATACCTCTTTTAGAAAAACTGCTACAGAAACAAACTATGTCTACATCAATTTCTACTATAATCAATCATTAATGACTTTTCTATGAAGTGAATTCCTCATTTAACATGTGCAAAATTCCTTCCTAGTGAACAAAGTAGCAAAAATCACTGGAAAAAAGTACTGAAAACCAGCTACACACCCATCAGCGTTTTTCTGCATTCATTTTACAACTTATTACCCCTAGTGCATCTATTACTGTTGCTATGCTGATTTTCAATACATAAAAAGAAAGTTTTTAAAAGCCATAGAAATCAGTTACTGCTTATGTGAAGGAGGTGATTTTAATCACAAAAGGCTAAGATAACTCAGCAATACTTCTGTCTGACGTACAAAAGCCACTTACAAATAGACAAGAGACACACTTGGAAGTCTGAGTGAAGGGAAATGTTTTTCATGTAAAAGAGCTTGTCATCTCCAATTTAAACACAAAAACACTCTGAAACCCAACTTAAAAGAAAAACATATTAAAATAAAAGTTTTGGACTTTAGATGAACAAACAGCTTTTATTGCTTAGCTCCGCTAACTTCATTCTAGTACTAAAGAGACATTTTAGTAGCAGTAGTAATAGCAAACCGACAATTTTACATCAGCACTTCATTACTATTCACAAATCTCCACTGACCACCACAGAAGGAAATGTTAATAAAGGTCGAAATTACCATCTACCTGCATAATCTTCTGTAAGAACCGTACTGTAAAGGATCAACCAGTCTAATTGTTTAATTTATTCATAAAAATCTGATTAACCCACCCTAAAGTCACAGAAAACACTTCCACAGATTTTAAATACCTGAGCTGAGCCCGAGAGACAAAGGTACAATAGGTTCTTTATCAAATATTTTAGTTTGATATTAAATTATTTCCATTCCTTTAAAGAGTACATTAGCTGACTTATTAAATCGACTAGTTAGTTACTCATTTAAAATTACTTCCTCGGTTTATGGTAGTAGGAAATGACTCTTTAACAAGTATTCTTGAAAGTGTATCATTGCTCATTTGGTTGGTAAGGTAAGTTGATGCCTTTTAAAGCACCATATCAACTTGCAATTTTTAAAATAGAAACTGAGGCAGTAATTAGCACTATAAACATGCAAACAAGTAAAACACAGGATTGTTCAATCCTGGTTATCTACCTAACCTTAACTCTTCTCACTAACCCTGCCAAACATTTACCTTTCATATTTAGTTTGTAAAGTGCTACATTATAATTATTTTCCTGAAAGAGATTAGTTGCTGCAAACTTCCTTTTCCTAAGCACTTCAAGAAAACCAGTGCACATGTCAGTGAACTTAATGGAAAAGTCACAGGGAGCTGAATGCCACATGTAGGACACGCCACATTAAATGCAGCCCCAGCTGCATGCACAGAGGGTGAGACTGCCAAATCATTAAACATTGTTCTCAGCACATTTCACACATTTTATATATTCTGTACATAGCACTCTATAGTATTTGCTCCATGTACATTATTTCACAATTTAAGGATTTGTATCACATCATTTTCTATTTAGAGATACAGCGCTTTTGTGACTAAGGACATAGAAGTAATTGCTGATAAACGTTCTCAGGTTATGTATGACTTCAGGAGCAAGATGGACTCATTTTTGCAGAGAAATATAAAATTAAGTAACTGTGCTACCACTGGGTACAAATGCCCTCCTCACAACCTGAGTGTTGAACTTGACCCACAGACAACTCAGTCTCCAGACCTGGGTACGTTCCCTGCACAGCTGGGCATAAACAGGAGTTGCCACAGAGACTCCACCAGCTGAAATGCAGTCAGAAAGGCTGGCCAGCACTTTTTCACATGATAGCATGGTACATATTTAGGATTCAAAGTCAAGCTATTTGAGGATGAAGTAAAAGTCACTATTAAAACGAGAAAAGAAACCAAGTGATTTCACTGGGTAGGTTAAAAATTTGTCCTCACTGATGTCTGCCAGAGCTGTAATGAAAGGCAACTTAGCTAAAAATATGGGTTTTGTATTGGGCGTCACTACTGTAGTGTCGCTACAGGAAAGGTAGCCACTAAAATTCTGGTTGTGAGGAAAGGACCATCAGGAGGAGATAAAGTTGATTGACCTTAAGTAATCATTTGCATATTTTCCAAGCTTTGGGTAACAGCAAATGGTGGGGCTTTGGGTTGTTTGTGGGGCTTTTTCCAAATACAGCCTGAATTTTGAATCCCACAAGTGTACAAACATTAGAATTGAGAAGTTTTAACTGCAATACTATTTTATTTTCTATACAATTTATTATTTTCTACTTCTATACAATTCAATACAATTTAATTTTCTATACAATTTACTATTTTCTATTTCTACGTTCTATCAATGTTTTGTATTTCTGTTATTTTGCAACTTACAAAAATATACTAAAACGTACTCATCTGCCATGGAGGTTTTATGTATATAACATCTGAAGAGTATTTAACCAATGAACACTAAAATGTATTCCCACTAGCCTCTGGAAGTATTCTTCACCAAGGCTAATGGAATAAAACACTTATTTAAAAAAGCAGCAGCTAAGAAGCGGCTGAAAAAAATCAAACCCAAAAAATAAGACTAATCTCCATTTTTCAACGTTTAAGCCTCCTAGTGAACATATTTGTCTCTAACCCTAGCTCCACAAGCTGCAGGGAAGTCAGTTTCTTTTTAAGCATAGATGTTATGGTGCTCAAAATGAAACAAGCTACTAAACACTAAGCTAAGCACTCCCAGCTGCAGGAAGCCCTGACTTGCAGCAGGGCTGCGTCGTGGGTACAGAGGATTCCAGCCTATGCCACTCATCACTGTCATTTGCATTAAGATGTTTCGCATTGTTGCTGGTGTAATCATTCCAGGTACAGTTACTGTGAAACTGAGGCTAAAATAACCACCTACCTCATGGGTAAAATATGGCTCTGTGCATCTAAAGGTGAATGACTTTGCAACAACTTCAAGCAGGATTTCGGAGTGCTTTGGGTGTATGCATGGACATGGAATGTGAAAAACATGTATGTTTGCATTTATCCATTGACAACTGTAGATTTTCTAGGTACCTCATAAAAGCAACAAGTTTTCTCTTGTCCTTCCTGACATGCAAAAACTTCATCACACACTACCTGTTGAATTTCCTTACAAAGCTCTTTTATCTACAAGACTCAGGGAAAGCAGTGCCTACTAGGGTAAATATTTCTAACAGCACCATTCCTACACATCAGGTTTACTTAGGTGAAAGCAATCTGGAAAGATGTGCCTATAGCAACCTGCAGCAGGCTGGAAGACCTGGCCCAGGGTGACAAAAAGGAAAATGTGACAGGCAATGGGGGAAAGAGGAATCAAACGAGAACCTTAAAACAAGTCCTCTCATTTCTTCACGGCATGACTTTATATTCAGACCACGTCGGCAGCTCAAGGGATGGCTGATTACCTCTCATCTTAACTCACTGGTCAATGATGAAAAGTGGTTAATCACCTCAATTATACATCTACCCTAGTTAGCTGAATATTGCCCACAGAGACTGAAAATAGACCACCACTGCAACAACCCTAAAAACTACTTCTGCCTAGTACATTTGCCTTTATACAACCTTAGTTTTCAAGCACCTAAAGAAACTGTACTGGGGCCAGAGTTACTAAAAATGCTGAACGTTCAAAAGGGAAAAGGTACCATCTTGATAACTGTAAAGGTTACACAAAAAATCTGCTTAAAATGGATTGCACAATACATCCCTTTCCCCACAAAGACTGCTCCACCTCTTCTCCTCTCAGCTCATCAAAATGAAGAGCAAACTGATGCTGGCTGTTTCCTCAGGATGGATAGATCGAGAGTCAGCAACCCCAGTTCCACTGCCCAGGAAAAGCCCAATGCATTTTTTGTTCTTAGTCCAATACCAGTTGTGAGAAGTCTTTCTGCTGTCTTGGGACATTCCTGTATGAAACCCAGTGTGTATGACTCCATTAACAGGCCATGGGTGGGCACAAAGGATGTAATTATTAAAACTCCAGGAAGTGGAGAGTCCCTGTTCAAACTCTGAAATGCTAGGGGTGGGATAAAAAGAGAGAGACAAATCTTAGGGGAAATATGTCTGAGAAACTAAGCAATAGCGCCTGTGGGAAACTAAAGGGGAAAGGAAATTTGGAAAGCATTTAGGGTTAGAATGACTGGCCCACACAGAAACCCCTCCTGTCATTATCAGAAGAGGGAAATGAGAGTACGACAAAGATTCCTGAAGAATACAAACACAAATAAGGCAAGACCCACCACAACTCATCAACTTTATTAATTGACATGTCCATAACTATAAATCCTATCTGGAGGTCTGATATAGGAATAAGCTGAAGAAAAAGCATGGAGGGAGGAAAGTTCCACGCACAATATGCTGTCCATTTAATGAAGCCTTCATAAACTAGCTATCCTTTTCCAGGTGCTTTTTGGTAAAGATGACGAGGAACAGAGTAGGAGGAGATCACTGTCACAGGGTGATGAAGTGGTTGCAGAGTGGCAGTTATCCATCTGAAGTGAGCCAGAGCTTTGAACCAAGGCCAAAGCACTGGCACGAACAGACTTCCATCTCTGTTAGCAGCCAGAAAGAAGCATAAGGAACAAGCTCCCAGAGCTGTGATCTGTAAGTTTTCCCAGCAATTTGCCCAAGGAAGAAGAACAAGGACTATAGGGATACAGACACAAAAGGATGGCCACAGAAACTACTTGGTTGTTATGGACTCTGTTCTGCACCTTCTGCCTTGTTTAAACTAATGAATCCAATGTATTGGGGAGGAATTAAAAATTTATTCACCTGGGGAGGACATAGGGTAGACCTTCCTGAATCTTGAGGACTGTCATGACTCCTTCAAGTTGGGTTTATGAGCCCCACTAACTAGCAGAACTGAAAGAGCCATAAACCTAAAAGTGAAGTTGGAAGTAAGAAGCATCATCAGAAAGATTTGGGAAGTTCTGGCATCAAAGGTAAGATTATCCCTGGCAGAATCACTTCACCATGTCACTCCAACAGTGAATGTGATGAAGTTCATCAGAACTGTTTGCTGCTGACTGAGAAAGCTTTTGCCAGAAACTCACCATGGCTGTTGGCTACACATGGATCGCACTTGTGACAAAGTCCTTGAGGAACCAATAGCATCTTTTTCAATAATAGTTATACCTTGGGGGTTTATGTTGTTTTAAAATAACACACCAGTCAAGAGGTAACTTCTTTCTGACTAACGCAGCAGCTTTCAATAGCAACTTCAGCATTTCTAACAGAGATGTGAAAAAATAAATTTCTTGCAGATTCATGTATTTTTATTGCCTTCAGACAATTCTAAAACCTCACAGGAAATCCTAACAATTGTTCAGCTTCAATCACCTCTGTTGATGCTGCACATCATGTGTTTGGGGATTTCCCCCCCCCCTCATTCCTTATTAATAGGGTCACTTGCCTGTAAACCTGTTTCTTAAGAGTTTATCTGTTTATTCTGCACCTGAAGTCATAATCCTGTGTTTGCAACCTCACAGTTGATTGCTGTGAAAATCACTATGATCTCACACAAAAAAAAGATTAGTAAAACTGCAAGCAGAGAATAAACAGGTTGAGTAGATGAACTTTATAAAAAAGAAGCTGTAGTCCTGCAATTATTCACATAAATAAAAAAGAAGAAAACAAAACATTTCCCCCAAACCTGACCTATGACATATGTTCACACAGTGCTGCCACAAACCAGGGGATAGAATTTCCTTCATGACTTTTGGTCCAAAAGCAATGTTCAGAAAAGTCTACTGGCTGTCAATATATTTACCACATCTTAATAAGATACTTTTATGACACAGGACCTTACATTCAAACTACTGTGAACCTTGTGCTTCTCTTCCCTTCCCAACAGAGAAAAAAACAACTATCCTGTGGCTAATATATGGAATTTTTTTTTCCCCTGGAAAATTATGCATTTGGCACAGTGGCAAAAATAACTTTCTTGATGGACTTTAGATCAAACTAACTAAAACCATCCTCTCGTGGCTCCTACCTGCTGTACCATCCACCAGAGCAACCACTGCTCACGCATCTTCACCACAAGATACCCCCAATACTCAGACTTGCAAACTCTCTCACTTCGGCAGGTGACATGGGTGCAACGAGTCACAGGACAGGGACAAGGGGTCAGGGTGGCAGCACAGGCACTAGCCTGCAGATGAAGCGTTTGCCTGATGGGGTCTGTCTCTGAGCAAGGACCCTTCCCAGCAGCTCATTGAGCGCTGCAGCCTCTCTTCTCCCTGGCTGGCAGCAGCCATCTGAAACAGCTGGGTGGCAAGTCTGTCTATCAGTTGTAGCAGGCAAGGTCAGAGCAGAGGAGAGAGGATGTGGCTCTGCATGGACACAATGGGACATGCAGCCCATGCCTGTGGGAGCATGTCCACTCTACAGGCCTAGAGTGCTGTGGCCAGCAGGGCTTGAGAGCCAACCATGCCTTGACTGCATCCCAGATGGTTCCTGGATCACAGAACCACAGAATGGCAGGGGTTGGAAGGGACCTCTGGGGATCATTTAGTCTAAGCCCCCTGCTAAAGCAGGTTCACCTCGAGCAGGTGGCACAGGATCATGTCCAAGCGGGTTTTGAATGTCTCCAGAGAAGGAGATTACACAACCTCTCTGGGTTCCTGTAACAGAGCCTGTTCCAGTGTTCTGTCACCCTCAAAGAAGTTTTTTCTCATGTTTAGATGGAAATTCCTGTGTTCCAGTTTATGTCCATTGCCCTTTGTCCTGTCACTGGGCACCACTGAGAAGAGTCTGACCCCATCCTCTTGACATCCACCCTGTAGATATTTATANCACCCTTTAGATATTGGTAAGCACTGATAAGTCTTCTCCAGGCTAAAGAGACCCAGGTCTCTCAGCCTTTCCTTATAAGAGATGCTCCAGTCCCCTAATCATCTTTGTAGCCCTTTGCTCTACTCTCACCAGTAGTTCCTTGTCTCTCTTGAACTGGGGTGACACCATCACCGCAGGTTAGTGTCTAATCATGCCAATTCCCACTTCCCCGAAGCAATGACTAGCTTCCCCTCCCTTGCATAACAGACATGGAATTGTAGCCTGTCATTGCACGTACATGCGATATTTCAACAGCAAGTGAAGTAGAGGAACAAGAATAGTATAAGGTATGTAGTACCTTTATGACTGGTCCTGTTTCAGGCAGAGACCCTTGCTGTCTATTTTTCCCACTTTCCCAAGCCATCCATGTGCTGCCCCCAGATGTTTCTCCTGACAGCCCTTCAGTAGTGCTGCCAGGAGCACAGGTCTCTGGCATATGCTCTGCCTTAATGCTTGCAGAACCAACACAGGAATGCTTGGATAGATTTGGCTGCCCTGGCTCTGCTCTTCTAGGTGACGCAACAGAACTGCAGATGAGATTGCCTTTCATCTCTGTTTCATGATTTCAGATAAAGAGCAGCTGATTCTCAGTACAAAGGGTAGAAGTCCAGTTAATAATGGGGGGAAATCTTTTCCTCGTAGCAGCAAGCAGCACGGGCAGTGTCAGCATGCGATCTGGCTCTCACCAAGATTTTCCAGAACCAGGGCTTTCTGTCCTCCTCCTTTCACTTACTGCTGAGCCTGATGGACAGTTAAAGATAGGGCAACTTTACTATCCATTCCAGGCTTGATCTGCCACAAAAAAACCCTGTAAGTAGTCAAGACTCAAATACTTGTTGTTTCACTACTGTAGATCAGGAAGAACATGAGGAGAGCCCGGCAGTTCCACAACAAATTACTCTACACAGCTCCTTGGCAAAAAGAGCTGCCCTAGCATGCTCTGGCCATTCTCAAATCCTTTTTCTCCTTTCCCTCACGGGTAAAACAGAACAAAACTGACAGGCCTGAGCTCGACTGGGAGGAACTCACCACACAGCTATTCTCCTTTTACGCACCAGAAGGGCTTTATGTTGATCAAGCCTAATATCTTACTAAATACTTTCATGAAAACTTAATGGAAAAACCCTAAGACTGATACATCCCAAAGAGAACAACTAAGAATCTGTGCAAAATATTGTGCCCTATTATCAACTTACTCACCCTGGTGACATCCCCAGTCATTAAAAGACTTAAGATACTACAGACTCAAGTACATTGACAGACACAGCATAAAAACAATGAAAATTTGGTTTGGAAGGTGCCTAGAGCTTATCTAGTCCAGCCTCCTGCTAAAAGCTGGGCTAACTTCTAAATCAAAAGTTAGATCAGGTTGGGCTGGGCTTTCTCTGGTTTGAAAATCTCCAAAGAGTGTATTCTTCAGCGTCTCTGCAGAGCATGTCCCGTGCTCACCCCTTTCCACTGTGGCATTTTTTTCCTTGCTTCACAGCAATTTTCCATGCTGAATCTGTGCCTCCCAGCAGGTTTACAATAGGGAATTCTGATAAAAATAAGGGTGAGCAACTTGCACAAAGGTACAGCATGTAATTTTTTATCCCATCCTTCCACATGTCTTAATAATTCTTTAAAAAGTTTACAAGCACTCTGCATATAGAGTTGGAGAGGTAATTTTTTTTTAAAGAATTAAAAATTACAATAATATTTAACTTTGGAAAATAGGTGCTAAAATGTTCTCTAAGAGATATTTGCATCTTCTCATCGACATGAATGCTTTAGTTACACAAGCAACAACCACAGATCTGAAATAGGGAGATGCCTTGCATTTGATAGCTGCACAGTTTTCACGAAAGCTTTGTGACCTCCTCAATGGAAGATCGCTTTTACTTTCATTAAAAATATATATATCTCTAGTAAAAACAACACAGAAGATATCAAAAACCAGAAAAAAAATACATTGAAATAACATTAAGGATCTAATATAAATCCACAAAAGCCAGGAAATTCAGAGATAAAGAAAGACCTTCAGATGAGGGAAAACTTTCCAATATATTAAACTGGAGCATAAATTCACTTCCTCTTCACATGTTTGCCATCAAATCATTCCAGACGCAGGGGGTAAGTTCCTCCCTGGAGTAACTCAAGTGCCTTCAGCAGTACTACACCAAGAATCAATCTGGCCCTACAGAACTATGTCTCAATACTTTATCAATTTCTGATAATTACCAAGGATATTTGAGTTTAAACAGCAACTTCGTCTTTTACAACTCATTTTCCTATCATTCAGAGAGTGCTATAGAACTGAATTTGAGAAATCACAGTAGTTTCCATGATCACAGACTATGATGTCAATTGTGGGATTATGACTTCCTTGACAGACCAACTAGAAGAAGAAACTCTATGTAAAGGAGAAAATCCACACTCAAATACAAATCTATCTGAGATTAGCAAAAACAACACTGTACCTCACTGGGCACCGACATTTAAATCTGCATAAATATTATGCTCTGCTTTTCACTCAAGCCAAGTATGAAAATGCCCCTTAAAAAGTTATGTTTCATTCGTAAGTCATTCATGGTGCTGATGTGTTGCCACCTAAAGTCAGCCTTGGTGCTAATGCTGTGTGAGCCAAGTTTGATGTCAGCAGCAGTTTAAATCATATGCCATGGGTCTGATTCTTTGCTGCACTCTCTGGAAGTGCAAAATCAAACGTACAGACAGGATATGAAGGGAATGAAGTGATTTTGAACTGCCTTCAAACTCTCCATGATTCGGCCTTCGTCCTCAAGCTGACATGGCTTTTGGCTCTGGGGTCTGGCTATTCCCTCCCCAATGGAGTAAGATAACCATAATGAACTAGTTACTAGAAGATCCACAGGTATCTGGCTGAGCAATAGGATCCAAAAAAAAGAATGTGCTGAGGTAAACTGGGAGAAGAGAAGACAGGATGTAACATCCTGGACTGTATCTTTCCACAGCTAACCCAGGTACATAAGACAACTGTCCCAAGCCTCGAGAGACAGAGCAGAAGTGCTGTAAGCAAAAGAGCTTTCCACAACACTTCTGTTTCTGCAAGAGGAAAATGATTTTTCCTTTCAATTTCCTAGACTGCAAGAGACAGATGGGGTATGACTGACCCCACACAGCCATGTAAAATAAGAGACGGGTAACTTAGGCATTCCTTCGCCCTACACTGAAAACTCTAATATCAGCACATGGGACATAAATGAGCTGACAGCTGGTGGGGTCAGATTTAACTCAAGAAGCCAGGAGTGACAATTCCCTGTTGCTCCAGGTCTTACCAAGACTTGGGCTCTATGTCCATTCTTTTTGCCTGTCTTCTACTCCTTGCTGTAACACCTTCTCAAAGGTTACCCCAAATTTCTCATATTTAGTTTTGGACCAGATATTTATTTTGTTGGATAACTTCCAAATAAATCCAGTCAGACATTTTTTAACTAAATAAATGCCCTCTTCAATTTTTCTGCTGCCTTATCATGCTCAAATTACTTAAAATGAAAACTTTTTCAAAGCTTCTACCCATGACATTTATGTAGCCCTGAATGAGGAGAGCGTGCAAGCTAAATATTCAAACACAGACCTGTACAAGACAAACAAACAGAGAATGGATGCAGCTACAGTTCACCCCTGCCTCTATACTTGTGAAAAGTTGTCTGGAATGCTCACACTGCAAAAGTGCAAAGGAAGGACAAAATCCTCCCCCTGGCTTTTTGACAGAATCCTTCCACTGTTTTTTTATTATAAGGCCACTAAAAAATTTTATGAAAAGTCAACAAAAAATGAGGAAGCTAAATAAACCAAGACTTCTGCTTCCCAGTTATTACACGCTCTCGATAATGGCTTTTGATGGTGTAAAAAAGGGTGTACAGAGCTTTGAATGTACAAAGCTTGCTCTGGGACATTATTTAATTAACTATTTGAAATTTTAATCATGCAAAGGAAACCACAATGATTTGTAATTATGCAAAAAGATCATGATGGCTCTAACTTCTCCCTTAAATAGCTTTCTTAGTGATTTGGAAGCATATGATTAATAATCTCTCTCTTGAAAAACATTGGCATCTGGTTTGCCTGCAGAGGCTTTGAGACCTTCTACTTCCTGAAATGAGCAATGAAAGAGATGAAGTAGCTTCTGCTTGGAGCAAAATTGTCATTAAGTATATAATTTTGAAATGTTTTTGTATGCACGTGTGAAATTCAACTATAACATAATCTCTCTTTGTTGGTCTCTGTGCAATGGATATTGCATTTACCTAAGAAATTTTGATCTAGTTTAAACAAAAAGTATGATGCACAAAACCTCCTCCCTCACGATATGCTGGAGACTAAAGTGCAAATTATTTCCCTTATTCAAAACAACAATCAGTGGCTTTTTATTATATATGGTTTCAAATTTATATCTCACCATTTAAAAGTCTTTGGAGAGAAAAATCTAACTCCCAACTCCAAGTCACTTGGAGTCTTGCTAATGAATTCACTTCCATGGAGCCACTACTTTACACAGACTTGCCTTAAAAAGTATTTGTTTCAGTGAGCAATATACCCTCTGTATGTATCTGCCTATGACCACAGCTGAACATATCCTTAATGGAAGTTAAGGATAAAGCAGAAAATGCAAGATCACTCACGCATTTTCAAAACCATGTCTTTGTAGATCTTCAAAAAATTTGCTGAAGGTCAAAGTACAGAGGTGTCTATATTCCAGTTTTCAAATAGTCCACTGAAATGATTACAGAAAAAACTTCTACTTTTAAGAAACAATATTGTTAATATGGCATACAAGTTGCTTTACAATTAAAAAAAGCATCAATAAAAATCTTCTGTCTGTATCTCTGTACAAGTTTAGCCCACCTGTTATTCACGAAGTGACTGCTCAAAACTTACTGACATAAAAAACAAATTTATCATATTCACAGACTGATTCAAATACTATTCTTGCTATGTGAGTCACCATAAAGTTTCTGTTCATCTGGTGCCTAACTTGAACACGTATAGATATTCCTGAAATTACCTGAATTTTGTGCAAACATGGCTATTTCCACAATTTATAGAGCTGATAACCAACCAGCAGACACAATCATACATCACATTAGCAACAGATGGAGAAAAGTTGAAATCCAGGCAACTGATTTCATTAGGAGTTTGGCCACTCTAATGAGCCTAGGATTTTATCATGCATCTCCTGCCCGCATACTCAATCTACTTGACCAGAGGCACCATTTGTCCATCTACCTATCTCAGTCAGACTTACACATAAAGCTTGACAGAACAGTTGTTGCATGCTTGAATGGTCAACCCTGACTTGAATGGGAGGTTTGCAAAAGAAGCACCTTAAAAATTGCATACACCTCTGCCTCCTCCAAAAAGTTTATGAATGTTAATGAATGCAAGAGTGCATGTTAATGAATGCAAAAGTGCATGCCATGGCAGAGATAGTCTTGTCTCCTCTACATTTTTAATACTGTGACCCAAGCACTGTATGTACTTTGTCAATGTGTTGTGTGAGTTGTTTTTTCAAACAGTTGTCTGTGGAAGGAGAGTCCCCAGACAGATTTCTCAAGGCGTTTAGCATCACTAACACGAAACAATGCAGAAGGAGCAGCCAGAATATGAATGGGCTCTGTGTGAATACTAAGGAAACCCCAAGAACTTGTTAACATAATGCAACTTTAGTAAGATCGTAATAGTGAAGGTCACATATGAGTTTGTATTACGTCTTGTAAAAGGCCTCAATTGCTGTCTATTAGAATAATTCATGTAACAGTTAAAATAGATTAGCATAATATATTGGTAAAGTCATGATTTCTGCTGTATACAAGAACTATTTGTTTCTTAATCTCATAGCAGTTACTCTAAACAGACAGGATGTAAAAATCCTGAACCTTGCCAATTCACTGATAATCTTAAAGGCTCCAAAATGAAGACTGCCACTACTGGTAAATCACTTTTAATCAAAGCAAACCAAGCTCCGTGGACCAGACTCTGTTCTCAATTACACTGATACAGATACACAAGTAATACGTTACTTCAAATGTAATTTATCAGTACTATTATTTAAATCATCATAAATAGTGCCAAAGTCTGACCCTGCAGTTCTGCAGTTCAACAGTTCTCAGGATTGACAGACTAGAAGAAAACAAACCAAAAATAGCTAGTTTATTTTTTAAAAGTAAAAAGAAAAGGCAGAATAAAGACATACATTATGCATTACTAGCCTCCTAAAAAAGCTATGTGAATAACACACGCGGATACATAACTGAACTGCCAAAAACCCCCTGAAATGCTACAATACTTGCAATAATAACAGGCAATACCATTTGAACTGGTAAGAGTAAGAATTAAAATCACATGCAAATAGATTACAGCAAGCTGTTGCTTGCAAAATTCTTCCAGCCATGCTATAAAACACATAAATAATGTCTTATGTGCGTGGAGATTTCTCTAGGGTGGGATTTGATCCATTTATACTCCGCAACTGTCTGTCTCTGTAAGTTCCTCAGTTGGCTAGTATTTTTCTGCCTAACCTTAAAGCCCTCTGCAGACTGAAGTTTAACATGCTCAAAATAGTTAGTCTAAGGTAGCAAACTCTACCTCCCAACTAACACTTCCTTGCATTTTGGGTTTCAACTGACAGCCACACAAAATCCAGCTCCACCCTCTGGAGAAACCTTTGGAGCTACATAGGGTCAGGACAAAGCACAGCTCCATTCACAGTGCTCATGCCCAGCTTGTACATTAGCATCTCAGGGTGAGAGTGCTCACAGGGGTTCTGCCCCTTAGTAAACAGTATCAAGATTTATACCCACACCTCCTATACAAGTGTCCTAATCACCAGCTCCTACGCTTTCCAGAATAAGAATCATTCTCCAGCCCTCCTCTTGAAGCTGAAATGCTATGCAGAGAAAAGGTTCCAGAAGAAAAAAGAGAAAGAAAAGTGTGTCTTTTGAGTATTAGATAAGGCCCATTCCCAAATTGAAACAGACGTGGGGTTCCAGGCTATGTTCTCCACTATCTGCATTTTAGATCAGACAAAAAGCAGCCCTAGGGATGTCACTGCAGGTCTTCATATGACGGATACCTAACGCACTAGGCTAAGCTTCCTCCTGTTTTCTTCTTCACCCATGTAGCCCCACTACTTTTAAACACATTGCTGAACAGTAGCCCTGGGTCTAAAGAGTTGTCATCTAGACCAGCTCACGGCACATAACTTCTCTCGGCACACAGGTTCAGCCCTGGATGAGCAGTACCTAGGGTCTCTCAGTGCTTCAGCTATTAGGCTATTATACTAAAGCTGGACTTAGAGTCCTCCTCCAGAAAGTGTCCAAATTTACAAGCTGGCTAAGCAAATTGGTCCTGAGTAGCATGAGGGTAAGCACCACATTTTTGGTTCCCCAGACACAGAATGGAGGGGCAGACACATTAATTCAATGTCAACTCAGTGAATCACATGTGGAGAGCGGGCAGCACATAAGCTAGGTGAATGTGTCCCTCTCTGCAGTGCTTCTAAGGCACTCATCTCACAGTACTGACTGTATAAAGACTAAACAAGAATGGGTTTTGTCAGGTAGATTATATCACCTGTCCCCTTCCAGGACAGGCTCCTAAAATCCTAGTGAGGATGTGGGTAGCTTTGTGGGAAATCCATTCCACCCGTGTCAGGCTACAAAAGGGATGAAACTCAGAGATGCCTGGATTCAGAAAACAAACCCACCTTCTTCTCCTGTCTGTCAGCTCAGGGTGGCCAGCAGTTGCCCTTGTGAAGCAGAAAAATTTCCTTCCTAGAAAAAAATCACCACAACATGCAAACAACAGAGAAGCCTCCCTGTCCCACTGCATTGCGAAGACGGAAATCATATCCCATCCACAGCCTCCAGTAACACCAAGGCTGGTAAGCACTTTCTGTGCAACCAGAATAATTCTGAACAAAAGTCTGCAAAACAAATGGCACACTATAAGCATTTTCAGCCTCAACACCACGATTACAAGCTCCTCAACATACGGCTTTCTTATTCAGTCTGTCATCTTTCCAGGCCTCAGTGTTTCCCATTTCAGGGTTCCTCCAAAGACTGAAAATATCTGGATTCTCTTGGACCTGAAAAGGCCTCCTCTTTTGGCAGCAGTGTCACTACTGCATCTTTAAACCACTAAACTGTATATCCCAATCTGATTATTTAAACACTACAGCTTGTGAAGTCACAGTTTTCAAATGTCAGGGTTTTGTCCCTCTATTTTTATTTTGTTTTTCATTTGCAGTCTGATGAATACTGCAGATAGGTCCTGGAATAGAAAAACAGGTGCACTTGTAAATGTCATTATAAACTATGCACCCTTTGTATTTTAAATTGGTACCTAGCACAAAATAAATTCAAGACAGCAAAGCAAGAATGCATTATGCAAACTAAATCACATATAAAGTACATTATTGTTGATACATTTTTTTTCCTTGTTCAGAGTTGTGTGTCACAGAATTAGAAGCCACCTCCTGGTAAGGATATTTTGCAGATGTTCACTGAAAGAAGCCCACTTTCTTGTTGAATACCTAGCCTCATACCGAAAATATAATAAGGAACTGTAATTTGAAGTGAGGCTTAGTCCCAGGATTAAGGAAGAGGAAATAACAATACTAGCACTTAAAGCATGTAATGACTTTCATTCAGACACCGGAAAGCACTTTCTGAATATTAATTATCACAGTCCTAGCCTCCCACCAATCATTCCAGGAGAGGATCAACGTTCCATTCGTTCAGCATCCACATCACCTGCTCAGGTTTGTAAAGAATGCAAAACAAAGCCAAAAGTATTACCCCTCTTTAATTATTATCATCACTCTTAATTGAGAGGAGTAAATTCAACCACACAGAGACAGACTGCCATTTATAAGATGGCCTTTTTCTATCACTGGCAGAGAAAAAATGTGGTATTTTCTTGCAAGGCTAATTTCTTACTGGGGCTTGCAGTATAAAGCAGAATTAAACTATATTACACTAAATAAGCTGCACAACTAGTGAGAAATCATAAGAAAACCTAGAAGTCTTGACTCTGAATCTTCTTTCCTAGATCACACCTCAACATACGGCTTTTCATTCCCTTTGCACCACTACCCTTCAAGAGGACAGGGAATGGAAATACCATCTCTGGATGAGGTGACCTGGAACAGCCCTGTCCTGCAGCATGGCTCAGATCAACTAGTCTGAAAAGTGGAGTAACCACATTCAAAACATTCAAGGAACTAGGCACCTTGGCTTCGTGACTATGTGTTTGTCGTTTACTGAATCAGTATTGGACTTCTATATGTAATCAAGATACAAAGATGAGAAAATACCATCAATACGCATCAAATACTTTTCAGGCTTGTATTTGGTTCAAAACCCTTCTGGTCTCAAATCTCTCCACTCTATTCTGTATATAAAGAACATAGACTTCTTTAATACCTTACTCCTACCCCTCACTGTCCACCAGCTACACATGCACTAGAGATACCAAGATACTCACATCTGAGTTTACAGAAACAGGTTAAAACCATACATGGGTTTACGATAGAGAATTGAAAAGTGTGTTTCCCTCCCTCATCCACTTGTTCGCAAGCAAGCTTTACTGGAGGAGGATGGCCTTGCGCTGAAGGCACAGGGCAGGCTGCCAGGAAATTCGAGTTCTATTCCTGGCTCTTCTACAGATTTCCTTGGGCAAGGCAATTAACCTTGTAGAGTACATTTTCAATGGACGTGAGGCCCAGCTCCTCTTTCTGCATTCATAACATTTTCAATGGTGAAAATGGAATTGCATGAACATGAACGAATGCCTGTACTTTTCACTACCTGGTATGTTTTTTCTGTCAGATAGTTGGATGCACAATGGCTGATAACTGTGCTAGCAATAAAACCAAGAATTCAAACACTGCAGGTGCAAAAACGCTTCCTGATGCTGCCATGTCCAGTCTCAGTGCTCAGTTTCCTTGGTGCTCAGTTTCACTTTCCTTAAAATGGGCAATGAGGTTTATAAAATCACAATACACAGCCAAGCAGAAAACTAATTTTAAAAGTTCCTGAACACCCGCTACCTGAGATCATAAAAAGGAAACAGCTCAGAATTTCAGTTTGCCTTTCACAACAGATGCTATATTTTTACTTTCTGCATTTTTTGCCTGTTCAAATTTCCTCTTTGGACCTCAGACAAATATTTTCCTTTAAGGATTCTGAAATGACAGCTGAAGTAAAAAAAATGTTTATTTATTTATTTTAGCTAAACTGGGTAGATTTTAATATCTCTTAACAGAAATGGAAGTGAATTAGAGAATGAATGAAATATCCTTTTGGTAATATAAATGTATATAGAAAAGAAATACCATTACTAAATTTTCTGTTGTGGTCTATAGAAGACTTGCACTTGAAATAAATGCCATATCTACTTACACCAACAAGGAAAAGGACTCTGAAAGATCCAAGGAAGGACACTATTTGCTTAGACAAGCTTCTAGAGAAATGAAGACACATACCACTCTGAATACAAGTGAGACAGAACATATTATTAGTGAATTTTTATGCATTTGGTACAACCACGCAAGATGTTTTGTTTCCTTTTCTAGACTGTTGAATAGAAAAAAAAAGACAAAAAAATACCAAAAGGGGGGGTGGGGTGGGGGGAGCATTAAATATTTCTTAGTCATAGGAGAAAAGTTTCAATACTCATTGCTTTTATCAAAATTTTCAGGTTTTGAGAGATGATTTCTTTTACAGATCATCTAAACTGGAAAGTAAATGTATAGGTATAAACCTTTATTATGAAGGCTTTTAATTCATGCTCTTCATCCACTTCTTAAGTTTAGGGATTTTGAAGGAGAGCATTCAATATTCTGGTTTTTGCAATTATCAAAGCTCCTTCAAGCTCTTTAGACAACTGAAACGATGATCCCTCTGAGGTGACAGTCTTGCCCACACAGATATAAAACATGTTAATGAAAGAAAGTATTTTATATTACCATGTAGCAAAAAAATATCTATGACCTTCACAAACAAGGCAAAGGTAGTTTGGAAGATTAAAATAACAGCAATGTGTGCAAATTGTTCTCATGCACTTCACACAAAGCAGTAACACCACAGATATTGCAGTCAAACATTGGAAAGTTAAGTAACTAAAATAACGTTATTCTTCCAAGTAGGAGAAACTGAATTTTTATCTGTGCTGTCTTCTATAACTGTATAAAAAGCAACTTCCTTTTTCATTCATCATCCAATACATGCAAATTAAGTTTCACCTCAATAAAGTGGTTCATTCAAACAAATGTATGTTCTCATAACAATGGAATCTCCAAGACAGCTGATGGATGCACTAGTAAGCTCCACGTCATCAGAGAAGGGAATCTCTCACACATAGCTTTTAGAATCATAGAATGGTTTGTGTTGGAAGGAACCTTAAAGATCACCTAGTTCCAACCCCACTCCATGGGCAGAGATACCTCCCACTAGACCAGGTTGCTCCAAGCCCCATCCAACCTGGCCTTGAACACTGCCAGGGACGGGGCAGCCACAACTTCTCTGGACAACCTGTTCCAGTGTCTCACCACCCTCACAGGGAAGAATTTCTTCCCAATATCTAATCTAAACCCACCCTCTTTCAGCTTGAAACTGTTCCCCCTTGTCCTAACACTACACATCCTTGTAAAAAGTCCCTCTCCAGCTTTCCTGTAAGCCCCTTCAGGTACTGGAAGGCTATGAGGTCTCCCTGGAGCCTTCTCTTCTCCAGGCTGAACAAACCCGACTCTTTCAGCTTGTCTCCATAGCAGAGGTGCTCCAGCCCCCTGCTCAATCTTCATGGCCCTCCTCTGGAGTCACTCTAAGAGCTCCATGTCCTTCTTATGTCAGGGGATCCCAGAACAGGCCACAGTACTCCAGGTGGGGTCTCACAAGAGTGGAGTAGAGGGGGAGAATGACCTCCCTTGACCTGGTCACACTTCTTTTGATGCAGCCCAGGGTACTGTTGGCTTTCCGGGCTGCAAGTGCACACTGCCGGCTTACGTTGATCTTTTCATCGTCCAACAACCTCAAGTCCTTCTCTCCAGGGCTGTTCACAATCCATTCTCCGCCCAGCCTTTATTTATGCTTGGGATTGCCCCAAACCATATGCAGGACTTTGCACTTGGTCTTCTTGAGGCTTCTGCTATCTAAAGTCAGGTATGTATCTTATTTTATCATCTAGGTTGTCTTTCCCAATGTCAAAAGATTGCTATATCCAGATGAGATTTCACCACACCTACAAAAAAAGCCTTTTTTAGGGCAGGATGGACTATGATCTCAGAATATCTTCCTCTCTCCACCACATACTGAAGAAGCCTGCGTGACTTTAAGCACCTCCTAGACTATGACTTCATATGAGACAAAAACAACTGCACTGAATGAGAAACAAGCAAAATTAGTTAAATGGCTTCACATCATAGTGCATGGCACTACCAGAGAGAAACTTCTACTTAGATAATGGTTTGCAAAGGCTCTTTATGGGAAAGAAATATCATCAGAATATTGATGGGTCTTCTGAGGCAACGTGTTCTCTTGATAGATATTTCTTCAAAATTCAGAAACTAATTTTCAATATCTTACAGGTAAATGAGAATTAGGAGTCCTTGCCCTGACACAAGCTTTCTGTAACTGCTGGCATAGAAACATCTCACAAATTCCATGTTTAAGTTTGATATCTCAGCTATGTCAAAACTGCAGTAGGAAATAAGCTGAAGAAAAAGTTATCAGAAAAAGAGCATTTTTGTGATGATTTTTTAAAACGTGGTTTGGTAATGCTTAAACTGACCTTCAGGACAAAGTGAAGCTCTGTCCTCATTAAAAAGGGGAAAACATGAGCTTCTAAAGCACTATAATGTCTAGCTAATCATGATTGGATCAGATAAAGCTCCTGCTTAAGGAAATTAGGTTAATTTCTGATTATCTTTTATCTTCTAGCAACCTGGAATGTGCTAGCTATACTATCTAGGAGAAAACAAAATTCTTGAAAGAAAGAGAAGTTTCCTGAACAAGTCACAGTTGTTACTTGGGCATCAGTGACGAGATGTGCAAGTGGATGCTTTACATGCACTCTGCACTTGGAAAGTCACCAATTCTCTTCTGCTGTTATAATCATGCAGCTTCCAGAACTGCACCTTTCCACCCTTTAAAACAGTTTCACGGCATGGCATCAGCCATCTCTCCTCCCCACTGAAGTCCTGCTCAAAGCTGTAAAAAACTCCAAAGCTGCAAAGTACACGAAGTAAACAAGTTCCTTGGTTTTTTGGAATAATTCTGCCATGCTATGCAGTGAATCTGTGGTTCGGGTTAAACAATGTGGAGGTGAAGTCAGACAATGCCAAAAAAATCTACCTAAAGACATAACAAAACCAATGGAAATAAAAAACAAATATCCTTTGAAGCACCAACTGCAGAACTGGGTTTCAGGTTTCTCCATTAAGCTGATGCCTGAGAGCACCAGAAGTCTATGAAATTTCCAGGGGTTTTAAAGGCAGTTCTTTGGAACAAACATCATAATAACGGATCATTCAGTCTCCTGCTCTACTCATAACCCTTCAGTACCCTCCTTTCAGTCAGCTTCTAGCTTTGACTGTGAGCTTTTTACAAAAGGTTAGGTGATGCCATCAGCAAAACTGTTGCTGATTCCACGAGCAACAGCATCAGGTCTCAGTGGCTGAAAACTGGCACTCATCAATGACAAACCTTCCACTGACTTCTGGGAATGTGAATCTCCACAGCTATAAATTTAACTTTATGCCTATGCTACATAAAATAATTCTGCTAATTATAACCAGAGTGCTTTCTCTGCCTTTTTCAAGCATCAAAAGCTATGTCTACAATACATAAACAATGTGGACCAGCAGGAGAAAAAAGGCTGGTGCTGAGGACCTAAGGTCCACACTACGCACCTTTCAAGAGGTTTTTAATTCACTCTAGCATAGTCCTATAGGTTGAATGCCTACCAGACGGTGCTTCTCCAGCACATCTTCCTATTTTGTTTCATTTGAAAGGAATGCAGCCCATGAGCTCTGGGGCTGCTCCATAATGCATATAGTACATGGGGACAATTAGGAGATGCATTTCCAAAGCACACTTCTGATTTGACCTAGCACACTAATGTAGATACATCCAAACAGCTTAGAACATGTTCCTGCATTAAAACCTCTAAAATTAAGGTCACAAAGAGGTCTACCTCCCTCTCAGTTAATAGGACTCTGCCTTCAATTCACTTCACACATGTGCAGCAACCTACAGTGAAGAGTTCTATAGCATCAGGCACTGTGTTTCTGATTCCAAATATGTTCATTTCCCACCTGTCTGACCTTGTTATTTTCAGGATTTTTATTCAATTAGCTCTCCACATTTAGAAAGCTTTTCAAGGTAGCTGAATGTTTTACTTTCAGAAGATTTTGTCAATCTTTACTGTCTGTTCTACTAACAAAGGGTCTTGTTTTTCTTTACAACTTTGCAAAGTACACATTACTGCATTAAAAAGATCACTGGATGTCTCATACACTTGTGATAAACCAGGTTCCTTGCTCTCTTCACTTGGGCTCTCCCTCCCCCTTCCCAGTTCTATACTAGTCAAAAAGATTTACTTCTCTTCTAAAAAATAATATATAAATAAGTATGTTGTGAGTCACAAACATTAAATACTTAATATGAACAGGCAGAAAGAACAGCTACTGGAATTCTACAGTAGTCTGTTAGCTCGTATGTCTCTTCATGCACACATTGAAGGAAAGAGCAGAAATATTACTTTACAGTTTGATGAACAACATATGACACAGAACTTCTAGGCTCGCAAAAAAGGGTTACATTCTGCCCTCTTCAAGAAAAAAACCCCCCCACACTCCTTACTTCTACTGGTACAGAACCATCATCATTAAGGGTTGATATACAAATAAACTGGATTAAAGAAGAAAATAATGACTAAGGACTTAACTGAAGTGTGGGTGATTAAGAGACATTTTCTGAGTACATGTTGGATGTCAAAACCGAAAGGATGATATCATGCCATCTGCTTTTAGGCAGAATCCCCCCTTGATTTCAACTATGTTTTGCTTACAGTTGGCACCATAATGGCTTATAATAATTTAACCACATTTCTTTATCACTTTCCATTTCATCATGCACAGAAAAGGAACCCATGAACCCAATTTAAATTGAAAAGAGGGAAGAGAGAGAGAGGAAGAACGGTATGTTTGATTCTTACAGTCTATAGAATTATCTCAATGCAAGCTGAAGATAGGAGCGTTATCTCTGAAAATCACAAGAAGAAATCATATAGTGGAATAAGCAAATAAAACCACTCTGCTTTCAACAGGCACAACAGCAAAGTAATACCACCTTTGAAAATACGCCTTAGTTTAAAAAAAAAAGAGTGAAACCATTGCAAATATCAGTCTCACAACAAAGTAATGCATACACGTACTAGATAACCAGTAATTCCCATTTCTGCAAACCAAATTCTTCACCCAACAAAGAGCCCATACTGAACTTAATGCTCCACTGATACTGCCTATTCTTTCTTCCCCATAAAGACACAGAAACAAAAGAGAAACATTCTAGCCTAAAAGATGCCACAAGCATTATATTTAGCCCTTTTCACTGAAAACTCACCTTAGTTTCTGACTATGAGTGCTTGTGATAGAAAATCTTTTTAACATTTCAGACCTCTGCATTTTCCCTTTTTGTGGAGCTTAACCATCCCTATTCAACTGTCACACATTCCTAATTCAGTGGAGATGGCTTGCTTCTTATAAATTACTCTCATAAACCAGCTATTTCTTCTGCTTCCCCCAGGATTGTATCCAAGGTGAGGATTGAGCAAGCATCCACATGTGCAAGGTCCGAGCCGGATGGGAGGAAGCAGACCCATGTTTTAGTGCACTTGGCACCTGCCCTCTGCAAGCTGCCTTTGAGAAGACCACTAGCACAGGTATGCTTGAATACGCCACCTTCTTCCTAACGCCAACAAGCCTCTTCAAGTACCTGAATCTGCCTGACTATGAAACTACAGATGTAAGCAATATATCTAGTATGTAGTGGTCTGCATTCTCCAAAGAAATATCCTGGAGTACTTTATCAGTGGACAATGCTACAGAACTAGTCTTTAAAGTGACTGTTTCCCGTGTTTAGCTGCTGCTACTCTGGAGAACCTCAGCTGGAGAACCTTCTGGTGCTGTTTGAGTTTTTGCAAGCATATACTTTTACAGCTGTGTTAACATCTATGCAAAAGTACTGGAAATGACCCTCATTTTCAAGAGAAGAGCAGAGTAAAATGCTCTTCTAAGAGAAGGCAGAGTAAATTAAGGGAGCAAAACTCAGATGGGGGGTAGAGGGGTGTGGATTTGAAAAAGAAGTTTAAAGAAAAATGTCAACCAGATAAAGGGAAAGAGAACTGGAAAAGGGAAATAAGAAATGTTAACTTGTGATGGAGCACATGGCTGCACCTTTGTATCTTCTAGCACCCCATAATGTTTTCCAAGTGACAACCCCATCACTTTTCTTTTGGAAGCTTATGCATGAGAGACATGCACAGGAGAGGTGCCCAAGGCAGACTCTCATAAGCTGTAAACATCAGCAAGAACACAGAATTTCAAGTATCTGAGACTGAAATCTTTCCATGGCCAAATAATCAAACCACATGTCTGATAGCCACATCCACAGACTAAACGGACAGGGAAAGAGGAAACCTTTAATGAAA
The DNA here is from genome assembly GCA_013398125.1 of Aegotheles bennettii. Classification (NCBI taxonomy): domain Eukaryota; kingdom Metazoa; phylum Chordata; class Aves; order Caprimulgiformes; family Aegothelidae; genus Aegotheles; species Aegotheles bennettii. The sequence goes on from VZRW01006609.1 coordinate 521,425, forward strand.
TATATAACCTACTACATGAGGCACGAAGATGGCCCAGAATGGAAAAACTAAATTCTAAGTGCAAGCATCCTGCTGTTCATTTTTGCTCTTTCTCACTGGACTTAAGGAAAATATGCTGTGTTTCCAGGCAATGTAAGACAAAGACCTTTCGGTTTTTAAACGTTATCTTGTGCACACTACATCTGAATGTTATCACCTCTCTTAATCACCTTCTGATGTCTGATAGTGCCCCCTTAACCTTTGTTACTCAATTACTGAACAAGTTATCTCATTGTTACACTCTTTTGAAGGAAGAGTTGTGCCTCTTTTCATGCTGATAAGGGACATATAAATATTCACTCCCAGCAAACATTTAATAGTAAAGTGTCTTGAGCAAACTACCAGAGTCTAAAGGTAGGAAGCTGTGGTTAACTTCTCTATCTTAACCCTTTAGTCAGTCCACCAGAACAAACATACACAGAAGATGGATGCTCTTTTTTACAAGTCAAGCAGAAATAATTGTTCTCTGAAGAATGGACTTTATAACATGCTTTGTAACACAGCAAATAAATCAAATGATTGGAAGTGAAATACTTACCCATTTTCTGGGCCGGCCTCTGGGTCGCTTTTCACCAGTGGCTTCTGCTTTCTGTAAAGGGAAAAGAAACACAACATATTTTATACCTCAGCATTATTTAACAGCCTCGGTAACTAGGAACTCCTTTCCTGTAACATTATCCATAATTATATCTCTTGGGTGGCACCAAGCCTCCCGCTTGCTCTATGGGCTTTCTGGTGGAATGTGTTTATGTTGTTTTTTCTGACATTTCCTAGCCAGTGTGGCCAGGGAATGTCTTGCCTGCGCCGAAGCGTGCCTCCAGCCCTAATCCACGCTGTGTCCAGGGGCAGATAGGAGCATGTACATGCACACCCAGCTGCTCAGTGTTCACAGTACAACCTAGGGTGCCCCGGCCATCTATGGGGCATGCAGGCTGCGGATGGGGGTGCAGGGCAGTTTGGGAACCCCAGAGCCCCCAGAAACATTAAATCTAGTCTTTCACAGGCTCTCAGAAATTACCTATAGATACTAAGTGAAAAATACAGACTGTTTCAAGTCTAAACAAAGCAGTTCATAGCAGCCACAATTTCTTCTTTAAGTCTCATGATGCTCATGCATGAAATGGATTTGGACAGACCATCACCATGAACGTGTACGTGTTCATATTGGGAGATAACTTCTCTACTTCATGTGAAGTTTCCCAGGTAAAAACGCATCCTTAAGCTGTAAGTAAACGTTTCACTGGTCCAGAACACACCTTCCCTTTTCAGGCTTAAGGAAACAGCATGGAAGGTGCCCGAGAAATGACAGCTGTATTTATGTAAGCCCAGCAGTCAGCCCTGGAGCTCACCTTAAAGGAAATATGGGTTGTCTTAACAGACTCTTCCATTCATTCACTGTGTGACACTGTGAATACTACTGTTTCTGCACTACACTAAAGTACTTGCAGGCTTTAAAATGAAAATTGCAGGTTATTTTCTCTAGATAGGCTCTGCCCATCCACACACCTCATCAGGTAAATAATCCTGTCCCACTGAGGGTGGTGAGGATTTTGCCACCACCTTTAGTGAGAGCTGGATTTTTGCTGCATTTTTTTGCTGCATTTGCTGGATTTTTGCTCCCTAAGAATGAAGACTTCCAATACACATTCAGTAATTGTGCTTCCACATTCCATGAATTGCTTTTTTTTCCAGTTAACTGTATGTGTATTTGATTTGCCCTTAGAAATCAACTGTGTTATTAAATAAATCACTTGCTGGTCAATCTCTGTAACATATACTGTAACCTAATGCTGTGTAAAGCGGATCCCTCTAGTAGAGAACTTGAGCTAAGGAAGTAGTAGAGGAATCTCCACAAAAAACCTGCAAGTTAAATGCAATTACTTTAAAATAAATATCTCACCAAGAATAAAGCTGTGAAAAATAAAATTCACACTCCTAAAGGGCAAAATTATCACTAAGACTTGTTAAAAGAGTAAACTTACTCTTTAATCGCTTATACCAGTGTTATATGTAAGGTGAAACCCCCCTATGAGAATACTTGTTAAAGTGCATTTACTATATACTGTAGCTGTCTATTTCAGGGTTTTGTTTCCTTTTAAAGCATTCATTCCTTTATACCTTGTAACCAAAAGGGTGCAAAAAAAGATGTGGTTTAGTTTTGATGAGCTGCGGCTCATTTATGTTTATTTCATGAAACACTAAGCATAAATCTTAAAAGAAAATAATAGTTAAAATTGTCTTAAGTCAACACCTGACATGTTATCAAAGCAAAAATGCCATTTATCCCCTGTATTTTACCCCATCTGAAGGAAAGACCCTTTTCCAAAACTCTGTGGAAAAAAATAATTAACTTTTTGGAACAAAAACTACTTTGGTCTCACAATTAAAGTTCCTACAAACCTGACACAAATGGGAAGTTCAACTACAGCATATAATCCAGATGGATGGGAAAGAACATGAGAGATCTCTTTGAATAACTAATCTTTGCTTCCTGCCGTAAACTGTCCCGCAGCATGGCCTCTTGCCATGAACAATGCTGTGCTTTACCCCCAAGGAAGGTCCACGTCAGAAGTGGCTGGTGTTCCTGATGGCTAGTTTGGATATCAGTTTGTCAAGTGCTTGGGGACCTTTCAGATTGAAAGGCACTGTATTCCTGCTGTATATTATTTCCACCTCATGTTAGAAGAAAAACATTTCCACAGTTTTATCAAAATCAAATCTTTCTCAGAGGTGAGCTGAGCAAATAGCAGGGCATGCCAGAGATGATGTTTTGGTACAGAGCGATTTTGTAAGTAAATAGGAAGGCTTCCACAGACTAAACTGCAGAAAACGAACGACAAGAACCTCCAAAGTGGACATTTTTATCTCAATTCCAAGGGAAGAGAAAGACAAAATACTTCTGGAACAACAAAAAGGAGTAGTGGCAGTCCAATGACAATGATAAAGACAGGAAATTTGGGAAAATATTCCACCTCTTTCCTTCTGTTTTGTTTTTTAGTTTGCATTTTGCAAACACAATCTGTATTTTCTCCAGCAGCACAAGACTGTCTTTGAATTTAAGCACTTGAAGAAAGGTTTTATTGCATATCAGACAAATAATTCAACGTTTCTCCATATAATTTTCAAGTAATTAATAAGAAAAAGGATACGTAAGTGCCAAAACACTGCCTTTCCTCTGAAATGAGTATTTGTATAATCAGAAACATGCCAGTCTATTGGCTCTTTGCTTTAACTGAAGTGTTGCCTCTGAAGCTAGGAACAAATCCGGAGAGAGCCCCAAGCCACCCCAGGGTAACACGGGTTCTCATCTGGGCAGCAAGATGCGCATGTTCCCAGTCATTCTGTACACAGCAGTCGGTACCTGCTTAGTCAGGGAGGAAGCTGCTGCCTTCATCTTCTAAAGCATGCTTTGAAATTGAGATGTGTTTGGTCAGAGTTTTCTTAACATTTGATGCTACACTATGAGCATGATCTTGCTCTATACACCTAAGATAAAATCACCAAACTTAAAGGAGGGTCGGGTATGTTACAAAACACAAGTTTATGATATTACATGAAAAATTATGAACGTTTTAGGAACAGAACTAGATTTACTTGCCTTCAAGTTCATGATCTATAAGGGAAATGGTTTTTCCCCCAGGTGAGAAAGATGGCCATTCCAGTCATTGCTGTCTGGAAGAGAGCAAAGAGTCCCCATGCAGATTTGCAATTCACCTAAGCCCTGTACCACAGGGCCATCAAACCCTGCTTCCAAACAGTTGCTATCAGCAATCCTGGGACTTGACTGCCCATCAGCTCAGCCTCCTTGTAGCAAAAATGTGCCATGCCCAGACAGAAACTGAGGCTGTACTACTGAAAGCAATTAACAAGACAAGTGTAAATAATTGAATGGCTATAAAGTGCTCTTTGGGCATCTATCTATTGTCTCGAATGCAACAGAACCCAAATTTGGAGAACTCTATCCACTTTGCAAAATGATCTGCTTGGAGACCTCAGATAAAATGTGTCAGAGCTGTAAGTCAGGTGAAATAACCAAGAGTTCTCAGGAGGAAGATCACTGCTGTCAAAACCTGTCAAAAGACCTTGACCAGGAACCATCCCTCTCCTAAAAAAAGTTATTTTGTTAAAAAAAATAAAGCCCTGAAAAGAAACCTAGGCACTGACTAGATACAAAACCATCACACTTTTCATGACCTGTTTTACCCACTTTAATTGTAAGCAGGAGTCAGTCTTCTCCTGCTTCCCCATCTTGCTCAAAAAGCCTGATTTTGAGGTCTCTTATTTTTTAGGTACAATAACCATGCTATGATCTCTTTGATAAATCTAATCTTGTTTTCCCTTTAAGCCTGTAACGACTGGTGTTGGTGAGAATGAATGAAGCATGGAGAAGCCAAATAGATTTTTGTGAACCAATTTAGGGCAGAGTCCTGGTCACATGCACCTTTTTTTTTTTTTTTTTTTTTACCTTTGGACTGCTTAGCTCGGGGACGTGCCTTTCTACATACCAAACTCTGGCCATGTAATGTAGAGACAGTAATAAGTGTAGTCACACACAGCACCACAAGTTCTGGTTTTCAGATCATGATATTTCAAAATCTGGAGGTATTTTCAGTGAATTTCACATCGATAACTACAACAAAACTCAAAATATGTTAACTGAATTTTACTGAAGCACATTTACTTTTGGATATTCCTGGGATATCCCTTGATACTTTCTTTTGAGACCAACACATAGTAGCTACTACCTCTTTTTTTAACCTCACAACTGTGTTTCCTCCTTCAAAACAGAAGAGTATTCACACCTATCCAGTTATTTTTGTCAAGCCCAACTACAGGAGCTAAACAAAGAAAAGCCATTGAATGCTTAAGGGAAGTGAGATGGTCTGACTCAGCCTAACAAATAAAACTCAACCACAGAACACCCAGGATTCTGAAAAGGAACATCCCTACTAGGATCTTCCCGCAAAACTAGTCATTCTTTAGGGAAAAAAAAATACTCACTTTTTTGCTAGATTTTTAGAAATATTTTAAATGCATGACAAAAGGACTCGTTTAAAGATGAAGACTTTAATAACAACCTAATTGTGTGAACTCAAGGAAAAGGTGATTAAGAGCCTTTTTGTGCCCATCTCTTCTCATCTGCTAACACCTTGTGTTCCTTCTGTTCATGAAAATTAAACAACTGAGAAATGGTTTGGTTTTCTGTAAAATGCAGTTTACCTTCTGTGTCCAGTTTATAACAAATTAGGCATGAGTTATATGCAAGGCCTTTAAAAAAATGTGTATGACCTGAAATTAGAGTAATTGCCACATTATTAGCTGTCCAATTGGTCTTGCAACATTCTGTATACACTGTCAAGTTTCACATTGCTAATTTCCTAACAAGCACAGCTTGTTTTCAGATGCCCCAAGGCCAGTTTACTAAGACCATACACAAGCTCTGAAAGCTAAAAAAAAATAAAAAAATATCACATGAACCAAGAAATTTTAAATATACACCACAACCATGATTCCAGAGTAAATTGTCCCTCAATGGATTTAAGGGTATTTCCTTTTTGAAATTATAACAAAACAAAGTCCCAGTTCTGGAGTATTTTTAACTCGCTGCCAGTTTGTGCAATACATTTTTAATTGTGATGTGTAATGGTTTGCAAGAGAACACCCAATCAATTAATCATGAGTACCTTCTCATGGCTGCTCAGTGGGTTCTCCTGGCTGACGTTTATCTTACATGTTGTGAACACTCTAATACATTTCAATGAGCAACCTTTGATACACACAGGCCACACATTATTCTTTAGAAATTCCAGCAGTTTCCAGTTGCGTGTATAGTACCCATGTTCACATGTAGAGGGGCTTAGGCTAAGTTAGACAGGTCTCTTTCTGAGTTGAGAAAGGCTGTAGAAAGCCTTAAATGAATAGATGTATGCATATGTATGTGTAAATATGTTTACCACAAAATCAAATACATAGTTTACTCTTTTAAGAGGTGATACCCTCACCACCAAATGAAGCTTATTTACAGTGGCAAAACCTTTTCATTCATATTACTGTTAGAAAAACTATCGGAATTAATATTACATAAAAAGATACTTTGAGATGCCTGGTGAGAAGCTGAACCATTTTAGAGAAGGTTAATTATCAATTTGGAAAAAGGTCTAAAATATTTATTTGAAATGTGATCTCAGTGACTTCCTTCTAGTAAAGCTTTGTAAGTGTTTTATGTTTTAGAGGATTTATCAAACATTTATATACTTTATCTATAAGCCTAGAAACAAGTAAGACATACCCCTCAAAGGTTTTTTTAATGATAAAAAGACATGGTCTTTGGTCAATTTTTTTACATTACCAACACCTGAGAGGGTTTGCCTTAATTAGAGCAGTAACTTAATACATTCTGAAAATCAAAATGTTACAATGAAATTGCTCAGTTTGTAAATTAGGTTAAAAAACCTCAACTCTATGTACCAGAATCATCTGGAAAGCTCTTGATTTGATATACCTACGTATATATGAATGACTTTAAGTTATTTTCCATTTGTACTGATTTCTAAATCACACATATAAATGAAATAATGTTAATATTTCTTTTAGAAATATCTTGTAAAAACACATTTCTATGAATGACTTAAAATTTAATCTTATTACAAATATTTCTCCTACGAAAGCCAACACTCCTAAGAGTAATATTTTAAATACTAAAGCTCACATTTGGTCTTGCTAGACTAATAAAAAACTGTTCACTCTCTTTTGAAGAGTGAAATTTAAACTATTTTAAAGTGAATTCTCTGTGAATCTGAGGAACATTTTTACTACGTAAAGAAAAAAAAAATCAACATTTTAATATCACTAGGTTGCAGTGCAGCTCTAACATATTTTAAATACTTAACCTGTAAAACATTTTTACTAATTCATTAACTTCTTGACAGAATATATTGCTTTTTTGCAGCTCAGAAAGTAAAAAAAAAAAAAACCACAACCCAATTTTAAATTAAAAGAGAGTTGGAAAACGTCCCTTAAACAAATGTTGAAAAAATGTATAACATAACAACATGAAACCATAGTCACCCCCTAATAATTTAATATTTATCGGCAGTTGCTATAGTAATTTATAACACTGAAAACTATCAAACTTAATATGGTCAGTACCACAGGCATATTGAAAAATGAACCATAATTAGATGAGGGCACAAATATCTTCCACACACATTTTGTCACAGATCTACAAAAAAGATACTGATAGACTTAAGCCTTACAGCTCAGTACAAGAGTTTGTAAGCTTTTGTTTCCAATTTAGTACCTGTAAATTAGTGCTAACTGCTGTGTAACCATCAATATAAACAAAACTCCTGTATTTGTTTTCAACCCTATACACAACCATATTTGCCTTCACTAAAACAGTTCCTACAGAAAGGTATTACTTCCTTTGATAGCACAGTTTCCTAACGTTGAGCCTTCCCCAGTTCAAATAAAATTAAGTCACAGTGTCACGTTGTATTTGTGATGTAAAGTGCACGCACTAAATGCAGCGACTTCAGGGAGCTTCTCCTATAGCTAGATACATTCAGAACCACCAGAATAAAAGTTTGCTCCCGTCACCAAGCAGAAGTATTGGTTAAGAAGACTAATAGCACTTCAAGTAGAAGTCTCTTTGAAACTGATTAGTAAACAAGATACAGAAGGCATTTACTGTAACCCACAGTTTACCATCACATTTTAAAGCTGTAAATTTCAATGTATGCACTTATTTCCATCAACACATAATTGGATTTATTTCTTATTATACTATATTTGACAAAACACTTAGTTTTAACTTAGATTTGGTCTGTAGTAGTAACGACTGTAAGTGGTCGAGAAATTAATCTTCCTCTTTCAAAAATCTTAATCAAGAAAATAATATCCTTAATATTGATTTCTTTACTAGATACAGGAGATCTCAGTAAAGACATCAAATACATTATGTTATTTCACTAATCTGTACACTACTCAAAAAGCAAGCTGCCCTTATAGGTTCTGTACCTAGGGTCTTCATACAGCATGTTAATTCTAATCTTAAAAATACAAAATATGTGCATTAGTAAGCTTCCAATATTAAAAGGGTTACAAACTCACAGTTCAGAGCCTAAATGGCTGGATTTTTTTTCTACCAGTTGATGAAAAAACAGCATTAGGAACTCTCTCTCTTTAATAATCTCACCTTCTGAGCTGCTTTAGAGGGACTCTTGTTTTTGCTTCCTTTGGGTCTTCCTCTTGGTCTTTTAGGAGATGGTTCACCAGTTGGTTCCTAAATACAGGAAAACATACTATTGTGGGAAGAGGCTGCAACTAACCCAGAAGATCTGACGGATAAACTGCAACTGATAAGTTACTTAAAGCATATAAATTAACAGTATAAATAACACAATATTTAAAATGCAACATGAAAAATTAAACAACTTGAGGTAAGGAAAAAGAATACATTTTGCACAATGAAAGAGTTTAACTTCCCTTGGAACTGCATAAAAAACTTTGAAAAGTTTGCATATTCTACCAGATAACTTGCAACAGAAAACACATTTTTAAAAGAAGATGGCTATGATTTCTAGAAGTGACTATTCAAAAAATAAGTTACCCCTTTAATTTCAATTGTATTTCATTATAGCAAGATACAATTATCATATGCAGTTTCTAGCACAAACTTTTGTGAAAAAAAAAAGTTAACTACTGGAAAACTGTAAGGTAAGCTTAGACTATTTTCTCTCTCAAGGGCACAAATATTTTGGAGGGATTTTTTTCTATTCTGCAGCTGGCATTATATTCACACCTATTCTAAGCATAATTTATTTGTATTAAATTGCAATCGTAAAAGTTTCTTCAAATAGAGCGCTAGCATGCCAAAAAAACTCGACAAAAGAATATATCCGAAACACAATCCCAACTCTAAAATGACTCAACAAGAACACTGATTATTTTAGCTATTTTCTTAACTCCTCTGCCTGACAGTGAATAACCAGTCCTTAAACATGGGTATGAATTACTAAGAGTTCTGATTCCAAATATTTATTCAGTGAATCATAAATACTATAAAACTCTTCTAGTCTTAAATATTATACATTTCATTCAGATTACAGGATGTGGTAAAACTAATTAAATGCAGTTTGTTAACTTAAACCAGCTTAAAACCCTTCAGCTTTCTAATTCCCGGGTAGGTTAAGGGGAGGCTGGCGAGGGGACTCCCTGGCTGCCCCAGCTCTCAGTGGAGAGCCCCGCAGGCGCTGCACATCTGGGCTGAACACGTTTAAAGAGACGGACTTTTCTTTCTCTTCTATACATTCAAACGCTATAGGGAAGGGGGGGGGGGGGGAGAAAAGAAAACCTGGAGTAAGGACAAAGCAAACAGAAGTCTCCTGATACCTCTCAGTGTCCTGTGCTGGAGAGAAAGATAAATGCTAAAATGTTTAAACTTTCCTACTTCTAGCATGTGTCAGACAGAAAATCCTGGCTTTGCAAGGGGACATCACAGACCCACACTGTTTTGGCCAACTGTGTGTTTCTGCTGTCCAGTGTCATGCATGTCCTGCCTGATACAGGTGTGCCCTTGTGTGGACCAGCAAATCCATGCTCATAGGTTTTCAGAAAGGCCCGCATCCCCTGGGTGCACAGCTCAGGACCTCCAAGCCGTGGGTGACTGCCCTGGTTTTGTCCTTATAGTCCACATTAAGAGACACAGACTGACCAAGAAGCAGGAGCCAAGCAAGATGAAAAAAAAACCTCAATGAATTATTTCAGACAAACCATGCCCCAAAACCATGAGCTTCCACTTCAGGTTTTAAGTATGGTGTGGGGCGCTGAATCCAGCCTTCCGGCCCAGTAATAGCTAAAGCTACAGAAAACCCCTGAGGGTCCGTTGGCTTCCCTCGAGAAACTCTTTCTCGGCGAGTCAGGCTCACAGGAGGATTCTGTGGGCAGGACACGGCTGTGGCTTTTCCCCTCCCAGCAGACTCAGTCCCACCTGTGGGTTGCTGAACTGCAGAAAGCTCTCTCCAAAGCCCACACTGACTGGCAAGGGAGCTGGAGCAATGATGCACACCAAGAGGATCTCACAGGCTGTGCCTCCATTTCCCACCTGCAGGGGCAAGATTCAGGGGGTTTTTAGGCTTGTAACACAAGTCCTCTGGGCAGGATGTGGTGTTATCAGGGGCTGTCATGGCAGGGGTCTGCTTTTGGTCCCTGGACATGGAAATACTGCTCCATCATGTGAAGCAATAACCTGCTGTGGGTACTGGAAGAGAGTGAGTGGGAGTGGTGGTGCACAGGAGGGAGAATGCTGCAGAGGGTGGAGAGGGGGACAAAAGCACATGGCCCACATGTGGTGGGTAGAGGCACAGCTGTGGGGATGCAGAAGAGATGAAGGACAGCAGGGACAACTCGAGGGTAACCCATCTGGCCTGGGTGCTCTCAGGAACCTACACTGTGGTTAAACAGCTGATAACAGACTGTGTATAAAGGACCCTGTGTGCACCAGAAGGACTGGCAGGCAGGGGGGTCCCAGCACAGGCAGGGTGGGCACACAGCAAGGAAAACTGGGCTGTGATGGACAAATCGCAAAGGACCACTACTGGACTAGCACGGGGAGACAAGCAGGAGCGGGCTGTTTTTCCCTGTACCATGCCTGTGCTGCAGGACAGAAGCTGAGAGGATGCTCCTGGGGCAGCCACACCTGTGCGGTTCCCATTCAGAGTCTCGGGCAAACAGGAGATGCTGGATGCTGGGTCCAGCCACACACAGCAGGGCAAAGACTTTCCTCTCTGCCCTGAGACATCTATTTTTAAACTATTGCGCATGTTTCCTTTCATTACCAGTCATACTCACTTGCTTTGAAAGGAGGTTACAAATAGGAGAAAGGCCCTCGTTAATTAAGTGACTGGATGGGCCCATGCCTTTGGCTGAAGTGATTCATTGCCTCCTCCCTCTCTTAGCAACGACACAGGCTTAAAGGCTGCATGAGGAAGAACTGCTCACCTCTTGTTTGGAAATGAACGGGGCAAAGACCAGTGTGGAGGAGACAGGATTGACCCCAGTCATTGCCTACCTGTCTTCGAAGCTGGAAACAGCTCTTTGGAAGGGAGGTCCCCAAAAAGGGGACTAATCACAGATCGACACCTGCCCCCAGCTGTGTCAGCACCATGTTTGGTGTTCCTTACTCCAGAGAATCAAAACTCACTCCTGTTCGGCATTTCTAAAAGGTGTAAATACAGACAGGACCTACGGACAGAGATTTTCTAAACAGAGTCAGGACAAATGGACAGAGAGTTCCTCAAATCTTATCTGCAGGCATTTTTCCATGCACAGAAATACCCCTACTCACTGCTAACCCAGAGGGCAACTTGTGCCATCCTTAAAGTCAGTCCCAGCCACAGATTTATCAGACAGGTTTCTGGCTGCCTTCAGAGAGAAGGCCAGAAAGTACCACTGGGAATTGGGCTTCCCTGGGTGATGAGAGAGGGAGGAAAAATATTAAGAAGGCTTAAAGGAAAGGAAAAAATGTATGAGGAATAACATAATGGAAAGGGAAAGGGAAAAAAAGAAGAGAAAGTGGAAACAAAGTTTAAAACAGGCTTCAACAGCCATCAGGGAAGCAGAAAATAAAATGAACCGCTGGCCTCCAACAAGGTGTTAAAATACCTCAGTTCTGGGTATCAACAGAAGAGCTCAGGCAGGCAAACCAGAGGGAGGTTATTTGGAGCAGCTTGCTGGCGTTCCCTAGAGTTTAATAATAGCAACTGTATTTATACAACTAAAATGTTTTTGTTAAAAGGCTAAGTACTGGTATGTCACGCTAGTCACTTTAATTTAAAATAAATTCTAAAAGTTCTCACTGAAAGGGCTTGCAGCTAAATATAAATATATGCAATATGCAGATGGATTTTTTTGAAAGCACATTTATTCTTCTTCAGTGGCACTAAACTGCACAATAGTGCAACATTTCTGTGGCACAAATTTCCAGAGGCCCTCAGAGTCAGGATTTCTAACTGATCTTGCTGCATTTTTTTTATCCCTTCTGCACAGAGCGGCAGCTCTGACTGGTTTGATGTGGGGTTTTTGATATGTGAAAAGATTATAAAACATAGAAGAGAGACAGAAAAAGGGGGAAATGAAAAAGAAGTCCTGGGCAGGGTGACAGCCCTCACCCTCTCCGTTACTCTGAGCATGTGGAGGAAAAACCTGGTCAGTCAACTATGAGACTGAGAGCAGCTACCCAGACTCCAATGCCAGGGCTTCTCCGGATAGGTGACAGTGGCCCCAGATGCTCACTGCAATTCAGTACTTTCCCCTAAGTGGAAACTGCAGAAAGTCTCCTCCAGGAAGGTCCAGGCCGTGCCCTCCTCTGGCTGCACTCACATCGGGACTTCACCCCATGTAGCAGGGACAGCTGGATGGTGTGCTCCCTTCCCGGACATGGACCTCCTTGCTGGTGGGCAGAGCTCAGGGGAATCTCTTGATTCCTGCCATGCAGAGAGTGCCCAGGCCCACCTGCTGTCCATCAGGAGAAACCACCTGAGGATGCAAGTGGCCCTTTTTACTGAACACTTCCATCTCCTCTGTGAGCCTCAGGACAGGGCAAAGGAGGTTCACCTACATTTCCAACCCCAGCTTCTGCCAGCTGACCCAGCCCTGGCCACTCCGTCAGCTCCTCGCCGGCCCTGGCCAGCAGGGCCCTGCCAGGAAGGGGACAGCAGCCCAGCAGGTCGAAGCCTGCAAAGGGAACAGCAGCTTCCCCGCTTTTTTTGTGCTTGCAGGGAGTCTAAAAACATCCCCGATGGTCTTTGGACACGCTTTTGTTGGCTTGTAAACGCTGCTGGAGCGCATGAGATCATACCTTGGCGTTGCTGTAGCAGCGGTCCCACAGCAAAGCAACAGGGCTGCAGCAGCGGGGGCAGCAGCACTGGGTGGGCTTCCCACCATACCGCTGCCCTCACCCATGGCTTCAGCCCCAACGAGCCCCCCAACACGGAGGGCAGCCGGGACCACGCTCCATCCACCCGCCCTGGCCAGCAGCAGAGTTCTCATTGCAGCTGTTATAAAGGATAATTATGGTGAATTCCTTAGAAGGGACTGAAGTCAGCCTGCTACCAGATAGGAGGAAATATTTATAACAATCACTTCCAACTGCAGCCTTTCATCTAAAATCTAAACAGAAAGCTGAAATCCCCAGGCCTGTAAGTTGATATCTTGGCTATATATGGTCAAAGAACTACACGGGAAAGAAAAAGATGCTAAGTCCCTAGCAATCCTCATACGTGTGGCACCAACGAGATCCATTAACCTCTGCAAAATTAACAAGCTTGTGTCATTAATCAGCTTTGAAGTATGATTGTCATGCTGCTGCATTAAGAGCTCTGCTCTCCCAGGGATGCCTCAGCATGCCACACTCACAGCCGTGTGTGCAGCAGGGCGCAACACGCTGGAAATGCACAGAGCCTTCCCCCAGCCTCGTGTGGCTGTGGCAGCAGCTCTGAGTTATAAAGTGCTGTTAACTATTGCAAAGTCACGGGGTGACCCACCACACTCGTGAAGCAAAGCACCGCCGAGCAGAGGGAGTGCATTTTACAAGACGCTCACTGGCGAACAGGGAAATGGTGTTTTCTGGTATTCCATCACAAACACTGGATAAGAAATATGGAAGGACAGCTCTGAAAATGAAGGTGCATCTGCTAGATGTGCACAGCCACAAGATTGGAGAGGAAAAGGACCAAACCCCAAAACAGAGCAGCAATATTTGCATGCAGATATGCGCAGTTGCAACCCAGCTGATCGCACTCCCGAGCCCACAGGCAGAAGCCAAACACGCTCTTTCAGGTGAATATGCAGCATCCTCAGGAGAAACCTGAGTGTTACAAATATTTGTTGGATCTTCTCTCAACAGTTTTAACAGATATAACCCAGGGGTTTAGCTACTATAGTCTTTTATATTCCTCTAGACTTTTAAAATGTGCTGCCTTAGCAGCCCATAGCTGTGAGATCTGAAAAGTGCACCTTTGCTGAGAGCAGCATGGAGCCTACCAGCAAGCCAGCCCTGTTCTCATGCCCACGGAGGTGACAGACATCTCCTCTCACAGGTTTCCTCCCAGTGCTGCCAAGCCTCTCACCCTGCATCACCAACAGCAGCTAACAGCTTCCCAGTATCTCAGCTAAAAATGCACTACTTTAGCAGTGTAATGAGCTCCCCAGGTCGAGTCTTTTACTGATTCTTCACAAATCACTGAAAGGACAAACTGCTGGTTTGGTTCATTAGCAAGTACTTTGTGGAAATCTGTTTGTATATTTGCAAGAGACCAACATGCTCAGTCATTCTAGGTCTAGGAAGGCTTGAATTGAGGAGCCACTTAAGCATCCCACCTCCCCTTCCAGCTTGGCAGGATTGACATTAGAGAGCGATTCTTCCCACAAAGCATGGCAAATTCTCCCCTGGAAATACCAAGAGCCAGACCAAGCACTCTAGATCCTAGTCAGCATTTTTCTTAAAACCCCATCTCTTGGAGCTCTGGAATTCAACAAGAAATTTAATTTTCACCTAAAACATAATGAGAGAAGAATCTCCTGAGGTTTCAGCTCTTGGCGCGGCAGAGGAAAACATCACTAGAAAGGCTCAGGCCAATAAAATGAACCTCAATGACACTGGCATCACTTTTAAGTTCTGTAAGGTTTTAAGCAGCCAAATCACCAGGGAAGCTGCTTGTGACAAAATTGCAGATGCAACTCATGGGTTCTGTGCGTGGATGTAGGAGAAAGTGGGGGCAAAGACTGGGCAAAAGAGGAATACTAGGAGACAAGGATGCAGGAAAAGGAGCTCTAGCCTTTAGCTTGCACTTTTCAAAGTTACTGTCTTCAGGAGGTAGGAGCCCTCTGGCACTTTATATTTACAAATTGAAAGAGGCACCTCCTCTGGCACCCAAGGCTCAGCTAAAGCCTTCCTTAAGGGTATGAAGTTGGTGAGGATGAGGAATTTTGGAAAACTTCAGGCTGGTTCTGCATCTCTATTCTGCCAGATTATATGAATCCATCCAAGCTTTCCCTCATTGTGGTTTTACTACATTAACACCCAGAAGCAGCTCTGGGATAAAAGCTCCTGCTGCAGCCCACAAAGCTTGCTGGCTCAGCCTGCACAGAGCACGACAGTGAATGTTTGAACACAGGGAAATCCAACTGCCCTCCTGGCTTGAAGGGAGCAGACTGAAGGATCAGCCGTCAGGGGCTATATATGTGCTGGCGAAGGAGCAGGGAAGGCAAGTAGCTGCTTTAGTGGCTAGAGCAAACTGGTGGGAAAATAACCCAAGATAACTTTGCAAGATTGTGGAGCAAAGGGGAACATTGGTATGGTGCTCCCAGGAGATACCAGGAGGCACGGGGGCAGGAGCTTTGTCTCTTGTGCACCGTGACTGAAGACTGTTTCTCTTTTTCAGGCCAAGTATTTACAACTCTCCAATTTCCCCTATGTTTTGAGGATAGCCCCTCCTTGCAAAGGTGTCTGCAATGGTCTGAGCCCAGCTGCCTGGAAGAGCAGAGCCATCTCCCTTTCAGTGCCAGAACTTTGGGTTCCCACTACCTGCCCTGGGAGAGGGAGGACACCACATAGAAATAAGGACCCGCTGGTCCAAGGGAGCTTTCCTAGCTCTTCTCTTCAGATGTGTTTCCCAGGTGAAGTTTAATAAACACAGCTTCTAGACCACTGCTGCCTTCAGATCTGTTCATTAGCACCTTTGTGAGGGCTTTCCAAGACTGCCAGTTCTCAGGGGGTTGAGATGCGGTGTTTTAATTGTATATAATTAAATACAGCTCCCTTATCTGGATTTCAAAGTTTACTGTTGGGGCTTCAGTACCAATGCTCTCTTCCCCTCTAATTAGGTTCCTTAATCTGTGCAGCCTTGCTTCTTCCCCCTGGGGGATAGGGCTCTCCTGTAGGGAAGCTTGGATTGCATCTAATTATTAGCAAAGGAGACAGACAGCAGGCGAGCACCGGCCCTGTCCCAGTTACCTGTTGTGAGCAAAGAGCCCAGATTGGGTGGTCACAGGGAAGCTCTGAAGGTTACATGTCTATGCACGCATTTGGTCTCTGCTACATCTGTAGGTTGCTTTGCATGTTACCACAACACACATCTGTGGCAGAAGACCATGCAGGACAGAGGCCACCTGACTGAAGCACAACTCATATAATGAATGCTTTTGTCTGTCTAGCACATAGCAACAGGAGAGGAAGAGTACCCAAGACCTCATCTGACCCAGTTCTGTCCTAAAAGAGACAATACACCTGATATCTTCAGTAGATTTTTTAACAGTGTCTCTAAGCTGTTGACAGAGGTTACCCACTCCCCCATGATACTCCTGAGTGGAGCCATCTGTACTAGTAGGAAATTTCCCCTCCTGTCTACATCTGAATTGCCTGTGTTGCTTCCTCAAGACCCTGCAGACACACAGAATATCTTACTGCCCTTTACAAAGCTCAAGGCTTAGACCTTCCCTACACCTGTGTCATTCTAAACTAAACAGCCCCATTTCTCACAGTCTCTCACCTTGGGTCACATTTCTCAGACCACTAGTCATTTTCCGTGCTTTCCCTTGGACTCTTCCCAACCTCTTCTGGAGTCGAGTGCTCAGAGCTGGAGACAGCTGTGCAGAGAGAGCGTAAGGATGGCTGCACTCCTTGTGGATATCTTCAGGATAACATCTGTCTCATTCATTGCGAGACCATGATGTGAGCTTGGATTTAGCTGCTGGGTCATAATGGCACCCCTTACTCAGTTGTTCCCCTCCCACTTGAAGTCGTGCTTATGACTATTCTTGCACAGGCACTTTACAGTGTCTTGCTTCAGCTCCAGCTACTTCCCAGCCCATCCCTGTAAATCCCATCCTACCTTCAATAATGCTTCCAGCCTCTCCACTCTACCTGCAAGTTGAAACACCAAACTCCTCTTTTCCATGCCCAACAAGCTCCAGTTCAGGACATGCACCTGCTGAACATTTTTTCATCCCCTTTGAGTGCCACATTTCTCTTTCCAGACAGGTCTGACCCCATCACCCCAGTGGCCCATTTAGCCAGTGCTTCCTTATGACAGTACCAAACAATGTGACACAAAGCCTTTCTGAAGCTGAGTAATATGACAACCACTGCTTCTCCCTTACCCAAAAGCCTGGCATAAACGGAAATTAGGTTGGCTTGATAAGATTTGTTCTTGACAAATACATGCTGGCTGTTATTCATCTCCTTGTTATCTTTGAGGTACTTACAAATAACGTGTTGATTTATTCTAGGCTCTTTTAGGTACAAAAGCAGACCTAATCTGGCTGAGCTGCTTTAGAAGGCAGCTCCTGAGCTTGCCTGCAGATTGCACTTAAGTGTCCAGGAAACCTCCCAGGGGGGCTGCTAGCAGCTCCAAGAGCCTCCTAGGCACTCCTCATAGAACATGAGGCCAGATTTCAGTACGCTCACTGTGTCTGAGGACAGGCAGGGTACACCATCTCTGCCGTACACCTGCAGGTCTCTAAACACAGACATCCACAGAGCCATCCACAGGACCTTCTTCTGGTGGAATCTGTTGTTCAGCCTCCTTCCCCTTCTTCCTCTGCACTGCTAAGGCATGGACAGGACATCCCCTGGCCCTCTAATTCTCATCCAGTTCATGCCTGGCCTGACTCTGACCCAATATTCCCATGCTGCTGTTACAATCCTCCCTACTAAACTGACCCATTTTAACGTTATTGTATGATACTTCTGAGTTCCAGGTCACTGGAGAGCTTGTGAGTCTGGTAAATCTCCTGTTGCACTTCCCTCCATTTCCCCATCTCCAGTGGTAGGATCACTGGTGACTGGGGCATTAATACTGACTTTGTTTGTATTGCTTTTACCCTATATAGGAGTCATATCTTTTCCCTCTAGCATTCATCATGTATCCAGTCGCTAAGGAGGAACATAAATCTCAACAACCAAACCTAAAGTGTGAATGCAAATCTACTGAACTAAGCACATACAAAGCCCTGTGCAGACTCTGGTGCCGGGTAAAACCTGTCTAAGCCAAAGCAACAGGCATCGCTTCAGACCCAGCCCCCCGCTCTCAATGAAAGCTGTGCACCTCGCCCCTGTTCACCACATCCCTGTTTATTCCAGACTCCCTGCAGAACAGACTCCTTTTCTGCCTCATATGGCGTGACAGGGTTGGTGTTGCTGTGAGAGCTGTGCAGCACTGGGACAGCAGAGCCCAGGCTGCAGAGTGGCATTGCCGGGAGGGAGGGGAGGGCTGCAGCTGAGGAGGCACAGCTCCGCACTCTCCAGGCTGGCATGTTTCTTACCTGTATCTAAAGGCATCTGCACAAGTTATCTGTCACAACACTGGCAAGAGAAGTGCTCAGGTTGCACAGGTAAGGTCTTGGGTCAGAGAAGGCAGAAGCAAGGACACATGAGCAGCACCAGAGTTTGGAAAATAACTCAGAGCAAATCAGTCCTTTTTTTGTTTTGTTCTGGATGCAGCAAGAAACTTCACGCCCTTCTTAACATCCCAGCCAGCAAGGCAACAGCTTTGTCACCTGGTGACGGTGGGTGCACCTGGTCACTGAGACAAGGCTCTCCTCAGGGCATACTGGGCCTGTGGTTAACTTGAAGCCACATTGCATGACCCCAAAACTGCAGTGTTTGACTGCCAGACACCAGCATTGTAACAGGAGCAAACAACTGGAGGAATCACTCAAGCGCTCCAAAGAGCAAAGAAGCTTCCTGACAACAATGCCATACAATTTAAACCACCTCTAGAAAAAAACCCCAAGGGTAGTATCTCTGCACTGGACTCCACTCAGCCCATCTCCTTCCCTGTCCTCAGCCACCTGAGACCTTCCCATGGAAAGGACTTTGCTCTGATGAGGCAGGCATATGCCATCAGCTCCACCTGTCTCCCTCCAGCACCCAGTTCATGGGGATCCAGTCTGTACCCCCATTCTTTGCTATTGCTTTGTTTCTCATTGCCAGACACAGTTTACTGTTACTTTGATTATGTAGGAAGGAGTCCAGACACTATGGAAATGAAACCATATAGGGACTGGACAGAGGAGGCACATGCTGGTCACCCCCTTACTTGCACAGCAGTGGGAATATTTTTTCTCTTACACTAAGATATTTTTAAAACAGAGAACGCTGTTATTATTTGTTGTCACCCAGGATGCAGCATTGCCATTCTTGGAAACCCAGCACAATGCCTCCCATGTCAGTGTCAGAAACATTATTAGCAGAGCCTTTGATATCTCCCAAGATGTCCTCAGGCTAAATGGCATTTATGACTTGGAGAGTCATAACTCCAACCATGCCTGAGACTGCAGAGCAGAGAATATGCCTGCTCATACCAGTGCAGCTCAGCCATGCACCCGGCCACCATGAACACTGTAGCTGTGAAAGACTGACTTTTAATCAAAGCTCTTCAGCTGAGAGTACTGTAAAAATACAGGTGGTTCAGCAAGACCAGACTGTAAAGGTTAAGCTAACGCAGTTATCCTATGGTCCTGGAGAACAGGGGAAGGAGCAGAGACAAGGGGTAGTGTAGGCATCTTTCCTCTTGCACAGCAGCGATATGCATGTCCTTGCTAGTGAACGTGCAATTTTGTCCCTGGTGTGAGCAAAGCCAGTAGGGACACATACAAGGCAGACACAGACACAGAAGACTGTACATCGCCCCTGGCATGCCTGCCTGCCAAGGGCAGAGCAGCAGAGAGCTGGCCGATAGCCCCCATTCGTCTGCAGCGTGTGGGACAATGCCTCTGCGGTCAGCCTCTCCCCCAGGCAGGGTCTGTTTTTCTGACTCAGCCAGTTGTCTGCCAGGTCCAGCTTCTCGTCTCTGTTTGGCTTTGGATGACAGCAGATGTTCCTCTGTCCATCTGCACACATGCTTGGATGCCAGCTGTGGTCAGATGTCTGCTTTTTTGTTCTGTTGCTCTTGTTTTAAGCCCACAAATGCAGCCCTGCTGCTGGAAGAAAACTAGTGAGTGCCGTCTGCCCAAGTCAAACCTGGGGGGAAAGTGTCAGGGGAAAGAAACCTATTCCCACAGTAGACACACAACTTGAACTCGGCACTTGCTAAGGGACCCTGTGTACCAACCATTTACCTCTCCCTGCTTAAGGATTTGCCACAGTAAATGATCCCATGTGCACAGGAGGGAGAGGGGTGGATCCCTGCTCTGTTGACAAGACCTGTATATCACAGCTAGTGCTAACGCTGGTGCCAGTAGTGCTCAAGCACATGCCAGGCAAAGAAGACAGTCTGCAGAGGGGGACAGGGCTTCTCCTATCCCCCACTCTCAGCTCTCCAGCAAGGAGATGCAAAGCAGCATGTCACTCCAGGATAATTCTTTCCCATGCCAACAAGCTTTTCTAAGGTTGCTGCTTTAATTTCTTAAAACAAGCCTAGATCCTGTGTTTTATAAATTACTACAATGCATTTAATAGGTAGTCTTTTCATAAAGGAGCACAGCGGATGTGTACACAGGCCCTGATGAAGCTAATAACTGCCTCTCAATGGCTTTCAGAGAGTTATTACATATTTAAGATCCAAGCTCCCTTAATCAACCACAGAGATGCAGCTGGCAGCAGTAAATTGCCAACAACAGTTCATTACAAATAAGGAAACATTGGTTTTTCAAGGGCAAAAACTGTGTCAGTTCTTCAGCAAGAGCTAACCACTCTTGTGCTCACCCTTCTCCCCCTCTATTCCCCCCAGCGATGTGCTGGCACAACTTTCTTCATCCAATAACACAACCTCGCTGCCTAATCCCCTCCACAGGGGACATCACGAAATCAAGTTCCTAGATTTCATGACTTATTTAGGCAAACAGCACAGACTGCATCCCACGCTCACCCTCCCCAGGCAGGCTATGGGCAGGACTTGTCCCACAACACCATGGTGGCACGCCACAGGAGCATACCCACTGGCCTTACTCTGTGGAGGAGAGGACCAGATCAGGTCATGAGACACACAGACACTGTTGCGAGTGTGCACTTTGTAGGCTTGAGACCCGACATGGCACTTGGGGATGACTTTTTCGGTATGTACCATGTTTGTGCCACTTGGTGCCCAGTCTGCATACACAGAACAACAGCAAACACCTGCTGGCACGTGGGCACAGGAGGAAGGGGAAGGTCTGTGAACACCACGTGGCCTTATCTCCTTGCTGTCTCCTAACAGAAATGTGGAGGTTGTCCAGTGCAGCTGAGACAAGAGCACAGCAGTTTAAGAGAGATGCACACATGGCTGGGAGATATTAAGGCTAACATTTTAGGAGTCAGGAAAGAGTAAACAAAAAGGAGGAAAAGACAGCTCACTCTGTTATAGCTGTATCTTCCCCCCTGAAGAGGGGACTTTGGCCTTCAGGACCCAAAGCAATGATACAGTTCAGCCCCAGACAACTTCTCCCCAAAACTCCCCTGGAAAGGGAAACAGGCCCCCATGACATGCCCCAGCCAGGTGAGACACAAATGCTCAGGTCCCTGCTGTGGCCCACAGGCAGGGCCACCTCCCATAATATGGACCAAGGGCAGTGGGTGTTCTGCCAAGGACCCAAGACCTAGATGCTGGTGGCCATATTTGAACTGCCTGCAAGTCCTACTGGGCCAGGCAAGACTGCCAGTGGCAAGGCGAAAACATGCTCTAAAACCCAAGCTGGGTGCTGGAAGCAGGCCAAATGAGTTTAATCTTTGTTTGGTCTGCTTTGATATCTCACATTGTGCCTCCAGACACTAACCCTGCACAAGCCAGGGCTTGCAAAGGAGGGGATGGATGCACACTGACCCACACAAACAAAGTGGGACAGACAAAGAGAGAGATAACACGTTCAACAATGAAGCATAAAAAGGGGAACGTTTGCTTCACCTTCAGCCTGGTTTACAGCAGTCTCTCTGCCACATTAGATGACTCTCTGCTCTTTCATTGTGTCCTACTGCAAGGCTGACCATGTCGGAGGTTTCATTTTTTTCCTCTGAAACTGCAGGCCATGGATGCAAAACTGAGCTAGAGAGGTCCCAGGGCCGAGTTAGGATTTTTATTTACTGTCTCTTTAGAAACACCTCACCCAACTTCTTTTAGAAAAGGGGAATTTCAAAAAGCAGTAGCACTTGGTCCCCCCCAGCCACAATCCATAATTATTGACATTGACATTTTTAAAGGGCTCTTGGGAAGGAGGCTATGTGGTCTCTGGGGACATTTTCCCTAAAAAAAAAAAAATCAGAGGATTTAGCTGATGTTTGTATCACTGTTAGCATTTGGCTCCTAGACTTATGCTTCCAGAGAAATGCCAAAGCTGGCTTAGACACGTCACTATCAACTGTGAAGAGTGTCACCTCCTAAACCTGCCGCAGACACCTTTTATAAAAACAGCTGAACTATGTATTATGAACAGCAAGATCTATTGACATAAGATTCTTTATGCATTACAGGTGTAACTGCATATGTGAAATACCAGTTTAATCTGTTACCCCTATAATTGTGTGTACCATCTTCCTCACTGACTCTTTAAGGCTGTAAAAACTTTTCTTTTGGGGGTGTGGGTGCAGACATCCGGAATGCAGATTGTAGTAGATTGCAATGTTATCTCTATAAAAAATACCATTTTTTGAACATAAAAATACAGTTTTCATATAGTTTTGCAGTCACATCTGGAAGATGCATCCCTCCTAATGTTTCACAACAGCGAACAGAAGAGATCCCATCAGCCGAGGAAAGAATTGCTTCCTCCTCTAAGATAGGAGGCTGGACTTCTTTTGAATTATTTGTCATTTGATCAGGAGATAAAAATACACTGGTTAGATGAACCAGTGAGCTGTTCTACAATCACAATAGCTGTGGTAGATGGGGGGGCAGGAAGAGTCTGCAACTACACATCTTCTCCATGTTCTGATCAAGAAAGCTTTACTCATTAATGGAGATGCAAGACAAGGCTGGAGTCACCTTGCTGAGGGTGGCTCCAGAGAGAAGGCTCTCCCTCACACTTTAAATCATAGCACCCTGTCCTACACCAGTGTCTCAGAGCCCCAGGTACCTGTTCAGCATCGCTGAGACTGACCTTGTTGAAGACCCAAGACAGGCATCTTTAGCTTTCCCACGCAGCTTGGAACAACCTGTTGAGCAAACTCAGCTAACCACTTTGCAAAACACATTTAAATGCTATTTCTTTCACTTGCTAACACACACCCATTGAACACACAATCTGTGCTTCAGGAGCAAGAAGCAAAAAAGCATCACTCCAAGAGGATACCAGGCAGTGCTGGGATAGAACGTTCCCTAGGAGGACCAACATCATCTCTATTATGCATATTTTTTAGTTGCATCGGAATGAAATCTTTGTTTAAATGCACAGGAGTAGTATGGCTTCAGCAGTTACACAGCTATTTTGTGTGCCCTGGGAATGGGGACATCAACAGATTGCCAAATGGGAAAATCTCTCTGGGTGCTGCAAACAAACAACATGTTACGTAATTGGGCCTTTTGGGAACCAGAGGAAAGTCTCTAGAAGATCAGGGCCCTTCCAGTGCTTTACTAATTTTACCAGCAAGCCAGTCCTCTAATAACAGAGGCTTGTACAGAATTTTCTTTCAACCTTGCGTCCCTCTGCACTGCCCTACCTTCATTGTTAGTGCCCCAGAAGAACATAACTTACTTGGTTTTATCAAGCTGATTGAATGGCAGCCTAGAATGGCAGAGCTAAAGAGGCTCTGAAGACCTTCAGAAAGAGCAGCAAAGCCAAAGTTTTTGCCCACCATGGGAAAACCTGAAGTTTTAGAACTTTATTGAATCAAATGTGCTGGGGAATTGCATGGTTTTACATATCTGTGATTTAGCTGAAGCACAGCTCTAACAAGTGATGACATAGCAAACAGACTTTATCTCTGTAACTCACATACTGTGCCAGCACATTTCCTTTATTCCCATTAGAGCAAATCCTTCCGAGGGGGGGATGCCTGTAAGCAGCACCTCAGCTTCAGAATCACACTGCCTTTGTGCTGCAGGGCTGTCCTAAACTTGTGCCCAGGCAGACATGGACCTGCAGGAAATCTTCTGCGAGTCAGATTGTATCATCCAACACCTGAACATAGACAGTAGCAGCTCAGTTTTAGGTGAATACTCATTGCTTTTCAGGCACATGAATAGCTTGCAATTTGAACAGTTTCATCCTTCTCCCAGAGAAGTGAGGTATGTGCATGTCCTTTCCCACCTGAATGGAGCAAGCCCCTTGGTCAACACACTGCCCTGCAGTCACCATCTCCACCCACCTCATTTCCCAAGTCCTTATCTGCACCAGGCTGTGAACTCCTGACGCAGTGCTTCCCACCTGCTGTCCCTCCCTGTGATCCCAGGGCCAGAGAGTTTAAAGGCAATAGAGATACAATGGCAATGTCCTTGTACCTGCACAGAAAAGACACACCTGGGTTTCTAAGCAAGCTGCTTCCCCCCATTTCTTGCTTGCTGTGCACACGCTGACAGCCGGTAAGAGGAGGAAGGAGGTGGCTTGCCGCTGTGGGGAGGGCACACTAGCATGCCCAGGAGGCCAGGCCACAGCTCCCACAGGATGAGGCCAGCCTGTTTCCAGCACATCCCTTGGTTACTGGGCTGCTGGCAAAGTCAGCAGTGAACAGCTTCATGGAGGAAAGGCCACCAGCAGCAGACGCAGTAGGCACAGCGCAGCACACCCCAGCGTGACACAGGGGAGAAGGTAGCACTGGCGTCCCACATCACAGCCTGAGCACCAACAGGCAGCGCAGACACAGGTGACACAACCTGTCTTTGATGAAGGACAGCACAGACTGATGGATCCAAGGCAAGGGGGAAGCCCAAGCCTCTCCGAGCACAGTCACAGGGCCTGTGACCTCGTGTTTGGCTTGCGGTGTGAAAATGGCACATCCCAGAGGAACTGAGATCAAACGTCAAAGTCTTCCTGCCAGTAGCCCAGTTTTGCTAGTGCTGACCTGGTTAAAAAGTAAAGAGCCTTTGGGAGATATCCTTAGAGCATAGTTCATTGCATCTCTGCAGACAACTCCCTGCTTCTTCCAAAAAACCAAAACAAAATAAAAACAAATAACTGCATTCCTCTCTACTACGGTTACCGCTCTGGAGCCAGGAGCAATGGCATATTGTGCGCTTTCGATCCCTGCACGAGCAATATGCATGTTCTGACCTCCAGATTGCTGGAGCTGTGAAGTTCTTGCTCAGTTTTACCTGAGAAATCAAAACCCCAACCAGTGTAACACCCTGCCCGAGAACTACAGATCACTTCTTTTCTTTCCCCCTACTTCAAAAGTTTTGTGATTTCCCCATTTGCTTCATTCTCCCTTTACACACAAAGCAGATACAAGTAACAGACAGGAAATAAGGCCCACTCTTGGCACTCTGCATGGGTCTGACTCAGCTTCTACGAGACCAGTTGTATGATATGCAACACACAACTCAATGTTTAGCTCTCCCTTGACAGAGCAGTCCCCTTTATCAGTGACTGCTCCGAGTTCTATGCAGTGGTTTTGTGCTACAGAGTGTGCTGTTGACATGGACTGATTGACAGACACAGACGTCACTGTAGGAAGAGTTTGAAGCCAGAACAACACAGCTCCCAACCCTTGCTCCTCCCAGAGCCCTATCTGGGCAAAGAAATGTCTTCATGACATACCCAATGATAGATGTCTTCCTCCATGATTTACTGGACTAATTTTTATTCTCCAAATAACGTAATAAACAAGACTACAGAACTAATAATTTTTCCACCATCCACCTAGCAACACAAGAGTAGTTTCCAGCAGTTTTCAGCCTCTCTTTTATTTGCAAGCAGCCAAGGGTGGCTGCATTTGCATCCCAAACATGAGGGTTCTGTGCATGACAGTACTTCTTCAGGACATGCATTGGACAATGACCCAGGCCTGTAGCCTTTGGAAGAGGAGGAGGTGAAGTGATCTCCACCAAAGCCCATAACAGAGCATCAGTGGAACAGGCTGTAGCCCAGTCCTGGATGACCCGATCCTCAAAAGACAAGGGGAAGTAGGTACCACAATTCATACACTGAGTTTAGGCCCTTCACAAGACAGGTCCTTGTGACTGGTTTTGTTCTCTGCTCCACTGTAGAGCCAAGACTACAGAGATCTGCTCAGTGCATGGGTAGTGTAAGGGAACCTGGGGTCACAAAGCAGTCCCACCTCCCTGCTACTGGAAGAGTGGAGTGCCCCTAAGTAGGCATCACTCTCTGGTCTGTTAGCAAGGCAGTAATGCAGCATTTTAGGCTCCCCAAAGCACATAAGGCCATTCATGGCTTACTGATACACACTGGCACCCTAGTACCTCCAGTGCAGCTCTGGGAGCTGTGTGCATTTAATTTCAGGAAAATCAGAGACTGTAAGCAACAAATAAAACTTTCACTTACACTATCTCATCATTTTGGAACTCCAGCTCCCCGCAGGTATCTTCAAAGTCCTCTCCTCCACCTTTGGCTGAGCCTTCAATGGTTTTGTAGGGCACAATAACATTTCCTCGTGCACCAGAGGTTCGCAACACTTTCACTTCCATGGTTCCCACACTTTCACTGACATGCGTTACTGGTTCCTCAAAGGTGAAGATGCCAGCATGGTCATCATCAAAGATGGTGACAGTGGCAGTAGATGGTGATCCCAGGCAGGCAAGTGTTGAGACATGACTGGCCTCAATGCCTTCATCTGAAGTCTCAGTGCTCACGCGGACGTTGCTGAGATGGACCAGGAAGTTCTCATCCTCCTCAAATATGTCATCATCAATTATGCCAACACGGATTTCCTTCTGGGTCTCTCCAGGCTTGAAGACCACTGTCCCTTCAGTGAACTCATAGTCAGAGCCAGCATTGGCTGTCCCATCCTCTGTCCGAAAGTCAACATACACCATATTGGTCAAGTCGCCTCCCCGGCGAATGATGGTCAGGGCAACAGTGCCACAGTTCTCTAGACACTGGTAGGTACCCTGCTCAAAATAGAGCTTGCTGATGGGGTCATTTTCTGCCACCTCACTGTTGACTTCGTGCATGCTGACAGCTTTGCGGGCCTGGTCTGCAGCATGTCTCTTCAAGATGTTGCCAGCTCCTGTCATAAGCCGAGTGGCCTGAATGCGGTAAAAGGCCCTGCTCTTCTGCTGCTGGCTCAGAACCTGATAATTGGCCAACTCTATAAGTTGTTCAATTTCCTTGTCGGGGTGCTTTTGTTTCAGCTCCTTCAGGATCCGAGCCATTTCCCTCCTGGCTTCTTCATCATCCTGGTCTTTCTCATCCACCTCCAACACCAGTGTCCCATCCAGAAAGTTCTCCACATGAGAATTGGCAACCTTTCCATCCATCTCAATATCAGCTTTGGAGGAGGGCCGGTCACCCTCATGTTCAATGATCATACCTCTCTGCTTGCCAGCTCGGTATTTCTTGTAGACGTACTTGTAGAACAAAAGCCTCCTGTCAGCTATCCAGGCAAACACTACACAGATGGGGAAGAAGAAGAAGGTGAGCAAGCCTTCCCAAACCTCCACAATCCCAGGAGAAGACACAGATAAAATAATGTAAAGCCAAGTGTAGGCAAAGATGCTCCAGGCTGCTGTAACAAAAAACACTCGCAAGTGCTTGATCTTCCTTATCTCTCCATCTGGAACAACGTAAACACAGATCGCAATGATGACAAACATGTTAAATGCAGCACTCCCCACAATCGTGCTTGGCCCCAAGTCTCCTGCCGTGAAGCCATGGCCACACACTTCGATAACAGACAGGAGGATCTCGGGGGCAGATGATCCCAAGGCCATCAGTGTGAGGTTGGAAACAGTCTCATTCCAGATCCTCACTGTGGTTTTGCTGGTCTCACCATTGGGCTTCTTGATGGTTATTTCCCGCTCTTGGGATGTAATGACTTCAATGGAGGACATGAAGCGGTCAGCTATGATAGATACTCCCAGGAACATGTACACCATTGCTACAAAATACACTGTTGCTCGAGCAATTTTGTCACCAAATGAGGGGTCTTGGGGTTCCCATATTGGTAAAATCACACCCTTTTTGCATATGTACGAGCCAGTGCACTCCTCGGTGTCATTCACAGGCAATTCACTGGGGCTCTCCACATGTATGCCGTCTGCATGGAAGAAGAACACCAGCACAACGCTCAAGAGTTGGAAGCTCACTGAGAAGGTGGGTAGGTGAATTACTCGCAACATGGCTGCTTCCACTGAGCAGGTCCCAAACGTCCTCAGCCTGCAGAGGCAAAAAGAAAGATGCATTGAGGCCGACCAGAGGTAACAGATTTTCCCCTATACCCTCTTTACTTCCCATCTTTCCCAAATACAATCATTACCCTGTTACTCAAGAAGACCCATCTAATGAGCCCATTTGTGTTATGATTACTGCAGTTTGCCTTGTACAAATCATCTCACTCAGTTATCTGAACAAGGACGGAGTCAGACGCTAACAGAGGGCTAGCACCTACCCCCTTTAGCTACTATGATGTTTAATGCCACTTTCTTTCTCTTTGCTGAAAGTCTATTTGTTCAATTGCATTTTCTTGTTTCTCATCTAATTAAAGCCCATCATTCTGCTTCACAGCTGGCAGAAGTGTATTCCATTTCAAAATTATGGTGCACTCACTCACTGGAGTTCACAGTAAGAGCAGGAGAGGACAGGGAAATCTACTTTCCCCCATCATTTTTAAACAAAATAGTTTACAGTGATTAAAAATGGCAAGTATAAACATGTATTTCACAGCCTTTTCTTGTTCACAATCCTCCCAAGCATCTACTCCACATCAGAAATCTGCACGAAGCAAGCTCAAGCCCTGGCAAAACCTTATTCTTAACAGTAACTTGGTCATAAGGTGCACCAGAAGGGCAGTCTTTAATTAATGATTGTGGAGCCGTTCCTTCCACAGCACATCACTTCACACATTCCTAAAACTGGAAAGCGCTCCACATGCATCCAAGCCTGACTCTCCTGGCATGCTTTGAGAGGAAACCTGTCCCCATGCTCTTTTCCCACTAGGTCAGCTTTGACAGCTTCCCCTTCAAGGGCCTTTCTCACTCAGTTTACAACATCAGCCATCAGGCATGACAGCAGTGCTTGTCCTTGTCCTGCCTCAAGATTTTCCAGCAGCGTAGTGAAGGTTTGCAGTTAGTTAACAGTGCATAAACCAACAGAGCAGATGCCTTTAAGTACATAGAGATGCTTAGTGCAAAAAGCTGAGCATGCTCAGTGTTGCATTCCAAATTTTACTAGCAAATAAAAGCCAGATTCCTAGTTATTAAAGCTATATTTTCTCCTCAAGAAGCCTTTACCATACTATGCTTCACCATTCCAAGTTAATTTAATCAAACAGTACTTGAAAATGTTTCTACGAAGAGAGGAAAATGAGTATGTCAATATTTTTACTTTGCCGAAGAATACAAAAGGCTGAATTGGTTTTTCTTGTTAAAAAAACACATCCCAGAAAGGAAGGAAACAAAAAAAAAAAAAAAGAGCCCAGACATGAAAGGTTTCAACTTCTAAGAGGAGGATGGTATTCCCAGACCCATACCAGAGGTGAGACACAAGCCGAGGATCCAGTCAATGCCTCCTGAAGTCCAGCCTTCACAATACCCGTCAGCTCTCACCCTACCATTTGCCATCTGCCTGGCATCCAGCAAACACAACGCTAGCGCTGCACAGCCACGTGTGCTGGGAGACATGGACAAAACCCTCCACGCTAAAGGCTGCATCCAGTGACAACATCCCAGCTGTCACCTGGGCCTGGTCAGAGCGAGCATGGCCCAAGCAGGATGGCTAAGCACACCTAAGCTTGTTTCAGAGCCCAGCTGGGAGCCAGGCTGGCTCCACAGCCATACAGCAGGCTGCACATGCTGCACTGCTGACTACAAAAGTACAGCCAGGCAGGCATCCCTGGGGAGAAGCATCTACCCTCCTAAGCAAGGACACATCAACGCCTCCTTGAAGAAAAGCACCCGGTCACCACCACTCATCTCTTTATACCCCATGACACAGAAATCACCCCTCCTCGTTAGGGCAGCAGCACATTACGCAGGAACAGGGCTGCACATTTGTGAAGAACTGGCTGAAGGAATCAATGGGTACCACCCTGCACCCACATTACAGGATCTGCTCCACAAAGAGACATTGTAATGGTGGATCAAAGCCCTCTCCTCCATTTGCTTCTATTTAAGGATGCTGTAGTAGGATTATTGGGTTGGAAGAATAATACTGAGAATTTATCAAGACAGTTTTATATAAATGGCATTTCCTCACCAGGAACTGTTGGTCTGCCTCCTCCACTCCTCCCAGTTTTCTAATTTAAAAAAGGAGAAAGATACACAGTACAGGAAGTGAGCAACTCAGAGAGCTGGGTGATAAGAACAGATAAGATGAACAAGAAAAAGCAAGTCTCCTGTATGAAGACAGATGTAAAATAAAGGAGTTGTTTGAGTTGAAAATCCTGCTAATGCTACAAAAAGCTCTTACTGCTAGAGTCAGAAGCCCTGAACAATGCTCCCCTGATCACTGTCCTGAGGTACCTTCTGCTTCCCAGAATGCAGGCTGTAGCCACCGCTTTCAAATCTGAAGTAAAAAAAATGAAAACACGATGTTTGTAAAGAAAAGTACCTTGTTGCAGGCCATTCGGAGGATAGATAAGTGGAAACAGATGTGTTTGTGGTCATTGAAGTTTAGCTGGAGCATGAATTAGTCACCCCAACACCTGTACTCCTGTGTTCCACACTGCTCCAAACCAAGTCTTGGAGACATTTGATTAAGAGGCTGTCGAAACACAGGCTGGCTTGGTATCGATTCTGTTTATCCCAGATAGCTCCTAAGTGTAGTTTTGGTTTTGGTTTTTTTCAATATGTAGGCTTAAAAAAAAATTTAATGTGGGCATAAAATATTATTCAGCTGTATAGTTCTTCACCCTCTCTTTCTAAAGGGTAGTAGTTTCAACAGAAGACTCAAGATCATCCACCTGCCCTTGTTAATTTGCTCCCTGTGGCAAGTCATATCCTTGCACATGTACAATTATTCAGAGCAACCAGGCATTGTGAAATCCCCTTGGCAAGAAGAGGAAACAGATGGTTCTAGAGAAAGTATTATGCTTTGGGTCACTGATTTGGGTCATAAAGAATAGGAGAGACCCATCACACTTTGGACCAGCTCTACAGTCTTAAAAGGTTTCGAGTAGTGGAAGTCTCAGCCAGAAAAAAGACATCCACTAAATCAGATTAATAAGTCACTTGAACTTTATTTGCCATGTTCTTCCCTTTCAAACATTCGAATATAAGTTGGTTTTGGTTTGTTGTTTGTTCTGTTGTTTGTTTTTGTTTTTTAAATCAAGTCCCATACTATGTTAAACAGGAGGAAAAGAAGGCTTAGAGGTTTGCATCTGAGCAATCCATCTTTCTGGCCTTCCCATCCAGCTCTTCAAGTACAAGCAACGTTTTCCCTTAGATGGCAGGAGATAAGAAACATGGAAATTTTTTGGAGAGTTCAGATGGGTGGGGAAAGGCTGCAGCTTTGGAAAACACCACCCCACCCCATCCCGGCCTTGGCAATGTGCCAGGACCCTTCTTTGAGCAGCAGTAGCATCCCCTGACTGTGTTGCACTCTTCAGCATTTTGTGGTGTGGTCATCAAGCAAAACTCACATACCCTCACCAACTTTCCTACTTGAACCAATCCACGAGTGCTATTACCATCAGATGCAGAAATTATGGAGGGCTAGAAAAGGCTTGGCCACCACATGCTGGTTACACACACACAATCAGCACCTGACACTCAAAATATCTCTGAGAAGCAGCTGCTATAAAATCAGCAGCATTTCTCTATTTGTACAATCCAAAATAAACAGCCTGGTTGTCAGAGACCCTCTCACTCTGCATTTGCACAGGGTCTCAGCCCATGGTCGTATACTGCTTGCAGGTGCAGTGGTAGGAATATTCCCAGACAAATCATTCATAATATTCTCTAATGAGAAGCAAGGCTACCAGAACGCCAGCCCTCCCTCCAAACTCAACTTTGTTAGCTTTTCATTAGGGTGTCTCAATTGCATTTCCCATCCTGGCCATCAACAATAAAAGCCAAGGCGGCAGCTGATTCGCAGCACGCCAGGTTAGCAGCCCCAGCAAACCTTGCTGGCCGTGGCACTCGTGGCCTCGGCCTTGCCCCCCCAGCACCTCTCAGGCCAGATTTATCACAGCAGCACCGGGCAGCGGCATAAGCTGCTCTCAGGCTCGATGCTGGCCATACGTGTGTGGTGAAGAGCCCCAAACCATCACCCCTGGCCAGCACAACCCTGCCCTTAAGATCTACCCCATGCCCGGGGGCAGCACCCAGGGGTCTACCACCAAGGGAGAGGACCTGTCCAGCGGCTCCCTGGAGCCAGCTGCCTGAGAGCTTCAGGTAGAGCTGGAGCTAAACAGGAGAGCCAGATCCCAACCTGGGCTCTCCTGAAGTTGCAGCTGTGCCACTTCCCTTTGCGGACAAACTTCCCCAGGGTGCTAGCAGTTGATTTTCCAGAGTCATGGAGGAAACCTGCCAAGAGGCTACATGGTTCCTTTGAAGCAAGCTCAGTTTAGATGCAGCTCCTGGCCAAGGGATGTTGGTCCAGCCTTTATTCCAACCCTTAGTGTTGTGAAACACCAGGAAGGCAGTCACTGCCCACAGCAGGGCTAGGAGGGTTGCAAAGGTATTCGCCTCCCTGCTGGACATGGGAGCTCTAGGTTTTACAGGTTGGTAGGACAGTGGTCCTGTTGCCAGCTCATGCTCCAGTGCCCCAGCTCAGGAGCTGCCAGATGGGGAGAAAAAAGCCTTTTAGGTTCTGCTCTGACCTCTCCCTGGCAACGATGCTCCTTCAGGCTAGCTAGTTGCTGCATGCAAAGTGAGCCTGGAAGCTACTCTGCGTTTCAGCGAAGCACAGCTTTTCCTTTGCAGCAGCCTCCCAGAAGTCCCATCTCCATTTGGGCACTTCCCCCTTGAAATATCCACTGTAAAACCCTTCCCATTATTTTCCTACACCTTTGCATCACACACAGGTTTATGACCACCTGCAACAAGCTGGTCACACCATTATTTTGCAGAGTACTGAAAAACCACTGCTAGCCCAGGCACTTTCATTACAGAAGGATTTGGGCAAGGAAGGAAATGGCCTGGACTCACAAGGAATGAGTGGCCACACAAAGGGAGAATAGGAGACTTTCCATGGGGAATTTTTTCCCCAGCATTCAACAGAAAACCTGTACAGAGCAGCTGTAACACAGCAGCATTCACATCATTACAGCCGCCACGGCTACTACTCAGTGGTGCCTATCCCACTGCAACATCAGCTTCGTAATAAACATAATTACTGTGAATCTACTGCCAGCTTGTATGGGAGAGGGCATCCCCACAGCCGTGTCACTAGTGCACAGGAGGTGGGAGCAGCACCCTCTCCCCACAGGGTCGCTTGCTGGAGGGCAGTAGGAAGTTTGCTCTTCACATGAGGGCGACTGCTCTTTGACATGCTGTGAGGACACAACCAGGAGCATGTCGCAACACCATGGGGACTCCCACCAGCCCTCCCCCATCCCATAATCAGAGCTGAACAGAGAGCAGCTTTTCCTAGTGAGAGTGCACTGCTGCAGGGGGACAGGGAAGGCAGCTCAAAACCCCCTTTGCTGGTGTCAGGGGCAGGAGGAAGATGGTCTCTCTTCAGCCAGAGGGGCCAAAAACTTTGGCAATGAAGGAGCTAGTAGCAAAGCACATCAAGCCTGCAAGCTAGAGAAACAGAGCCTCGATGCAAGCCAGCTACTCACTCCCCTGCCAGTGTCCCTGGTGAAAAAAGACTTCAACCCCCAAGAAGGTCCCAACTGAGAGGACATGCTCTGCTAGCCAGCCAGTACCTCCCGAACCCCCTCCTCTCCGCAAAAATGGCTGCTCTGAGTTATGTGTCCCCTGCTGCTACCCCAAGGTCAGATCTGAAATCTCCAGGTCACAGCACCCCTTTTCTCAGTTTCTCTTGCAGGAGAGCAGCACTGAAGAGTCTTTTGCAAGCAATAACTAGGGTTCCCTGGGGAAAGTGGCCTCACCTCCATGGGTGGGACTCATACCCCCTGCCCCACTGGAGGGCAAACCAACCTCTCCTCTCCTGCTGACCCCTTCATGGCCATGCTGAAGCCTGTACACTTGTGCCTCATTGAAAGCAGCAATCAGCTTCACAGCAGGGCAGCTAGAGCAAAGCCTGTACTGGGGAAAGACATGGCTCTAGGAAAAAAAATAAAAAGCCCAAACAAGTTGTCTAGTCTCTGACCATCATTCAGTAAGTTAGCCAAGAGCCTAGGTCCAGCTTCCTACAGCCAAGGGACACAAAACAGATGCCAACAGCTCTGCAAGGCACAGGGTGCTTGGAGATTTGTCCTAAGCAGCGGACAGCTTTGCTGGCTTCACTTCTGATCTTGATGCTGACCCACGGTACAGCTTTGGTAAAAAGTAGCTCCTGCCAGCTGAGAATTTTTCTGATCAAAGCAGGAGGAGGACCCTACAGCCGTGCTGGCTGTACATACAGCCCTGTGGAGGAAAGCTGCTCTGCCCAAATACTGTGTTGCCACTCAGGGCTGCACAGCGGGACAGCCCTTTAAACACAGCTTGGAAAACCCTTGGCTCACAGCCCTGCTCCTGCTCTGCCTGGCTCCTTCTCCCTTCCACCCAGCTCTGTCACTCCAAAATGGGCACAGCCTGATGGCATCCCCTACCCATGACCCTTCAGATCTCCACATCAGGAAAATGATTTCCAGGCCATCAGCATCGTGATTGCATCAGTACAGAAAAACATTAAAACCTTTCCAAATATAGTCAGAGGCACAAGCCCTTCATGGAGCCAGTCAAGTAAAATACACATCAGGCCACCCTGTTTTCTGTAAAGGACGTGAAAAAGTTAGAAGAATTATCAGTCTGCAACTGATTTTTCCAAGTGTCCTATCTCTTCGATGAAGTATCCAATCTCCTCCCACAATCTCCCCAGCAACTTTCCAAAATAAACAGATAAATAGAGAAAATAAAGCATCTCTGATATAAAATTTCAGCCAGATTGGATGAATTTGGGGCAGCTAAAAGAGACTGAGCTTGGAAGTGTTTGTCAGGGAGATTCCAGCCTTGCTTTTTAATGTATGGAGACCAAGTGGCAAGTCGTCCCTTTCCCCCATGATTCAAGATCTCAGCAAGGAAAATGCCAGGAAATGAGAAGCAAGGGAGAAATATTACATTTCTTTGGGGTTTTTTGTTTTGGTTTTTTTTACATCTCCCCTCCTACTCCCTGCTGTCTCCAGACCATTTCTCTATCCCTACCATCTGCTTTTGGTCTCTTCTTTATCAAGCAGCATCAGGCTCTTCCCCATCGTTCCTCCGGGGCTGTTAATACCTTCCTCTGCCTGTGGATCTCCCTCATTGATTTAAGAACAGTGCTACCTGCCTGGTCTCCACCAGCTGACTCCGAGGCTGCCTTGTCGACAAACTCCCTCTGTGATCCCAGGGCAGCCCTTCACCTCCCTGTGCTCTGCATCCCCTTCTGTAAAATGGGAAGAGAACCTACTGTGAGTACTGGGAGAATAAAACACAGCTAATAAGCCTGACACTCCTAGGTAGCCTGGGCGGGAAACATCTGCCCAGAGATGCCCAGGAGAGAGAAATTAGCAGGTCTGTTACTTTCATCTCTGCCTGTGTCCACTCTTTCCTCTGGGCCCAGTTTTGCATTGGGTTTGTACCTGCGTGGGTCCCCTGTGCAGCGGGATGCTCTTCTGGACTCTGCAGGAGGAAGGAGCAGAAAGCTTCAAGGGCACAAAGACAAAGCCCCAGCCCCAGCTCCCTGAGCCCATCCAGGGACAAAGAGGTGGGAGATGTCCCTGGGAACATATGTGGGAAAAGGCTGAGGCGAATGCAGGTTGTGTACCTGCGATATCTGGACATGGTCCTAGCCAGGAGCTGGGCAGGTTAGTTTGGAATGGAGGCCCACCCTGGCCCACTCCATCCATCAGCTAGGTACCTGGCCCTGGCTGGTGAAACGTGGCAGCACCACCCAGGAGAGTCACTGGCCAGCGGTATAGCTCTCACACCACTGACTCTAGAGGCAGATGAACACTAGTGCCAACAGATGTCAATTTTTTAGACCACCAGACCTCAGAGAAGTGAGTCTGTACTCAGGCAACCGAGGCCCAGCACACACCTATCTCCACAGCGAAGTTAACCACCCCTCTTCTCTTCCCCAGTATCCCCTGCCTTCTCTGTCTCCCCAGGACCTCTTTGCCGCAGTAAATCTTACTTCTATTTGTAGCCAGGTTTCCTTAGGAAGCCAGACATATGAAATCACAGTTTCCATGTCTGTCTGTCTGTCTGTTCATGTTGCTCCCCCCTCCCAATTTCAGCTAAAATCACCAGAGGGATAGAGATAGCAGAGGAAGCCATGTTCCTGCAAGCTTCCTCAAAATAGCTGGAGAGATACCACTCATGCCCTTGGCAAGGGAAAGGCTGGTCAATGAACTCAGCCCATACTGGATGCCAGAGTCCCAATGGCACAGCACCCCGAGCATCCTGCAGCAGACCCAGGTGCAGCCCGGATTGGCACAGCTGCAGGTACCAGTGTCCATGAGCACACACAGATCATGACACCCTGAGCTTGAACAGAGCTCCATGTTGTTCGCTGTACCAGTTGCAAGGAAAGCCAGCATTGCATGCCCTTTAAGTTGTCTATAATCAACCTGTTGGCTGGTTGTCCAGTGATGGTTGTGCCTTGAAGGACACTGGGCTTTATATTAGAGGACCTGAGTTTCATTAGGATGCTGGAGAACAGTGGCTTTTCCCCAGTTGGCCAGCAGGACTGTATCCTCCTGAAAACACAGTAGAAAATTGAATTCTGTTCTAGACACGATGCTGCAAAATTACAACCCTGACAGCCCTGAGCAGATCAGGGCACCACCAAAGACCCAAACAGGCAGAGAAATGGCTGTGCCTATATAGCAGCATTCAAGGTCCTGTGGAGACTCCCAAGAGCAAGGACATGAGCCAAGTTCATGCTGTGCTGCGTACCAGCAGTGCCAGGAGAGCAAACTAGGTGCAACCTGGGCAGCTGCAGGACAGTGAATTAAGTCTCAGGAGCGATTCACAGCCAAAAGATCACAAAAAGCTTAGTGAAAGTGGGGGAGAGAGAAGCAAGCAAAGTTTCCTCAGTTTAAAACCATGCTACATGGTGTTGGCATTCAGGGACGCTAGGCATAAAGAGTACATCCCATGTCCTCAAATATCCTGAACACATACCCTTGTACAGAGGAAGCTTTGAGCAACGTGGCTCCCCAGCACTGGCTTACTGGTTTACACTTCCAGAGAAACAGAGCTAGTGGAGTATAAGGGGAGTCTGGCAATGCATCAGCTTTTCTGGGGAGACGGTGGTGGGCACTCATGGCTTGGCTGGCAGGTTATGGCTCTAGAAACGCTAGAATATTTCCCTATTTGGGCTAAATGCCTCTGCTGGAAAAGGTGCAAAGCTGCTATTGAAGAATCAATCAGAAGGAAAAGGGGAGAAAGAAACATTTATCAGATGCACCCAAGGGAACACAAATGCCTTTCTTTGGCGATGCCTACTACCCCAGCCAAAGCCATACAGCATAGCTCTTCTTTCCCCAGCCGCCATCATCACATGAACACACATGTCCCAGCTTCCCTTTTCTCAATAAAAGTGCATCTCTTGTCTTTGTGGTGGTGAGAAAAAGGCATTCCCGGGTAGGTGTTGAGAGAGTTCCCAGAGAACCCCAGCCTCTCTCAGCCCCCATTTCTACTGCCTGACTTGTGATTTCCAACATCTGGGACTGAAGGAACAGCTTCCTGTGAAGCATAGCAAAGAGGAGCCCTGAAATCAAACACTTGCACCCACACGCCTGTGACCTTGTGGTTTTACTACAGCTTTCATTTTTAGACTCCAATTCTCCCGAGTGCTTGCTGCATTTCTACAACATTTTGGCAGTTTGCTTTCGTCCTGAAGACAGAGCTGAGCGTGGGGTTGCTTAGCATGGCTCAGCAGGGAGGGAAGCAACAAGGCTACGATCAAAGAATTAAACTCGAGATGACGGAACTGCTCCAGCCATCCTTCCACCTAGACAAAGCCTACGTGATGAGCGCTGCTTAATGCCAGCCCTTAATGACACATGCTGATCGAGACGAGAATGGGAATTTCATCGTGGCTGCAGGTGCCTCCGACCACTCACCTCACGAACCGTTTCTGAGCAGAACCCCCCGGGGCTGGAGGAGAAGCCGCCCTGCCCGCAGACACGAACGCCGCCGCCGGGCGGAGGCACGGGGGGAGATGCCCGTAAGCCCCCCGGGGGGATGCGGTTTGCTCCAGCCGCCTCCCCGGCCCCACCTGCCCGGCAATGCCGGGCCCCTGGGGTAGGGGGAGGCAACCCTCCGCCACAGCCGCGCCTCCCGTCGCGACATGTCGCGATTGGCCGACGGAGGAGGGGGGCAAACCCCATCGCCTGCCTAGAGGTGCTGTGGCTGGTTCGCAAAGAGGCATTGCCGGGGCGGGGGGAGCATCCCACTCCCGCCTCCCCATCGGCTCCGCGCCCCCCATCCTGCCTTCCCCATCCTTCCCCGGTGCAGAAACCGGTGTCGGGGCGGGGGGACCGGCAGCGCCGGGGCCAGGGCGGGGGCCGGTCGGTCGCGGTCCTACCTGGAGCGGGACAGGAGCGGGCGGCGCCGGGGCC
>VZRW01006609.1:560430-687800 GCA_013398125.1 Aegotheles bennettii
CGGAGCGGGTCGGGGATGCGCTCAGCCGGCCCGCCCCACAGGCAGCCTCCGCTCCTTCCGCGGCCAGGGAGAAACCCGCCGTCCCTCCTCGGCGGTGGCAGCTTCAGCCCTCGCCCTCCTCCTGCTGCTGTTGGAAATATTTCCCGATTTCCTCCTCGGAGCGAGGGACTTTGAAAGGCAGGGCTGATTGCGGACCCACCCCCAGCAGCCCTGCCCGCCCTGCCCGGGGCAGCCCCCAGCCCTGCCCTGCCTGACCCCTGCCCTGCCCGAGACAATCCCCATCCATGGGCTCTGCCTGCCCCAAGCCCTGCCCTGCCAGCCCGCCGCATCCCCCCGCAGCTGCCAGGGTAACTCCAACCCCATCTACACCGCACAGGGGGGAGCGAGCCCCGGGAGCGATGCTGAGGGGGGAGCAGGGTGGAAGGAGCACCTCGCTGTGTCTGTCGCCGTGCCCCATGGTGCTGCCCGCGGCTGCTGTGGGGAGGCAGGAGGCCAGGAGCATCCCGAGGGGCCCCAGGTCGAGGTTCAGTCCCCTCTCACATCACCATTGTTGTGGTGTTTGCAGAGGACAGCAGAGTCCATGGGGTGACAGGCAAGGGGCATATGGGTCATCTAGGCCCCTCCTGGGGCCCACAGAGCCTTCTGTCCCCACAGGAGGGTCACCAGGGTTGGGGAGGTTCTGCAGGGAGGCAGCAACCTGTCACAGAGGGACTTGCTGCACCTCAGGCTGGCCCAAATGTCCTTCCTGTGGGCAATTCCCCATTCACCATGCCTGAACAACTCCTCCACCCATTGCTGGCCCCAGCAAGGAGCAGATGAACCCATTGTCCCACCCTGCAGGCAAAACTCTGTCGCTTTAGGAACTTAAAATAGGACTAAAGCTAATAACTCACAAACTGGTAGTTGCAAGTAGGCAGTGACCTTGAGTAGCCCTCTACACCCAGATCCTCAGGTGCAACAGGAACCCTGGAGAAGCAGAGCTATTATTCTAGCACCTGCACTCACACCTTCTCCTTTTTATCTCGTTGACTGTGCCTGTAGTTTTTGTTACCATTCACAAGACAGGAAGACAGAATTTTACATTTGGATTTAATTTGTACTTTTCTTCCTTTCTTTCATTTTTTTAAAAAAGATTTTTGCATCACCCTGTCCTTCAGCAGAGATGGAAAACTAGATTTCTCTGTTCGAGATGTGGCATCACAAAACTCTTTTATAAGCACTTTCTGGTGAACTGGCCAACCAACAAACCAGCTGTGTGTTAGTAGTGTCACGGTTGTTACTGATATTATTTAGTTCCCATCTCACCTTAGGAGATTATTGCCTACATCTGGGATGAAAGGCATTTCCAAATAAGAGTTTGGTTTAGAAAAAAAATGGGTTTGTGTCCAGTAGCTAACTCTGACTGTCTGTCTCACCTCTTTTGATCTAAAACTCTTCAGAGGAGGGATAAGGATGTGTGTGGCCATGTGTGGTACTTTGATGGGACTCAATTCTCCCAGCAGGGCCGTTGATATAAAACGAGCACAACTAGCTGTGTACAGCATGCGGAGTGCTGTGCTCTGATCAGGCCCTGAGCAGAGCAGTAGATGTGTATCAGTGGTGTTTGGACTGGCAGTGGCTGCAGGATGCAAGGTGCTGCACAAGCTTGCATGGCAAAGGGTAGTGTGAGAAGAAAAAACTGCCATGGCTGCAGGAGACATGGTCCCTGCTGTTGCTTTTCACCCTGCACACTGAAATCCAATAATTGCAGCAGTAAGCAGCAGAACTCAGATTTTAATTAGCTGTCAGCCATGAAGTTCTTCCTAAAGCTCCGCATTTCCCTCAGTTATGTTGCTGACCTACTTCCCAGCTCTTTCAGTGAATATAGTACACAACTCCTCTTGAACACCAAGACATTAACTCAGCTAATGTAGATCCACTGGTGAGCTGCTCTCTGAAGAGCCAGGCACGTCCCCATCTCCTCCCAGCCCACCTCTCTCTGCAGCTTGCAGTGTGTGTTCCTGTGTCCCAGTGCCTCCTGCTGAGACACTCAAAAAAGTCACTTCAGCTGAAGGATTTCTGTGATATTTGATGGGAGCTGAAGAAAACAAGAGTTTGTCAGTGTTTGTGGTGGTGCTCATTAGTCCCTGCAAATGAACCCTTTGTATCACCCAGTCTTAGTGACCCTGGGACAGAACAGGTGAAACAAAGATGCAGTATTATCCCACCTGCACCTGAGAACAGCTTTCATCTGCTTGAAAAGTGGCTGGTTCGGAGGGATATGAGGTTGGGAGGGGTTGTCCCCATCTCCTCAGTACCTAACATACATCTTTCCAAGCACATTCAGACCTTCATCTTTCACAGTCTCCAAGAGAAAGGTGGAGTTAGGCTCTGAAAGAAGGAGTGGGAGTAGGGGAGATGATAAGCCCAAATGGTGAGAGGAGATACTA
Source organism: Aegotheles bennettii (assembly GCA_013398125.1). Taxonomy (NCBI): domain Eukaryota; kingdom Metazoa; phylum Chordata; class Aves; order Caprimulgiformes; family Aegothelidae; genus Aegotheles; species Aegotheles bennettii. Next base: position 562,860 of record VZRW01006609.1, read on the forward strand.
TGTTGTAGGACTGCTCCGCACTGCAGTGGCTATGGTTCACACTGCTTTTTCTCAACCAGCCTAGCTGAAGTGGTAGCTGTAACAGCATAAAGCTCTGTATGGGCTGTGAAATCTGCTGGACAAGCTGAGCAAATGCTCCTGTGTTCTGCCTGGTGCTCCAGGCAAAAATGCAGCAAGACTGCTCATGTCCTAACACAGCAAGTTTGTCGTGGTGGGGGCACATCCAAGCGTCATCATGATTGCAGCCTTGGCTGTGCTGGGGAAGGCAGTGGTTTGCTCCAGCTACATTTCTTTCCCCATCTCTCTGCAGTCATGCAAGTGAACACCTATCATTGCAAAGGCACTTACAGCCGTTAAGTAGTAGTCTCAAAATCATGGCAACTCTCATGCCAGTGCTAACGAACAGTTCATTCATTCATTCCTGCACACCCACAGCTCTCTCCAACAGCAGCCTGCATCTCTCTGCAGTTGCTGGAGGAGGTTTCTGGGCATTGTCGACATATGTAGAGCAGAAAGACAATTCCTCCCTGACATGAATGCAGTTAGTGGACTGCGGAGTCTCACACACAGGGCAGAATGGTGCAGGCCCATTCTCTGCTCAATGCCTTGCGAAAAAAGACATCTGGGCTTCTGCACATTTTAGAGAGGGGGACACAAACCCTCAGATACTTCTTGCTTGAAAAATTCCTGCCTTATATTCCGTGTAAAAGAGGCAAGTGGTCAGGGCAAGGTCAGTCTTCAGCTCAGCCATAGCATGCTCACCTCTAGGCAGCTATCCTACCACCCTTCCTCAGCCCTGTCTGGAACATCTCTGGGATGCTCTGGTCTCTACTCCAGCTTCTGTGGGTTCAGGTAGAGCTGGAGGATAACCAATGAGTCCTCATTGGTTAGTTATCTCTGTTCATGGTTTTCCCTGAGTTCTTCAGGTAATGCTAGAGAGATCCTGCAGGAGCAGATGGGATGTCACCTCTGGCTTGCCATCCATCTGTTTTTGCTCCTAACTGCAGCAGACTTGAGAGTGCACCCACTGAACCATCTCTGGCTCTCCTTTGCATGTTCTTGGCAGAGACATGGAGATCCTTGAGAGTAGTGTTTCTAAAAAAGATGCTCAGAAACATAGGTTCCAACAATTTGAGCATTCACCTCCACTGTCACCTTCAAACCCACGTTTGCTGTTGAGGGGATGAATCAGGCATTTAGAAATGCAGTGGATGAAGTGGGACACAGCAGTGAATAGGAAGGGCAATTCTGTGTGCTGGACATCGTATACTTCTCGAGCTCTCCAGGAAGAGTGCTTCCTTAGCTGTTTCCAAGCAGCTGGTACAGGCTGAGTCCTGATGATCCTGGGAAGGTCTGAGTGCACGACAGTTGTCAATCAGCCAGCCAGAGGTCTTGGATGTGGAAAGTTTCTTCTACCCCTGGAAAACCAAGACTATACCCCAGGGAGAAGGCAGTGCTTAATGGGGTGTTTTGGCACGCCTATAAGAAACTGGCAGTGTATGGTTTGCTCTCACTGCAATGCTTTAGGAGCCCACAGAGGTAACTGGAGAAACCACACTGGTGTTGCTTTCAAGCCTTCTCCCAAGTACGTGCTCTATGCTGTGTTTTATGCAGGTTTAAACAACAAATTCAGAGTACGAATTGATGAGCATAGCATTTAATGACTTGGGAGAGAGTTTTCCTGGAAGAAGCATTGGCTGGCCAAATTTTACAGAGCACTGCTTGTGTGTGGCAGACTCAAAAGAGTATTTGCGCTGGAAACCTCCTGCTGTGGGGTAGCTGAAAGCAGAACTATTATAGCAGCTGGGGATGAATTTGGGGAGCTTGGAAAGGGGGACAACTGCATGTATTTTTCAAATATCTAGTCCACAAAACAAGCTACACACTCTTCAAATTCTGCTTCAGAATCTCACTTTTCTTTTTGAAAAAAACTGCTTTATGGTCATCAGGGATATAAAGGAAAAATTCAGTATGTGTGCAGAATGACTTCAGTGCCCAGGGTTAATGTAAGAGATATACAAGTTGCAAACTGTCTCCTGACTCTTCTCAAAGGAGTAGAAACTCAAAAGCCTTCTGACAGCTGTCATTGTCTCAACAGCACTGCATGTTAATACTAGCATCTCAGTCCTGTCCCCATTTCACAGGCAAAAACCAGTTCCTAGCCTGAGTCACTGGAAAATGAAGGACTAGATGTCCCCTGCTGAACTGACTGTCCATGAGCATCTTTACCCACCAAAAACAAACAAAAAGCTTTGTTTTGCTGTTACAAAACTGCAGGATATAGGAACTAAAAACGCAGGTGCAAGGTCAACTGAAATGCGTTTCCCGGTGAAAGCAATAGCCTTGGGACTCCACTGCCTCAAGATGAGTGTCCTGCAAGGGGCCATGGAGCTGCAGTGTGCCAGCCCCAGGGCAGCACTACAACTGAGCAGATGCTAGCACTCTTCACTTGATGCTCCAGTTCTTTTCATCACCATCCCAAGGTTGTCCAGGCCTGGAAAAAATTCATCTGACAAGAAAAAAATCCCCTGAAATCCAGAATTAAAAAGCACCAATATTGTGTTCTCTGGATTTGCCTTCTGCTTTTGAAACCTAGAGGTTTGATGTTTTACAATTTACTTGATAACTGGAAGAGAGTTGAAATAGTGATATGTAATCACATGACTCCAGGAGCTGGGACTTGAAGAAAAAACAAAAATCCAAATACCATGATAACGTGGCAAAATCTGGGAGCTGTGTCCTGCAAACTGAGGGCTGTGATGCTCCATCAGCAGCTCCAGTGTCACCTGAGGCTGTATCCCTCATTTAACCTCTGTGCAAAGTTCCTATTGCTATCAGCAGGAGATGCAGGGTGAATTGGAGGTAGTGCATGACTCTGGCTGTGGCCCCTGGTTGTGAAGGTAATTTGGTCTCCTCTGTACCATCTGTTTTCCAGCCCTGAGTGAGGCCGGATATTCCAGGGAAAACAGACTATTTTATTAAAAGTGGGAAGTGACTGACCTCCATAAAGCACCTTATTTATATTTTATTTATATATTCCAGGTCAAGAAAGCTGCTGGAACACCTTGCAAAAACCAAGCCCATAGGCAAGAGGGTGTGGAATGACTTCTCTTAAACAGAAACGTGTCTTCACTATAATAGTCTCTAATCTGTGCTGTCCTTGCAGGGTGGTCAGAAATCTTCCTTGCTGCTTTGATTTTACTAACCTCTGCCTCAAGTCTGCCCCATTTTACCTCCAAGTGGCCTCAACCTAGCTAGGTGGTCCCTCCAGCACTGACCAGCTCTGATGGAGATTAGCCCCTGCATCCCAGGGACAGGGCTGAGCCGAGGAGAATGCTGTATGCTGTTATCAGCATGCAGTAGCCAATTTTAGGACCCAAGGACTCATGGGACTGGGAATTTCTGTGCTTCTCAGTCTTCCTCAAGACACCTTGGAGGAGACATGTGCCCTTGCTCCTGGATGACTCTTTCCTTGGAACAATTGAGGCAGAGCACGGTTCTTATCTCAGTTCCCTTCTCTCCCCACAGCTTAGATGCGAGTCCAATGGGCAGGGACTCCCACTGGTGCACACACACAGCTCTTGCTATTTTGGCACAGTTTGCTCTCCTTGAACTTCTGAAGATGTGTAGACCAAAAATGCTCCTCTTCTCTGTGCTGCACACTCAAGCAGTGGTGAGGCAGTAACCAACGTTGCATGTTCTAAACATAGGAATTGAGGCCCTGTGTGTAAAGAGAACTTAACCAAAAAAGAGAGAAACTTAAGAGAACCAGATTCCGCTTCCGGATTGCTTAATGATTATGGGTTTGGTTTTTTGCTGGAGATTTTGGAGAAATGAAACTGCACCATTTGTGAGACCAGATTCTCCCTTTAAATTCCCCATGATGTCACGTGCCAGACTTCCCCCCTTTCCCCCCTCCCCCCCAAATTACAAACATGGCTGCTCTGAGCTGAATGGCTTTTTCATGGATTTCTGGATTATGATGATAATTTGAAATGATTGAAGATGCTCCTTTGCCTCCTGCCTCATGGTTAGAAATCCCTAAGTTTCTTATAAAAATCTTCTGCTCTTCTAGGAAGCCATTCCCAGTTTTTGGCAGAACTATTTAGGCTATATCCCTGTGTTTGTATGTGCAGGAGGGACACGGATCTGTGTGTATGTGTGTTTGTATGCGTACAGATGTTTCCTAACGCAGATTGTGCAAGCTCTGACTTCTCCCTTCTGTGTTTCTGTTTATTCAGATGAACTCCCGCTCTTCTGCGAGTGTTCCCATCTCTTCGGCATGTGAGCTAATTTCCTGAGTGTAGCTGTCAGTCCAGAAACACAGGCTGCTGTGGTGTTCAGATGTGTGTAGGCTGAAGATCAGGGAGACAGGGCAGACCAGGGACCTGCTGCTGCACCTCCTGCTCTAGCAGTGCAGACAGTGCAGTGGCAGGGTTGGAGGGAATGGCAGAGATGGGGAGAATGGCAGGGATAGGGAGGCATGACTGGATGGGGAGAGAGACGAGATCTGGCAGTAGAATCAGTACACTGGTGTGTAGACAGCTGTATGTTTCATAGACTGGTGTCTTAGCAGGGCTGATGGGAATACAGGCTTTTCTCTCTCTTTCATTCATCTCCCTTCCACATGCACTTCAGTCACTAAGGAAGTTTCTGGCTCTCACACCTCAAGACACTAGTGTGATATTTTGGTATTTGTGCCAGGGCTGTTAAAAATATCTGGCTTTTTATTTGCTATCGGTAGACTCCAGAGTCAACAGTTGCAATTACATGACCAGTGGCATCAGGAAAGCAGGCAACAGCTGCAAAGACACCAGTGGGAAGAAATAAGAGAAGTGAGAGGTCTAGAAGACAGGATTCAAGAAGAAACACTGCAGGAACGCAGACTGTCAAGTCAAAAGAAGACACACATCCTCACAAATCTGAAAGAATAGATGCTTCCTGCTCCTAGTGTTGATAAGATAAGGAGTCAGGAGGTTAAACTACAGGCAGGGAAACTGAAGGACACAAGAAAAAGCTTTCTATAGCCATGAGAGTAATGGTGTAGGCAGCTGGATTTTCTGCAGAGAGGGAGAAGTTTGTGTCATTGGAAAGGCTTTAAGATCAGGATGAACAAACCTCTGTTGAGTTCAGATCAGGTGTGGGTGACCTAAGTCTCAACATAATTTCGTAAGGAAGATACACCCGAGAGATGAGCAATCAGGAGACATTCAGCACATCATGAAAAGAAAACCACTGTTGTGGTTAGTAGAGTGAAAGAAAGACAAACATGCCTTTGGGCTTTGGAGAAAGATTTGGTGTAGGAAAAGAGTCAGAGCACTGGACATCAGGCCACGCTGAGAGACCAGGTCTAGGTGGCAATGTTATCCAAGCTCATGCAACCTGGGAGCAGACTGACTTGGTTCCAGACTGGTGGCCAGCCATTTAGCCAGTGGAACACTGGGGAAAAGAGCTTGTTGCTGCTCTGAGGCCTATGATATATCCCACTTGGGTTTTGTCCTGTCAAGGTTTGTTCCGGGCTCATAGCTATTTAACTCACTTAGCAACCCCTTCCGTTATTTTTTTGTGCTCAGCCATAGGAACCTTGAAGCTTACCCAAATGCTCTCAGGAGCTGGCAGCACAGGAAGGCTTGTGTTGAAAACATCCTGCCATGGCGGTCCCTTTCACTTACCCTGCTGGGAGCCTGACGCACTGTGAACTGCAAGTTGAGGTACGCAGACAAATGGCCTGCTCTGAGAAAACTGCAACACAAATGAGACAAAAGCATAAGGGCACACATAGGCATTTTCCATTGCAAAGACAAAGTAATGTCTTTGCTTATCCCTGACTGATGGCTATATAAGATACAACATGAAGTAAGGGTGTGAGAAGCTACCAGAAACTGCAGATCTAAGAGGAGGAGTAATATATATGCAGCTGGCCATCCCTGACCCGTAGTTATGCTAACTAGATAGCAGCATGAAAAATGGTAGAAAAGAGAAACATTGCATATAACGAAAGCAGGGTACCAGCTTAATTGCTGACTGGGTAGAAATTACCAAGGCAACTGTATCGTGAGTACCAAATAAGTGTATAAAGTCAGGAAATCTGGGGCCAGCAAGGGAAAAGTAAATACAGGTGGATGGCTTGTCTGAGACAAGAGAGACGTGGAAGCAGAACCTGGGAAGAATAAAAGGGGCAAAACCAGAATATAAAGTAAAGAAAGTGACATACTTGGGACTGACTGGGGGCTGTTGGTCAGCCCTGTCCTTAATTATAACAGTTTGAAGCAGGACAATAAAACTGCTGTTTTCACCTTTCTCATGTCCAGCTTGCCTCCATTGTCAGGAGGGACTTGATGTGCTTTGGAATTAATGAGACCTGTCTCACTGAGAGTGGCAAAGAAATCCCTGAAGGATATTACCTGACCACATCACCCTTCCCTTTCTTGACAGCCTGGCTCCATCTTTCAAGTCCCCATTTCTCCTGACTGACTCTACAGGGGTAGACATTAAGTGTAGACATTGACATCGCAGGAATTCAGTCGCTGAGGACTAATATAGAGAACCAGGTGACAATCAAGCTATACATGCACGTGACTGTACCTGAAACCAGTCAGGCCACCCTTCCTGCAGATGTTTTTTTTGGGGAAAAAACTAGCTAAAGGGAAGTCCCTGCACAAGTCACAGCCACAAAAGAAAGGATACGCATCAAATAAAATCCACTCCAAAGACAAGAAATGTAGTTACAACTCAGGATGAAGACAGGGAGTTTGTACTGACAAAACATCAGCTTTATTAAGGTTAGAGTCTTCAAACTTGTCTTGTTCTGTAATTTTCTATAGGCTGCATATATCAAGGCACATTTCAAGATAATCAGACTCTGTTTCAAAGAGAAGAATGTTAAAATTTGGTATGTTTTTATCAACAGGGACAGAAAATGTCTAGAAAACATGAATAGTAGCACAGCTTGTAATGCTTACAAACTTGTCCTGTTTTGTAACATTCCTCCAGGTCTGTGCATCAAAGCATGCTTAGAATTAGTCTGTGTGGTTATTTTTAAGGTAAGAACATTGAAATTAAGGGTCAAGGGCGAAGGGTCCTCTAGCGCATTATTGTGGAGGACATCTTCAAACATTTTAACACATTAAGGCACTTTTCAGGCACACACGAAGCAAGGTGCACACCTAGACAGGCTTGACCCAGCCTCTAAAAATGCAAGGACTGCCACTGAATTATGGATCTTCAGGTGGGTCTTTGGTGATTTATAATGGAGATTTTCAAGTATCTAGAAAGGGACTTATTAATTTTTCTAAAATACGCATGATTTGTCCTGAATCTTACCCAATGACTGATAGCTGAACAGACAAATCATTGCCCACTAAGCAGATTTTCAATGGCAGGCAGTACAAAGTTTTCTCTTCTCCCATGACAAAATGTGTGTGCTCTGTACACACTGTTCTCCCCATGATCATAGAGATCCTTACACACACTCACAGCAGAGAACTTTCAAGATTAACTCTTTTGTCTAGGTTAAGTTGGAGATATGTCACACTCCAGGGGAAGCATGAGGTTATCAGCAAGGATCTAAAATGCTCTAAGTATCAGTAACCCTTGTTCTTAGTAATTCACTTCAGATCAAATCAGCTCAAGCCAAAAGGCAAATCTCTCAGTTGTCGAGAAGGATGCTTCTCAGAGCATCTGTTTTCCATAACCAGTGGCAAAAAGTATTTCAAAATGAGAGAAATATTTTAATGCATTTGTTCTCTAGGCTGTGCTGTGGACTGGGCCCAGTACAGAAACACAGCAGGAACACAAGTGCAGGACATCACACAAGGGTCCACTGTGGTGCTAGAGCTGATTGTGTTAAACCTTTGAGTAATGTAGCCAGAGAGTGCAATGAGGACACCTTCTACAGCTGCATCTCTCTCTTTTTGAAGTATTTTGCCTATGAATTAACACTACCAAGAAGACGTGGAAAACCTGCTAGAAGGTTTCCACAAAGATTTGGCTCATTGGCAATTTGGAAAAACATACATGGGAGGTAAATGCTAAAAGTTAAATCTCTTTGGTCAGTATATGGCTATTGCCCTATGCCAGAACATTGGTATAACATGTTGCTTACATCTGAAAGGTGTCACAGCAGGCAGCAGAGCAGCAAACATCACTATTCTGGACACTCAATAAAAATGGAGACCTACTTATCCAGCTAAAGATAGGACAATCCAGAACATCTGTCTTGCTCCTGAACTGGGCGTTTATCCTGGACAGGAGATGCTTTCGGAGCTTTGATTCAAATAGCTGTGCTCTGAAAAGCAGGCTAAATCCAGGAGGTCATCCTGAAATAATAGTTGGCAGGCCAAAGTGGCTTAACATTTATCATGCTTTAAAGGACCATATGGAATAAGTTACACCAGAGCAAAACAAGCACTTGTCTCTCATATCCAGTGTTATTGTTAGCAACTTATTCGACTGAGTGTATTTCTCAGCAGTGATAATGACTCACTAAATAACAGGATAATACCACGGATCACTAACATGTTGTGGTCTGTGGCCACAGGAAGGGTTTACTTTTACTGTGTACATGTTGGCGGTCTCAACACACCAGCAGCAAATCCAAATGTTTATTGCCGCAGCTAGGGCAGAAGCACAAGATCTCTCCTTGGAGCCTTTCTGTAAGCCGAAAAGATAACATGGGGTATTTCTAATATCATGCTTGCCAAACTACAGCAAAAACAATGAGCTGAGAATTAGATGCTGGAAAAGTAGATGTCACCTTTGTTTTGCTTCTTTGTTCCAGTGTGCTGATACGGCATTGCTGATGCTGGGGTTCAGCATGGGAGGGGGCTGCTTCCAAGAGATGGACTCCCTGTTCCCACACTAAAGACTAAACCTTGATGCATGGTTGCTACTTTTGGAAACAGGCATCAAAGCAAGCTGATCTGGAAAGGTGAAGAGGCTGTAGGCACAAGAGATAAGACTGGTCCATCAAGACCTAGGCCCCTGTAGAAAGACTGAGAGTGGTCAGAGCTGCCTCAGGTGGACAAACACATCCCTTCGTCTGCTTCAGGACTTCAGGCTTCTGCCTGAGGCCTGACACACTAAAGCGTACCCAAATCACTGTGGGACAGGCCCACTCCACCGGAGTGAAATTCAAACTAGTCTGGGGCATATGTCTTGCTGTTGTACCTTTACCCAAATCCTAACATTTTCCAGAATCCTGGTTATGTGAGTATCTCTCCTCTCCTCTCCCTCAGCTAGAGAGATCACAAACTGAAACCTGCATTTTGTGTGAGCAACGTCAGAGTTCAGCATTCCAAGGATTAAGGAAATATCCTAAAAACAAACATCTCAAACTCAGGAAGAAGTTCAGCATTAATTAAAAAACAAATCCAAGTATGTTGAAGTATGGAAATCAAAACAACTTCAGCTTTGCTCTGCAATGACCCCATGCAATAAGAATACACTTATGATTAGATCACAGTGATGGTTGCAGCCCTAGATAAGAATAAACCGAGTTTTGAAGACCTCCAGATTTACTGTAGTGTTGCTATGTTTTTCTTCCATATGTTGCCAGAATAATACTTAGTTTCTTAAAGGATCAATTCCAAAACCAGTATCAACTCATAAATTGTCTGCTTTACCTGTAAGTTGGCAGAAAATGCCACCTCTGCAAAAGTTGTCATGTTGTTGCCTCTTCCTATAGCAGCACAGATCAGCAGATGGTAGGTTTGAAGAGTGAGGCTCGTGGCTGGAGGCCATGTGAAGCACACTGGAACAGCAAGAGACCTCCGCAGCCATGTTCCTACCCAGCCTGCTGGCACATCTTGCCAACCACTTAGGGAAAACAGCTCAGCCAAACACTTAGAGCACCTCTAAAACTGAGCTGCTTAGCTCAGGGGCATACAACTCTGAATTCAGATTATTTTTTTCCTGCATTTGTAAAGAGCCCTTCTCCATTTGCTGAATGCCTTGTCTGCAAACCCCACCACTGGGATTCCTCCCATGTGAGCACAATTCAGCAATACCATGGTTCAGTTTTTGCTAGTGAGATGCTGAGTACCTGAAAACATAGTGTCATCCAGAGCTATTTAGTAAGAGCCAGACTTCAGCTTGGTATTAAAGGCAACATGTATCATGGGATGGAAATTTAGGAGTAGTTCTTGTCTGTAAGTGACCAAAAACAGCAGCTGGATTTAGACCAGCTGAAGCCATTGAGGGTTATTTACTCATCTTTCTATGCTGTGCAGTCAAGTATTATACACAAAATTTTTAAAAAGAAGAAAAACTTTGTGAGGCTGGATGGCCCAGAGCTTAACATAGTTAAACAAAAATGTCAGCACAGTTTCTCTAAAACACAGGCTATTGTCATTTCCCATCTGAAGTTCTACTCTCATTCAAAAGGATTATGGCCACATGTGCATAGAAGATACTGGACATATCTGTGCTGCTGTGCATGAGATTGCAAGCAGTGAGCGCCATGGCACATGCCACAGTATTTATATGCGGTTCTTTCAGCCTGCAAACACAAACTTTTCCTAAAATGCCATTCCTTCTAGAAAAATGCCTGTTTGTGAGTCCTCTGGTAAAACCCTCCCCAGGCAGATCATTGGCCCTTACCATGAAGGAGGAGACACAAGAATATGAAGATGATGTTTTGGGAGCAAGAAAACCAAAGAAGACAGCTGCTCATTTTCAGATTTCTTTGGAACATCATATTCTTCAAGCCTCAGTACCTTGGGCAAACCAGATTTGAAATGGAAAAATGGATCTGCAGGTTTCTAGGCTGGGAACAGGCAGAGCTGTCACATAAAGCCCATTTCTCTAGAACATCGGCAATAAAATATACTTGGCCAGAGAAGTTAGTCAGTCAGTCTGTCCATGTGTCCCCAGAATCTGCTCCAATCTTCTTACTTCTACTTATTAGAGAAAAGACAGAGATGGTACCCAAACTCCATCCTTCAGGAATCACCATAAAATTATTGAGGTTGTCTGAAGGAGGAGAATATACAGTAGACTTACTTCAAGCCAGAGCCAGTTTGTGAAATCCTCACTGAGCAACTTCACCATGTAGCTCTTCTCTGTGTGATTTATTTTGAGGATGCTCTCTTATTGGTCACACAATAAATCACAAAGACAGCTTTCCCTTCTCACAAGAAAGTCTGAATTCAGGAACCAGTTGTGGATGTCTGGTGCTTCCTCAGACCTGATGTCTGAAAAAAAAATGTATTGGGGTTTTTTTGAAAGCCACTAAGATTTAGGAAAGCAGACCACCAGTGCACCTAGAATTCCTGTGTGCCTTTAGCTCCTTGCACGAGACACACAACATACTCCTGCTTGCTCCAAGTGCCACCGGGGCGAGGGCAGCTTTACCCTTGTCCACAGCTAGCGAGAATAAACACTGAGCTCAGTTTTGCCCTTGGTACTCGACTCCTGGGTTTTATGCTGTCCCAACTCAGCTCAGCAGCTTCGCTCTGTCTGATTGTGAGAAAGAGCAGAGCTCCCCCTTCCCCCTCTCCTCCCTGCACTCTGGCAGAGAATGGTGCGTGGGAGGACCTCGTGGCGGATGCTCGGAGACTGCAGCACTCATCATGACTAGTTGCTTATAAAAGACATGTTACTGATACTATTGCTAATGCTTTATATGACTATTTATATTAGTGTCTAGGGTCTCTGAATGAGATCCCATCAGCTTTGCACAAGGGACCAAACAAACACTAGCAATACCCATGACTAATCAATAGTAAATATTAATAATAGCCAGTATGCGTATAATAATAATAAACATTAGGGATAACACAGCCTGCCTGAAAATTCTGCTGATAGAGGGAGAGAAGGAGGAGGGCACAAAGAATGGGTCATTGCCAAGGTCCCTGGGCAGGTCTGCTCTTGGGCTGGGCACCGAGTGATGACTCCTGCAACCAGGCCCTTGTCTGCTAGGCCACACTGCCCCAGCCCATGGGAGAAATGGGAAGACCAAATTAAATAGTCCCAGCTTTTCCAGCTCCATCCTGCCGCCCTCTTCCCAATCTGCCCAGCACAACTGTTGGGTAACGCCTTGCTCAGGGACTGTGCACACCAGCTAGTCTTTGTATCTGGGAAGAGGGAAGCGCATAGCCTCAAAGAGAAGGGGAAAAGAAAAAAAAAGAGGAAAATTGGGGGAAAGTTTTTATCTATCAGCAGGCTTACACCAACCTAGAAGCAGAACCATATCCAACAGAAAATAGAAGCAATCTGAGCAGGTGTGAAATGCAGAAGTGTTCTTTCATAGCAATAACAGCAAAAAGGTTTATTTGTTAATGACTCAATAGCAATTCAAATGCTATATGTTGACCCCAATTACTTAAAGATTAATTTCTGTGTTAGGATTTCTATAGACAGGTGTTATGCATTTAAAAGTTACATCTCAAAAAAAAAAGTTTGCCTGGCACAGACAAATCTCAGGTGCAGCTTAATTTTGAGTATTTTCTTTTCAGCACTTGAGAGGAAACTAGACAAACAGAAGATTTGTATTTCAGTGATTATAAAAATTAGGAAGATGGGAATATCCATGGAAATGCTGCTAAATAAGGGGAAACGAGGGCTGTACACACGGGTCCTCTCGTCTGCAGTCTCTACTATGGAGTTACAAGCAAACACTTCCATTATGTTCTTATGTAACGACAAGGGAAAGCATTTTCATTCATGAATGGAAATGTTTGACATTTGTGGTCTAGTAATTTCCCTTTACAATCATCCTTCGTATCTCTGGGAATCTCTTACAATTTCAGTCATATTCCCAATATTATTTTCAGTTCTTTCTGTATAATTTCACCTTACCCGCTCTAACACTTTTCCAGTCTATTAACCACCTGAAAAATGAGAAAGCTTTGCCTGGCACTTTGCAGTAGGAGTATGAACACCGTATTATAACACCTGAAAGCACATGAACTGTTACCCAAATGCCATCTGTAGCATTTAAAGAAAATTCTCACGTTTGACTGTACCACAGCAAACCAACGAGATTTTAAGCCAAGGCTACAAAAAGCCTTGTGTTCTTTTTAATGAAACATTTCCACGGAGAAAGCCTTTCTGTTAAGGGTAGACTCTGCTTTTTTGACAGTGCCCGGCTCACAGAGCTAACACACTTCAGTGCTAGTTTGAAGGAGAGCTATTACTTCGGTGCTTTGGAAATATTCACAATAGCACACAGCTGTTTTCGCTGGGGTTGACTTTCACAACACTGTAATGGCAGTTAAAACTGTACCAAAAATCCTTGCACAGGATGTAATCAACCTCAAATCTACAGAGAAACATTGAGAAACTGCTTTCAAGTGCCAAGAAAAACAACAGTAGTTTACAACAAGTTCTTCCTAATGTCCAGTCGGCTCAACCCAAATAAGACATGTTTCTCAAAACGAAAGTAGGACAGGCCAGAGAAGAAAAAATGATCAACTTTTTAAATGAATTTTTCTAAATAGAAATACAAAGAGACTCAGACACTGGAAACCACCACAGAACCCTCCTGCCCCTCTGTCCACCGAAGCCATAATATCAGTCAGCCTATAAACCCAGTTCCTGAGTGATAAAATGCTTGTTTTCCAACATTTTTCTCTTGTCTCTTTCAGACACTTGGAAAGTTTCTGTCCCTCCAGTGGCAAAGCTGTTATATGTCATGTTTCTTGCTCAGAGAGCTTAAGCGCTATCCAGCTATTGGAGTCATCCCACAGCCCCAGATTTACAGCTTTTCTCAGGATGTCAGTCTAACTGAATACCTAGGTGCTCCAAAGAAACTCCTGAATTGCTTTTCACTTACCCCAGCCGAGTCTCAGCAGTTGTGGGTAAAGCAGAATGGAAAAAAGCCCTCATATGATAGTGTCTCTAAATTTACCAGAAAGAAAGGAGCTGGGGTGCTTGTCCTTTAAGTGCCTCTAAAGATGGTTTGCATAGCTGGATCTCAGCTTATCTATGCTTTTCTGCTTTTGCTTCCATACATGGATCTGTTCCCAACACTAACTTCAAGCTGTCGAAAAGAAGCTATCTGGCAGCTTTCAGCTTCATCTGACACATAAATGAGTGAAAATAAATAAATAAATATCTTTTCTACTGGCTCCCTTTTTTTTCATTTGCACCTCAGAACACCTTTTCTTTTTTTTCATCTCCTCAAAGTAACATTTTGTTATTTTCTCCAAAGTAATTCCTAGGTAAGGGCAAACAGAAATTACCAAGGCAGATTTCTCTTCTTTTCTTGCAGGCTCACACAATTTTATTCTCAGAAATATTTTTTTTCCTTTGTTTTGCTTATAGGTCAGGGTTTTGCATATTTGCTACTTGGAAGCATGTCAAGGCAATATACATCATGTCTGTAGTGAGGGAAGGTTAAGAGTCAAATTTTTGAAAAGAGAGATTATAGAAGAGTCATGTGATTGCTCCCAGATTAGCAGCAGTAGCAGGAGTATGCATTCCTCTGATATTACAGTAGCCACCGTGGGACATGCCTGAAACACTGAAGAGTGGAAGCTGTAGTTTAGAAACTCCTTGTCGATTGTATTTATGAATAAATCATTCCTCGTTCTTCTTCCTACCTTCCATACCTCCTCAGTTTCAGCTTGAGAAAGGGCTGATAAAGGACAAAAATGTGCACATGGGGAGCCCTGTGGCATAGGTCAGGAAAGTCATCATATAATTAACCTTAACGCTGCCCTTTGTTATCTCTGCTGTGCCAATGGCAATGTTAAGGGCTCCAGTGAAAGGGCAAGACTAAGTATATGTCATTATTATTGTATGTTACGGTGACAACTGAGAGTAAGGAATATATTAGGGACTTAATTGATTGCTTCAGACTGGGCTCCTTGGGTGAAAGAAAACTGGTGCAGGACATATTCAGGCACTTAGATATCTAAGGCTGAATGTAGGGGTCCATACTCAGGCCACTTACATTGAAAATGTCATCTTCAGACTTGGTGTTTTTGATTCATTGCAGGAGAAGGAAATTCCTTGTATATTCCCACACACAAATGACCTTGACTGTTTGAGATTTTTCCTAAACATCTGTTGAACACTTGGCAGAATGGAAGTTTTTATAAGGGCTCACCAGCTCTACCTCTACAATTAATGATAAACTACATTATTTCATTATGTTACAAATTTAAACATTAAAACCCGCCTGGATGCGTTCCTGTGTGATGTATTCTAGGTGACCCTGCTCTGGCAGGGGGATTGGACTAGATGATCTTTCGAGGTCCCTTCCAACCCCTAGGATTCTGTGATTCTGTGAAATTGCCCAATTAGAGATACCATTTCAAAAGGCATATTTGACTCCTGCTGTTTGGTGTCTCAGAAATTGGAGGGGATATGTGTGTGTGTGTGTGTGTGTGTGTGTGTATAGATGAGAATCCTGGGAGGCCTCCAGCATTTACCCAGCATCCGGAACAAAGACAGCTGCCCTGGGAGCACACCTCTGCATCCCTGAGCAAGCAGAAGGCCCACGGAAGCATGAAACAGGCAGCAAACGCAATCACTTGCAAAAGACAGGTAAGCATGAAGGGCACCCTCTGGTTTCTAGCACACCAACCAAATGATCGGCTTCTGTCCTTTGGGGTGAGGAGAAAAATCCCTTCTGGAAATCCATCCTGGGGTTTCTCCAGCCTTTCAGGCAGGAGCCAAGCTCATCCTAGGAGGGTGCTTGGTGACAAGCTTGGTTACTCAGGAGGTCTGTGCTCTAGTACAAATAAGAACATGATTCACCAAAGCATTTTAATTCCTGCTTAATTTTAAATATTGAATAATACTTTTGATTTCCTTGGGGTTATTCAGGTGATTTTATTTCTACATTTTACTAGGTTATCCAGATATGGACTTGAAGCTGCCACAATGCAGCATAAAAAACAAACGAGATTTGACACTACTATGTGAGTATATTTGTGTTTCGCAGGTCTCTTGACTTCCATGTATTGCTCCTAAAAAGTCTTAGGGCTAACCAAACTGGGCTAAGGAAAGCTGCACTGCTGCTTCAATTCATTGCATGTGTCCTCCTTTCCATGAAGGAAATGTTGAAAACCACAGGTGTGCATAACTGAAGAAAAATGTATGTGGATTGGAGAATAATATGATAATGCTGCACTCACCGAGTTTTGGCAACCAGGAAGCCAAGGGGGTAGGCTGTCTTCTGGCTTTGATCTCCCCTTCTGCACAGCCGCTGCATGTCACCCTCTAGATGAGTGACACCAGACTCTTTGAACTTCGCTCCCTGCACAGCGTGGCCAAAGAGCTTCTCATATTTTCCGTTGAGAGCTTTTCAATTTGTCCCTGCTGGGAGAGGTGAAGTTTGTATCAGGGCATGTGCATGATAAGGTGAAAGACATTTTCCTAAAGCAAAAGGAAAAACAGGCAGCGGTGTTGCCAAGCACAGAGTGGGCCACAGGGAGATAGAAATAAAACACCATTGACCTTCATGCCCACTGACTCAACTCCCCCTCGTCCCCAAAACAAGCAGTACAGGGGGAGAAAGTCCATCTTTGGTGGTGAGACACATGGAGGACACCAGCAGGTTCACAGAAGTGCTGGTGAGTGCCAGCCTGGGACCAGGACTGGTGCCGGCACCAGATTAGGGCAGTCGGGCTTCATCTGCTGCAGCCTCATCCCCCTGTGGGGACCCCCATCCACCCCGGTCCCCTCCCAGGGCCGCACACCCTCCTGGGGAAAATCCTCCCTGGCTTTTCACTCAGCAACTAGGTGCTGCATCCTCAGGTCTTTGTTTCAAGAGGTTGTGCTTTTCTGTGTCACCTGTCCTCTGCCTGTCACAGCCAATGCTGTAGCCATGAGACAAAACAGGCCTTGGTCTTCAGAACCACTAGTGCTCTTTCCCATGCTGCACGCTGCAGTTTCAAGCCACTAAAGAGGTATTGAATGTCTTTTCTGAATATCAATGCAAATTTTGTGAGAGATTTATATATAGCTGCCTGCTTTCCTGGGAGACCCTGTAGCTGTATTCTCTCTGCAGCAAAAGCTGCACCATATGCCCAGCATTCACAGCCGCTTCCCAGAGACTGCCAGGGACTTGTTATTCTGCATTTGGCTTGTACAGGGTTCCAAAATAAAGGCTTGCTGGGGAGAAAGAGTGGAGGGGCAGACTGCAGCTGATGTCTTCAACATGTTCAGATGTGCTGCTCAGGTGCATTTATGTAGCATTACGTGCTATGAAAGCTGGATGCAGCTCTGAGCAACCTGATCTAACATGGAAGTCAGCCCAGCTTAGAGCAGGGGCTGGACCTCCAGAGATCACTCACAACCTAAATTATCCTGTCATTCAGTGAGAAGCTCAGTTTAGGACATAGTCATATGGAAGAGGAATAGCAAGGAAATCTGAACTCCTAGGGCACCTGCGTCATTTTCTGTCTTCCTGTTGTTTTTCTTGACTATCTTACAAACTCTTTGAGCATGGTCCATCTCTCATTTCACATGTATGGCTTGTCCCCAGTGTTGCTTGAACCTTACTGCACCACAAGTGAAAATCCACTATTTCCCCCTTTTTTTAAAGCAAAGTGATTAAAATGCAGTTGGGCCTGTGCCCAGGTAAAGCACAAGAAAGTCAGGCAGCCATTCTTTACTTGTGTTAAGTATGTAAGGCTCTGCAAGTGAATAAGACTTTTTCTGTTTAGGGTAAGCAAATATGCCTCAAACCTGGGCAGTGTCCAATTCTTAGTGATCATTAAGTGATTGTTTATTTCACTAAGGCATAAATTACTGTGCCTTCAGGACAAAGCTAATAGAAAAAATGCTAATTAATGCTGGTCAGAAATTTTCCAGTGGAACATTTTTCTGTCAGAAACTCTCCTGATTAGTCAAAGTTGAAATGTTCCAGAAGAACATGTTGATATTGCTGAATCTCCAATACCACATGGTGGGCTGAGGTGGGGTAGGGTGGGAGTGAGGAAAGAGGGAATCCATTAAAACCCTCTTGCTGATCCCCTACCAATTTATCTGCCTGACTGGAAGTCTTGTGGCAGCACTAGGGATTGGAGTTCAGGGCAATCTGCCATGCAGACGACATGCTGGTGGGCAAGTCCTGAAAATTTGTGGTTCCTGGATGGGAGTGGTAAATACAGAAGTCAGGGACCCTGCCTTGTCTTCCCAGCTCCCTCCCACCAGACACCAGACTGAAAACGTGCATGTAAAATAGCATATTAACATTTTCAGATAGGTATTTCAGTCAGCTAAATCAGACATTCTCCTTGGCTTCCAAAGAGAAGACTTGAATTTTGTTCTGGGATTTCTGCTGGAAGAGAAGGAGGAGCTGCTCTGATACTACTTGCATTCACTTGAACTCAGGTTTCTACAGGTGTAGCTGCTCCATCCCTGACATGTAAAATCTGAACGCACTGCTTTTTTTTCATCTCACATTTTCCTGCCTTCTGACAGAGCTGCTTCTGAGGCTGAAGAGATGAGGATCACATCAGTGTGATCCCTGTGATATTCCCAAATTCAGAAACAGCCACATGGGCTCCAATTTGCATGTAACTTGGGACACTTGAGAGCTCTATGGCCAGACTGGAACTGAAAAGCCCATGAGCACTGGGCTTCTGTGATGGTGAACAGAGGGGTCTGATGACACCAGGTCATTCTGGACCTGCACCGCAGGACTTGGAGACCACACATGCAATCAGCAGCATGCTTAGAAGGTGCATGCATCATTGTATGTTTGCTCCTGCCTCTGCTTGTGCCTGCTAACTCCTTTGCTCCACTCCTGCTGAAACCATCTTAGCTCTTTGGATTTTCACATTTCCCTCCGGCAAAGAACACCCCCAGAGCCGAGCACTCATCGGGGCGGTGAACATGACCCTTCCCTTAGCTAGAACCACCTCCTCAGATCCTAGGGCTGGCAGAACATGCTGATCAGAATACTGCAGTAACCAGGACTAAGGATACTCTGAATTGCCAAGCATTAATATTTGATGCATGTCAATATTTAAAGAGCTTGATAAGATAATTTAAGAAAGACTTGCTTTTTAAATTATTCGTACACAATTTATAATGGAGCAGATCCACTTGGAATGAACAATATTTTGGCTAGGGTAGATGTATGGCTCAGACATTTATTTAAAACATCAGAGAGATGACAATTTTGAAATTCTCTGCTAGAAACCTCAGGTCTCAACAGGCCAGATTCCCAGCCAGCAGAAGCAAGCAGAGGATCCAGGTGGTGTTTCAACACTCGTTGCAATTTTGTTGAAGGAAAGTTTTGCTTTTGGAAATAAAGAGGGGGTTTCCCTGAAAGTTTTGTTTTCAGTGAAAATATTTGGGTTGTCATCTAAAACTTGAAAACCACAGTGGAAAAAAAAAAAAAAAACAACTGCCAAGAAAGAAGAAAAAGCCCTACTGCCTTTTTTCTTGATTTATTTGTTTTCCTGGAAACATCCTGGTGTGAGTGGCTGCAGCAGTTTACACCTGATCAGGATCAGGCCTAATACTTACAGCACTGTCACTTGCTTGAAAAAAGCCATGTGAGTCTGCACAGAGTTCACTGTGGTAGTCACATCTCTCATACAGATCACATAGCTGCTGTGTGCCTGAAGCAGAGGGCAGGGAGGCGATGGCACAATTCATGCAACATTAAAATGAGCGGCTTTATGTAACACAATATGCTTCATACACACCCAATGCACCACGGAAACTATGTGAGGGAAGCCAAGAAACCTCTGCACAATAGCACAAACAGAGACAAACAGTCTGTAAAGGACAGCACACTTGGTTACCATCAAGGGAACATTCTGCATAAAACACCCCCTTTGTTTCTGTTTTTCTCATCCTGATCATCAAGGGAGATCTCCAAACATGCCATCAAAAGATGAGCCTGGGAGCAAAAATTCATACCTGCAGGGGATCATGGGAAACAGGGAGGTGCTGGTTTTACAGCACATAGGAATTTTCTCCAGCCACCCCTCAGTGGTCCAGGGAGAATCACCACAATTTCTTTTATTTGCTAACCACCTCTGGGATCTAAACCACTTCTTCACTTCCTTCTTCTCTGATACTCCTGTCTGCTGCCCAAACACCACCCTGTTCTCTCAAATGGTAGAAGTCCAGGCAATTAAAAAAATTCTCAATCTGCACTTGATGCAAAAGTGGAAAGTGGAAAGTTCTCTTTTGCAGGGCTTTTCCTGCTGCATTACTAGCGTAGTGCAACTCATTGCCTCTGCCTACAAACCATGCCTTGCTTATAGCCTCAGGTCTTTGCCAATCCTGCAATCCATTTGCTTTATACAGCCAACACACAAGGGCAGTGCAGAAAGAGGATTATTCTGTGATGGTGCTGACTGTTTCCTATGACAACCAACCCATTACTCCACAGATGCATGGGCTAGGTGCATTAGCAACTGGAAGGTTTACAAGCAGAAGCTGGGTATCTTGTTTGGCCTTTCTCTCTTCTGGTTCAAAACCAGAAACAATAAGACTTTGTTTCCACTGTTGTGTCTCTTTTGATTTAGAGGGTAAATTCTGTCTGTTACTGTAGGTATGAATGGATTTAGAATAGAAGGGTCTTATTCTGCTGGTTTCTAGGTATGGCTATAACACAGTTAGGAAAAGCAATTCTTTTTTTTCACCAGTGAGGCAGGTGGCACATGTAACAAGTGCTGTGGCAGAAACATTCATCTGTCCCAGTAAACATGAGCAAACCTGATAGAAGTGTAGCAATGCAACAGTTTCAGGTTTCAAAATGTTCCCAGTCTTGCACTGGATGAAGAGAAGAGATAGGCAGAAAGAATGGAGTTGCACATTTCCAATCACAACACACCACCTAGGAGCTGGCACCCAAAGGCTGGTTTTGTTGAGTAATGTCTGAATGTCACTAGCACAGCTCTGCCAGTCATTCTGCAGCCAGAGCAGGTTTTGGAGCCCTGAATGGTTGAATATTGCAAATTTCAGAAATTTCTCTGCTCTATACTTTGCTTATGGCCTGATACTCTTTTGTCCTGAATAAAGAGGAGAATCCATCTTTTGGGTTCATTCCCTGTCGTGAAACCATTAACAGATCCACCCACGCCAGTCGAGCTGCCGGGCTAAAAGTAGAGCTTTAGCTGGAGAAGGCTTGGTCACAGAACTTTGCCTGAAGGTGTCCGTCATTCTGGGAATCCCAGAGATCATTTTTAGCTCTCTGGGATTAGGAAGGAGCTTTCCATCCTGTGGGAGGGGAAGTGTGGCTCAGGGGCTCCCTTGCTTCTGCAGTCATGTCGGGGCGATGGAATTTGGACATTTTTACTCTAGAGTGTTTTGGTTTCCGTTCATCAGCTTGTTGGTGTGATAACATTAATCAGCACTTCTGTGGAAACAGTGCTTTTGGAGACAAATATTGTAATCAGGATGAAGAGACACTGATGAGTATTGCTAAAATTAAAGGATCTAAATTCAGCAAAATTGCTTTCACTGGGAAAATGTATTTTGATCCATAGTCACTTGGAAAGGAATGGAATGGAATGGAATGGAATGGAATGGAATGGAATGGAATGGAATAGAATAGAATAGAATAGAATAGAATAGAATAGAATAGAATAGAATAGAATAGAATAGAATAGAATAGAATAGAACAGAACCATCCACTAGCTCTTACGCTGTCATCCAGCCAGACACTTGCAACCTTTGGCTCCCAGAGGGAAGACAGTCAAGAAACAGAAAACCCAGCTCATGCTTGTGCTGGAAGAACCAGCAGCTGTCCACTGCTTGCTGCAGCATGCCTTATTTCAGACCCTGCTGCCTGCTGAAGATATTTGGCGTTTCTCCCTGGTGTTGTCGACCTTGTACCAGGGCTCTCTGTGATAGTGGCCGATCTGCAGGGTAGGGAGACAAGTCTTGGGGTGACACCTGAATGACCTTGAGACCAGAGATGCCATGTGCACATACTCCACTGACCTTGCTATCTGATCTCTTACCACCAGAAATGCAGGCTATTAACTCCTTAGTGGAGGAAAGGCTTTTCCTAAGGCAGCCCGAGTCCTTTTTCCACCTCTGACAGCCTCTCAGCCAGTGCCTGCCTTTCTCTGCTCATGGTGCCCAGTGTTTCCCAGCTCCCAGTAGAAGTTGTCTCTCTTTTCCCTCTAGCAGCTCTGGCTTCAGGCTCTGATCTCTCCTGGATGTGTGCAAGCCTTTCTGGAGGCAGCAGCTACAGCTATGGGAGCTGGAAATGATCAGTTCTTTGCAACCCTCCTGTTGCAATAGTACAAACTGGAGTAGAGAAATACTCAAATCCAGAGAGTGATGCAAGGGTGCAATGTCAGTGCTAGTGTGACTAGAATCAGGTAATTTGTGCATGAACATGACTAAATATTAAATGAAGATACCTATTTGTGCATAAACCTGTCAAGGGTGAAGCAGTTCAGAAGTATTTAATGGCCTACAAAACTGAAACACAGTCTGAAAGTATCACTTCCCACTGAAAATTGTGAAATGGTTCACACTGTCACTGCTGGGGCCACAAAGCTGCAAGTGCACAGCTCTGGGGCATCTCATGCCTCTGCTTCCCTACTCCTGCTCAGGCAAAGTGAGACTTGCTTCAGATTCCATGAGTGGCTTACTGCTTTACCACCTCTCTGGAAAAAGTGAGGAAAGCACAGGAGAAAACAATTCTTACAGCTGGGTATTATACTTCACACATTGATACTTAATATTGTTAATGCAGTTCATACAATACAGAACAGGTTTAATATGCAATTGATATAATTACTAGGTAATCATCAATAATTTCCTGAATGTTCTCAAGGGTCTGAAAGCAAGCCCCAGGCTGGCAGAGCAGCAGTCTGATGCAGCATGTCTGATCAATGATTATGTTTCCTAGTTTTTTGCCCTTCCTCGAGGCTATTTGCCCAAAATGTTTGCTTCACTCTCAGCTGGAGGGCAGAAAGGGGAAGAATGGAACTGATTTTGCCTGATGCTTCCTTTTGTGCTGTCAGAAACATGCCCCAGACACTTCTGGGGTTTTTTGTGGGTCGATCAAATAGTGGCCTCTGGGCTCTCAGAAGTGAAAGACCTGCCCGGCCCTGGGTGAAGAATGGCTCCCCCTACCCACCATGAACCATGCATTTGTGGGTGGGAAGATGCTGCTCAAGAGGGGACATTTTAGGAGCATCTCAGACATCAGAGACAATTCTCATCTTCCCACTACTGCTAATCACTAATGATACCCAGACTCCCACCATGTGAGGCACAGCATTGGTCTTCACCATATCAGCACCACCCCCAACATCCCCACTCTTTTCTCAAGGCATAAAAAAGGGGATGATGTCAGCAGCCAGAATAAAGTAAGAAGATATGCTAGGAAATCTTTTTTCACCACAGGTGTAGTCAAACATGGTCATGGAAGCCCAGAGAGTCTATAGGATCTCCATGCTTGGAACCACTCAAATCTCAGCTGGATATGGCCCCGAGCAACCTCATCCAAGCTTGACCGCCATCCCTTCCCAACTCAGATATTGTGTGATTCTCTGTATTTCCAAGATGCAAAGGTTTGATAGAGAGTTTTCTGGAACTGATGACTGTGGCTTACCCACCAGCAGGCCTGGGGAAGAGGCACAGGGCTGAACATTCCTTTCACAGGAGTGGGCTGGCTCCAGATTTATCCCTGTGACAGACAGCACTGTGTTTTGTCTTCTAGTTTAATATTCAGGACTGGAAGGCAGTGGAGACAGAGATTGATCACTTGATACTTCAGTAGTGATTATTATTAATTCATTCACTTTAAACTAATTTGAAATTTATTTTTCTTGCTTTTGAAGGCTGTTTTTGGATAGTTTGATAGCATTACTTCTGGTGACAGCAAAAATAAATATCTGCCAGCTCTAGTTCAGCAAAGTGTCATACGTATGGATATCTTCTGATGTATAATAACAAATGCTTGCTTGTTAGAAATATATGATCTATAAATCAAAATTTCCAAGGTCTTTGATTAATCTTTGCAAGTGGTAAAAGGAAGATTGCTTTGACTCTGTCACAAGCAATCCCTGTTCTGGGCTCTAGTAGCCACCACTGGCACTGAGGTCACAAACCAGTTTCTAATCAATCACTTTTGTTTCCATTTCCTATAACTTTGAGACATTCACCAGTGCCCCGGCGCGGGCTCCGAGGAGCCATTTTGTACTGAGCGCCACGGCCAGGAGCGCTGTGATTGGCCCATCGGGGTCACCTGACCCGCCCTGCCCGCCCCACAGCCATTGCCACAGCGCAGGCGGCAGCGGGGGGGGCACGGGCAGCGCCGTCCCGGGGCCTTCCCACTGGGACAACCTCTTACCTGGGGCTCTTGGAGCCATGGGTTTCCTGGAAGGAGGAAGCAGCGAATGCAGGCTCGGATGTATTGCAGAGGCGGGCATGGGTCGGTGCCCCACTGCTGTGCTGCCTGGCAGGGCCATCGGCTGCGGCCTGCAGGCTGCACCAGGAGAGCTTGGACAGCAGTGCCCTGCCTTCCCTGCCCCTGCGTGTGTTGCTTGAGGTAGCTGAGGTGATGTTGTTTAGAAATGGTGCACTATACTTCCTGAGAGCATTTGTTTCTTCAGGACTGTTCAAGGTTTCCATTTTTCTGCTGCTAACCTCGTGCCTGTGCTGTGCTCTGAGAAGGCCTGGGCCAGCCCGGAAAACCCTGGCTGGCAGAGATGGTGCCTTTGCTGATACCCCTGCTTCCTGCTGGCAAAGCCATTTCAGTTTGATGTTTGTCTCCTGCCTGTCCACTCCCCACAGTTACCCCTGGTTAACGGTGCTGCTGTGCCACAGCCTCCTTGGTGTCATCTGACTTGTAGGAGATTAAATAGCACAAGCCGCTGAGGCTGCATGGATGTGCACCAAAGAAGGAGAACAGAAAGAATTCTTTTTTATGGTTTATTAAGTATGGTGACATACTGAGGCCTGTCTATAAAAGCTGGAACAGCTGGCTTTTAGATAACTGCAGTCATTTTAAGGCCACCTTTTTGCAGCGTTTAGTAGCCTGATTTAAATCTTGATGTTCTCTCGCGGGAGGCCATTGGCTGCTCTGTTGTACTGCATCAGGTGGTTGGTCCAGGTGGACTCCTAGGTATGCTGGTGGGAAGGTACCTGTGGTGTCTCTAGTCCAATGGGTGCCTTAGTGAGGAGTCTGACCACGTATACAAAGTGCAAGTGATGCCTGAGTCTATCCATTTCTAGCAATTATGGCTAGCTGTACAGTTCAAGAACTGCAGAAGATCCAGTTGCAGCCCATTGCAACATGATCTGATGACCAGCCATCTCTTGGGGAGATGTCCTGTTCCAGTGCCATGTACACACAGAGGGTTAGAGGGTAGGTACCAAAAAACCTCCAGTGGTGCCCAGCATGTTTATGACCATGGGCTAGTCTTCCTGGAAACCCAAGTGATCTCATTGCATGTTTTCCTCTACAGCACTAGGTTTGTCAGTTCAGATAAGAAGATTTGATATCTTCAGACATGGATTTAGCAAGACAATAAAAAAATCTGCATAAAACTACACATTTTGCAATGGAATTATGCTTTTAGCTAAACTTTAGCCATAGCTTAAAGTGAGGTCTTCTAGATTAGACCTGTCTTTCCAAGCCCATGTATTTATTCTTAGTGGCCTAAGCTCTTAAAGTTGCCAGAAGTATAAGGATTCTGGTTTAAAAACATCCAAGCAGTTTTATGTCTGTGCTTCCAGTGTATCTGGAAGCATTGACAGATTCTCAATAATTTCAACTCCATTGCAGAGCTGAATGACAGTGTGATCCTGTTAAGGCTTCCTATCCGCCTGGAAATGAGTCAACTGGTGCTGTGACAAGCATGGGAGCAGCCGGTGTGCTGTTGGCGTCAGCTGGAATGTCTCTGCAGAAAGAACATATGTTCTCCAGTGCAGCCACTTCATTCGCTGTTCCTGTGTTAACTTCTATGGTATATTTTCCCCCCTTTAATTAAGAACTTTAACTTTTTGAGTCTCTTTTTTTTTTTTTCCCTTATCTGTGGGGATGGGGAAGGGGATATACTCGGAGACGGAAGCTTTCATTGATGAAACTAATGAGATTTTTCATGTCCTACCTAAGAAGGAAATTGGAATAAAGACACTAGTAACTTGAGCAATGTTCTGAAAGATCTTAATGACTGGCAGGTTGTTAAATTTGCATCCCTGCTATCTGGTGAAGAGGGAAGAAAATTAGATGGAGTTACATTAGGCTGTTGAGTAAACCTCTAAAGGCTGCAGAGTCCTCAGGTTAGTTCAGAAATGTTCTGCAAACTTGGTGGTAGCACTGGGTGTTGCAGGGTACTAGATTTACCAGGCACTTCAGAAAGAAATCATAATACAGAACAGAATTAGCTGGGAGCATGGCAATAGGAAATGGAGTTGTGATGAATCTAGAAAGAAAGTATATTAATAAATGTTTTAAAAGGTAGAGGAGGAATAAATGCTTATTTTCTCCACGGGGAGAGCTTGCCTGTGGAATCTCCTGCATGTCTTTGAAAGGGGTCTAGGAGAAGGTGGCCAAGCTTGCTCCTGATGCAGACCTGTTCTGAATGGTACAAACTGATTGAGGAGCTGCAGAATGATCTTGCAAATAAAATTCACTTTATTTAACTTCAAAATTATGTCTGTGCATGGTGGGGGAGCCTTCAATATGCTTTGTCTCTAAATTATCATATACCATTTACAAAGAGGATTTGAGGACTTGTGAGACATTGTGTGTAGGGCTCTGAAAACATCAAGTCACAGCTCGCCATGGTCAAAAAGACAAATGGGATATTAGGAAAGATATCCAGAGGAAAACCAGACAACATTGTTACCCTACTGTATAAACACCACATGTGCCTCAGACTTGCACATGGCATGAAGCTTTATGCACTCTGTCTCAGAGAATATCATGGGAGCAATGAAAGGACAGGAAGAGGGGATCTGGGAACCAAGGTAGGGGTGAATGCTTTTTAAGAAGAGTTTAAATATGACTGGAAGGAAAACAACGGAATGGGCTGTGCTCAAGTCCTCCATGTTCATGAATAAGAGTGAGAGCAGGGAATGAGTAGATGCTGCTTCTCATAACTGAAAAATGTTCCAAGATTATTTAAAAAACAATATTAAAACAGTCTTAAGGAAGGACCCTTCATTGCATGGATCCTTCGTTATGTAATGAAGCTGTGCTGCTCCCTGCCAGAAGATGCTGAACAGACTAAAAATACGAATGAAAGCTTAAGAAAAATAATTGGAAAACTCTTTCAGAGTTGATCTGTCAGAAGTTGTTTATCACGATAATAGCTACTATGGCCTACGCTCTGGGGTAAGATGCTGGACAAATATGGCAAGGAAGAGGTGTTTGTGCAGTGCTTCCCCTAGAATTTGTCCCTGACAGCATGAGATCGTACAATGTGCAGACAGACGTCTGGTGTCTATGATCTGTATACCTGCTGCAAGAATACCTTTTGTCCCTGTGTATTTTCCTTCCTGCCATTGAGTTTTCAGGCTGTTCAGAGAAGGGCTGTGACACTATGAATTTACAGAAATAAGTATGTTGGAACCCTGTTTTGGATGGACTCTCCATTTCAGTTCCTCCAAAGGATCATGACAGTGTAGCATACAAAGACAGGTGACAGATATTTGCAGTATATTTGAGACAATAAAGTCTATTTTGTTCTACATAATCTCAAGAGCCCAAATACAAGTTGTCTTGCAGTCAGCATTTTCCATGTGCCCCTGAATGACTTGGAACAGGAATGTGAAATGTGATTTAACAGTTTCAATGCTTGTCTTCAAAAGTGGTGGCATTTTGGTGGTGTGGGATTTCATCGTGTGTATTTTTTCTGGAGCCTGGGTAGCTTCCAGAGTGAAAGCACTTTGCACATTGTGAGTGAAAGTGTGAAAATTTCTTTTTATTTCTACCACTTGCTAATCCTGTTTTGGTTGATGCAGCCCCTGCAAAGAGCTCTCTCCATGGGATGTGTTACTCAGAAATGATCTGTACTGTTGCTGAGATTCAGGAAGTGCTTTGATCTGTTTTATGGAGTGCTTCATTTGCAGAGCAGACCTGGTGATCTGAGATTTGCTGTCTGCCAGTTTGGTGGAAAGGAGGAAAAATCTTAGTCTTTTATTTTATCCCATTGCCTGACATGGACAATTTTGCCTTTTGTATATCTACTAGTCTTTCGAGAGATTTTAAAAGTTAGTATTTCTCAGTATAAGCTTGTTATGGTTTGAGGGGGCACAGGCTAATGTTATAGTATCAATATGAGGGCCTAGGGAGATGGTGGTGTTAGAACTCTGAGGGGTCCCCCGGGCAGCAGGACAGGGATGGGGTCAGTATTCCCTCCCATTTCCTGCCATTCCCTATAAAGGCCAGGAGGATGGGAAGCCTGCCCCTTCTTGCTCCCTTCCTCCTCACTGCTTTGTTGTGCTTGGTGGTCTTGGTGAGCAGCTCCTGCTCTTTGTCATCAGCTCTGCCACGTGCTCTGCAGGATCCAGCTCCATCGGGTGCTGGGAAGAGCTTTGGACCCTTTTCCTGAGTCAGCTTTGCCACCAGGGACTTCCGGACACTTACATCAGCAATCATCAAAATCATAAGGTTTTGTATATATTTGTATATTTGTTCCTTATCCCACCTGTTCCTCTCCCTTCCCTGTTCTATTAACCCTGTTCTAGTTTTAATTTACACCTTTAAGCCTCTCTTCCTTATTCCCCTCTTATCTTCCCCCAGGAGGGTGGAGGGCAGTAACAGAGCTGGGAGTGTGTACAGAGATCAAATGAGTTACTTGACTGTTTAAAGAGGAAATTGGGAGAACGATGAAGCTGGCTGGTGAGCTCACAAATGAACCACGTAGGAGTTTCTGTATCATTTAGTGTTCAGCACCAGCTGCTTCAAAAAGGTGGTCAAGTTTATAACTGTGGACTGCAGGAACTCCTCCACTCTGGGAGAAGCCAGGCTTGGAGGAGGGCTTTCAAAAGATGGGGACTTGTGTACCTCTAAGGGGAGAAATTGCCCCTCTAATCCCTTTGATGGGCAGCAGTTGAAATCAGATTGCTTAGTACTTTCTGCTGTAAGGCTGTCCCTGATTGTTTGTGGTTTACAGAATTTGGTTTTGCTTTCTCCAGGCTACCTGTCTTCTTCTGGATGTGTGATTCTATTCACTTGTCTCCATAAAGCACAGCATTGCTCTGTCAGGAAAGAGTTCAGCCCTCTTTCTGGATCAAGACAGACAGTGGTGGTGGCTTGTCCAAGCTTGGCCTGGCAACGAGTTGCTCTTTGTAGTGCAGGCAGGGCAGTTTAGCATCTCTGCTACCAACCATAGTCATCTTCCCCATGTCTGTAGGCACCTGCCCCATGCCTGGCACCTGCTCATAGAATCACAGAATCGTTGGAAGAGACCTTCAAGATCATCCAGTCCAACCGCCTACCTACATCACCACTAAACCATGTCCCTCAGCACCACATCCAGATGCCTCTTGAACACCTCCAGGGACAGTGACTTCACCGCCTCCCTGGACAACCTACTCCAATACCCAACCACCCTTACAGTGAAAAAAATTTTCCTAATATCCAATCTGAATCTCCCTTGCTGCAATGTAAAGCTGTTTCCTCTCATCCTCTGTTGACACATGACCTGTGGATAAGTCAAATTTTGCTGGAATGAGCTGTGGCTGTGTAGTGGAACAAAGCACATGTTTACCAAAGACAGAAGGGGAGCATCGTAAGAGGGGCCTTGCACAAGAATGCAATCAAGGGTGCAAATCTCCAGCCGTGATGGTACATCCTGGAGGAGCATTGATAAACCAGTGGGAACTGGCTGAAGATGAGATGAGGGACTAAAAATATTTACAGGCAAAGTGACAAGTAATGGAAAGACCATATAAAGAAGAAGACTCAGAGTTCATGGAAGGGACACTGAGGGACACTTCTTGCACAACCACTAGAGACCACCAAAGGCCACTGAAGACCCCCATGGAAGCCCCTTGAAGACCTAGGCCATGTGAGTAATCAATATGCAAATGTGTTAATTAGTTCCAGGAAACTGAATGAATGTGCATAACCATTCTGGGAAATCTGATGTGTATGTGTGTAACAGAGCTGCAGATGCTTGTGCCAATGCCACATGCAGCATGCACGATAGGAAGAGATATCCCCCATGCATCCGGCACCGTGATAAAGCAGTGCCTGCTTCTTAATACTGTGTTGGTGCTGGGGAGTGTTATTCCTGATTTAGGTGACATCATAAGCAAGGCTGCTGGGAAGGCAATGAGCCTGGGGCCCAGGATGTGGAAGATCATTCCAGGGAGGGTAGAAGCCATGTGACCTCGGTTCTCTGACGAACAGGAACACAAGGACTGCTAAGGGTAAGCCAGCTGGTGCACTGGGGTTTTATTTGCTGTCCCCTTTTCTCCTGGCAAGCTGAAGACAAGAAGCAGGAGCCCCTCTCCAAGACCCCTGGGCACAGGGAGGCAGGAAGGACGAAAGGCGCAGGAAGGGGCGGACTTGCCCACCCTGCAGTCTCTTATAGGGTATGGCAGGAGATGAGAGGGAATAGAGACCCCTCTCTGTTCTGCCCCTAGATCCCTCAGGGTCCTAAACACTGCCCTCTCCCTGGGTCCTCATATTGATACCCTAAAATTAGCCTGTGCCCCCTCAAACCATAGCAGATAGGGAGAGGATTTTGGGTGGGAAGCAAAGGAAGGGTCTGGCTTTGAGGTGAAGGACGCAAAAGAGATCTCGGAAAAGGCAATGTTGGTAGAGGAAGAGACTGGGTTACCTGGGCTAGTCAAGGAAATTAGGATAGCTTGAGGAAAATTTGCCTGCAAAGTAGGCTTTGTGTGGTACAATAAGTAGCATCTAAAATTGTGAATGATGCAGAATGTTGAGTTTTAAACTAGATTACAGACCTTCACCTGTCTGAACAAGACAAAAGTCCTGTGGACAAGATGAATGTTTTATTTAAAAAAACCCAAACCCCATCTAATACATGCAGGAGGTGGTGACTCAGTGATGGACAGACTTGCAGATTCATTTCTGGGGACTTTTTAGTTGTACTTCGAACTGGCAGAGATGCCAAGAGTCACAGCACCTCTTTCCATAAGCTGTGTTAGAAATTTAACTTAAAATATGCTCTAGATATAAGAAAGGCTAAACACTTAGAATATCTAAATATCTCTTATCTTCATGGTACAATAAGTTATTATCAAACCCTGCACCTGGAGACAGAGGAACAAACTTTCTGCTTTTCTGTTGATGGACTCCGGTTTCTGTCTGGTAGCAGTTCCGTGTGGCTTATTACTTGTACTACCTTTTCCATACTGGTAACATCCTTACTTTTCTGTCATATATTTCTTATGAGAGCTGTCAATTCCTCTTACCCTTGTTAGTGAACAAGTTGGCAAACATGTTTATGTGCTGGATCAGATGCCAGTCCTCCAGAGCAAAATGAAACTGAAGTTACCACAGCTGCTGTCTAGATCTGCTGACACTGTGTTCCTTTGGGAACAGACTGATTTACTTGGTCTATATAAAGCCTTGTGAAGCAGAGAGCTGAGCCCCAATCAGGAAGTGGACAAGGCAGGACCAGAGCATGATGCTGTGTGGTAGGTAGAAAAGAGACTTTAAACGACAGCCCAGTCTCACGGGCACGAAGGAAAGGATTCTCCAGTTCCCCTTTGGAGTTAAAGGATGAAATGTACCCAAGGGCAAAGGCAATTACTCCTTAGACACATTTGGGTTTTAGAGTACTCTTATACTTTGTTAATGGTCTGGGCTCTTTCTAGCACTGAGTTGTGAAATTTTTGCAGACATAATTCTAGTAGAGTTTCTTTACAGTACAACAATTTTGGTGATTCATATGGACAAATGTGATCTTGAAAGAGCAATAATGAGACAATACAGCTCAATACTAAAGCAAATGCATTTTGAAAATTAATTTTTGAAATTAGAATGATAAGAAAAATCATGCAAGTGTGTGTCTTTGTGCCTGGTTCTCTTATTTTTGTCTGGCTTTTGTTCTGCAAAACCTTTAGCAGTGGCCTCAACCATGCTGATGTGGATTGTTACTCTCTCAGAAGGCTGTACTGTGACACATGTGCTTACCTGCTTATACCAAAAGGCTGGAAATTAAAGTATATTTTGCTGCCTAGTGTCTTTTCAGAGGAAGCGAAAATATTCTGGAACACGCTTAGCAGTATCAAGAGGAAAAAGGTGAATCCATTATGGCGACACTAAAAATTGGCATGAACAAGAAGAATAAAGAGCAGATACTTTACAGAAAAGCCAAATGAGCAGAGTTACACTGACCTGTAGGTCTGATGCAGCAAACGAGTTTGCAAACACATTTTCCAAGTATTCACTTGGTGCTATGAACAACCATTGCAGAAGAGAAATATGTGACCAGTTCTTTGTAAGCAGGGAATTAATCAGTAGCAATTTTGTCATTTATCACCAGCTTCCTTCCAAAATTCACTACCTCTGAAAGTTTGCTAACCTCAGACTGCTTTTCCTGCAGTGTGAGTTACATGAGAAGGAATGTGGTGTTTTTTACTGATATTTGCGCAAGATGAAATCATCGTTACAGGCTTGGTGAAAATGTCAAGCTCTTCCCTTCTGGAGTCTCTGACAGCTCCTGCTGTACAGGCTGCACTCCCCTCTGCTGGAGGGAAATTTGGTACTTGGCGGGTAAGGTGCCTTGGGTTGCCAGTAGAAGACAGAAACCATGCTCTTTCTTCAGCGAGGGAGGTTTTTCTTGGTGAAAGGCTCAGTGTGAGGTGGAATATGCTGTGTCCTGTCCCTCCCTGGCAATGCCCATGTACAGTTTAATGACTGTATTTTGCTGGCATGGATTTCTTACTTCTGTCATTGTAGGATTTTTCTCTCTCAAATACTATATTTAACCTGATGCTTTGTCATGCTGCCGTCTCTGAACAAGTATACATCTTTAGTGAGCTAGCTGCAGTATTTCCCAGATCTGTGCCCTTTAGTAACATTACTAGATTTTTCTTGCTAGTATGTATTGCTAAACCTTTATCCAAATCATGGAAAGATTTCATTATTTCCATCTCAATGTATCTGGATATGTTTGGAGTGGTTCAGGGTTTGAATTAGCATGAATCAGTGATAGAGAAGACAGAGGCATACTCAGGAAATAAGAGTACTTCTTTTACTTTAAATTCTCAAGAAACTCGTGTACATCAGGGAAAAGTGGTGCAACATGGGCCATGACAATTTGACCTGTTACTAGATACTGGGCTCACAACACCTCTGTCAGACTCCAGCAAGGTGTGCCAGGCAGTTTTGAAGGTGCCAAATGCTGTAGATTTGTCCATTGCTCTGACTGTACTCACTACAACTGCCGTGAGGGAGGGGGAAATGCAAAAAAAAATATCATCAGTTTCTGGGTTTTTTTGTTGGCAGAAGGATCTTTAGCCTGCTGGAAGAAAGAGCACATTAGTACCCATTGTCTTCTGGTGATGGTACCTCTAGCTAGTGAGGGTGGGGACCACTTCACACAGGCTGTCTTTCCTGATACGTCCAGGTTTCTAGGAGCATCCATCACAACTGCTGATTCATCATTCACTGAGTCCACTCATGCTAAAGCTGTATTTCCTTTTGATTCAGACCAGAAAGCTCTATCTATTCCTTGTGGGATAAAAAGGGAAAGTCATAGTAGGAACAGTGTACTTGGGATTTGGCACTGGAAACTGAGTCAGGAGAATATAGCCGTAATGATCAGATTTTTTGCTTTTGTTGGTACAGCTCTAACCATTTGATTTATTTTAATGATTTAATTAATGGTATGCCAAACTTAACAAAGCAAACTGTGCTGGAATTTCTTGTCCTTGGATCACCTCTCTGAGTTCAGGTGTTAGAACGGACAGACACTACAAATAGGAAAGTGGTGTCTTTCTACCAGAGTGATGTGCTGTAGCCTTACACTGAAACTTCCTGGAGCTTTCCTTAGTGCACTGCAAAAAATCTGTGGCATTGAAATAATTATGAAGGAATTTCTTTAACCCATGTTGGCTTTCTGGTGTTGGGAACTGAC
Source organism: Aegotheles bennettii (assembly GCA_013398125.1). Lineage (NCBI taxonomy): Eukaryota > Metazoa > Chordata > Aves > Caprimulgiformes > Aegothelidae > Aegotheles > Aegotheles bennettii. The sequence continues at coordinate 596,816 of VZRW01006609.1, forward strand.
CTGACACATTGAATTATCTTGGAATACTGAAAACTGGATTGGACACTTTTTTCTTAATATCCATTTTGATAATCTTAAATAGTCTTAGAAATTGAGAAATGAGAGCACTATGTGACTAATTACAAATGAATCATCACTTTTGCAGGGTCAGCAAGGTGGCTGTGAATTCCAAGAACCCTGTATCTGCCTGTTCTGGTTTACTTGCACTGTGGTAGTGAAGAATTGCCTAAGAACTTGGGGCATTCGAACAATACACTTCTCTCTGAATATCTTCAAGTGCAGGCTCAGATGCCTTTGGAGTGGACCATGCTTTTGAAACAGCTTGAGCTCAGCCACAACATGACATCTGGGGGACTAAGAGAGAAAAGCAGTGCATTAAAAGGCACTGGCTGAAGCCTGGTCAGCTGTGCGAGGTTGCAGGTGCTCTGTTTGGGGTGTGGAAGTGAAAGATGAACCACGCCTTAGCCCTCAAAGCCATGCAGAGAATGAAAAGACAGCAGCCTCCAGAGGTCAGGGAATAATTCCTCCTGCTGCATCCTTGGACCCTTCACACTTACTCTTGTTTCCTTCTTCTCTGAAAACAAGTCACCTCTATTTTCCTGTGTGGCGTCTCTGCTTAATTCAGGAAGTTGAAGAGAAGTGCCATTAAATGACCAAAAAGTATAACTTTTTCAAAATAGTTAATCGCAAATAAATTCAGATTTCAAGTCATGCTGTGTAAAAATGAGCACTTCCCTAATTTGCTTGAAAACCGGAGTTTGTCCCTTGTAAAGGAAAAAGGACTTTTAAATTATTGAATAATCTGGTTTTGTTTATTTATTTCCTCCTGCCATTTCAAATGGCTCAAGGTAGGCTTGTATTGTGGATTTTTTCTTGGCACTCTTCTTGGGAGCTATTCTGGAAATACTTTACCTACTAAGTATCAGTCTTATCTTTTTATTGTAGTTTGCAGCTCATTTTCCCCAGCTCTTATGTGCACACCATACCGTCTCCTAGAGGAGGGACCTGGGATGCTTTCCTGCCTGCTTTTCCTCTGCTGTCTTCTTCAAGGGGTTCTACTGGGGTTTGCAAACTTAACACAATGGATTGTCTTGTCTTCAAATTCCTATGTTCCTGTAGCTGACATAATTCTCTTGAATTTTGCCTGGAATCACTCAAGCAGTTCCCAAAATAAAATCTTGATAAAAGTTTTTTGAGAGGCTTCCCTCCTCTGTAGGAAGCTGCCTGTACCAAATTACCGGGTCTAGAAGAGAGCTTCAGAGGCTGTGCCAAAGCATGACAGTGTGTCACCATCTGTAATATCTGCACTTCAAACTCAGTATCTGTATTTCAGAAAGGATTAGTGCTAGCTTGGTGATAAGTTATGTAGTGGTGCATGTGTGGTACTTTGCTCTTGAGTCTTTTTCCTGGTACTGCCTTGTAAAGGGAAGACAGCAAATTGAATTAATCCTATGAGGAAACTACATTCAGAGTGTTTATTCACTTACTAAAGCAGAACCAGTGTTTAACTTTTCTTCAACACAGTATTAGAGGGAAGTGAATGAATTATTGAATGAACTATCTTCAAAAGTTCCCTGAGGCTTATATCATCCTGCACTTACAAAAAGTATGATGCCTGCTGTGCTCAGATAATCCATTTACAAAGCTTTTAAAAATCCTTAAGGGTGAACTTTGCAGGTTTCCTATTTCTAATTAAACAAAGCATTGACTTCTTTTAGAAAAGCCTTTAAGAAGCTGAAAATGTAATTGTTTAAAATAATTTCAGAAACTTGTTCCCAATTCCCAACAGCCCTCTCTGTTCTTTGAACTGATTTTTTCTGTAGTGCTATTTTGAATAAGTCAGTTTATCCTGAGCTTGCCGTCTCCGATTACCCGATGTTGCTTACAATGCAGTGTATACCTAGAGATCCTGTGACACAGAATGTGCTGAAATTGCTGGTTGCTGGGAGGTGTGTGGCGTGCTAAGGAAAGGCATTTTTTGCCACACTTTATAGGCTCCTAGCAGTGTTGGTGGGGAGGACTGCTGGAGATCTGTGATCTAACCTTCTGTCACCAACACTAGGTCTGGGGGGCTGCAGCTTTGTCACAACTCAGCAACAAAACCTCCAGTGATGGAGATTCTCCCCATTCAACCTCTCTGGTGACTCTGATCCTGGGGAAGGCATTTCTCTGAATGTCCAGCCTGAAGCTGTCAGGCCACAGCTTTCCATTGTTGCTCCCTGCTGCATCATATTCCGAGAGTGGGACTCACTCTTGCTGTAAATGCCCTTCATGTGGCTATTAGATGTCTCCTTTGCCTCTTCACTGACTGCTAAAATGCAGCATGTAATGCTTTCCAAACTATGTGCTGCTTGGCCACCATTGTGGATAGGTGGTGAGTGTTGCCTCCTCCAGAAGTTTTTGTTCATTTTCTGCAACTGATGAATTTCAGACTCCTACTCATAAAGGTCAGCCTCAAAACTGACATTCAGGTTTTGCTCAAAGTCTCCAGTTGTATAACCAAACACTCTTCACACACAGTTTCAGGGTCCAATGATCTAGACTAGATGTTGCTCCTCGGTGAAATGTGCAGTCAGTTCTGTGACAGTGAATGAAAAATGTCAGTGATTTCATTAATATTGGTTTAAAACAGACATAGAGCTTCCTGATTGATCCTGGATTTTTGTTTAAGCTGGATATATTTAAAACATTGCAAAATCAATTTTTTTTTTACTGATTAAAGCCTTTCCCCCTTTTCTCCCTGTTCTCACAGAATGAACTGTAAGTATTTAAAGATGCAAAATTTGAATCGCTTTGCTAGGAATGTTGAAAATGTGGTCCTGGAGGTTTATCCACAGCAGCTGTTGTGCTATCCAATGGGCCTTAATGTCCTGGGGTTTTTTGCTGTTCTGATGTGTGTTAGGGGCTGTGACTAATCCGTGCTGCTGCAGGGGCAGCGGATGCAAGGAAACACTTTGTCCTTTACTGTAATGGGCTGCTGGATGATCCAGTAACCAGGTCTCCTGTGTTATGTTAACATGCTACTTGCATACGTTGGGACTGCTCTCTTCCCTAGCAGGAGAAGCAGCACTTGTCTGTTAGGGACAAGGAAAGCTGCTCTTACAGCAAAGTGAGCAGCACTGATACTAAAGCATGTGGAATTAAGCTAAAGGTAAATGTGACTTCTAAGAGGCTCTAAGTTATCCCAGTTCCTGAGGGCAAGTGACTGAATAACTGCATGACTAATAAACACTTTTTAACCTAAATTGAATAATAAATCCCATCATGTAAAATCTAATTTTTTGTTCTATATATGTTCTGCAGTCACTCCAGTTCTTGCTATGGTCCATCAAGTTGCAAAGACATCCAATACAAACAGCTAAGAGACACTTGCCTTGATTTAGGGTTTTCATCTGCTGCACAAGCTGGAAAATTGTTTGCAATGAGTGTTCACACTTCAGGGGAAGAAAATCTGAGCTGTCTGAGACACACAATGACGATTTCTGATTTGTAAAGGCCAGCCTTCAGATGACTATGGCTTTTGGTTCCTTGAGTGAGCAACCCAATCCTATTTCCACAGCTTCTATTTAATATTTTGCTCCTGGGAACAGTGGAGAAATGGAAAAAGAGATTTTTCAGTGCCTTTGGGCACTGTTGTCATTTGATTCCTAAAGGAGTAGAATTAATGAGTCCTGAAGGTGGATAGGAACAGAAACATCTGTGGGAAAGCCTCCAACACCTCTGTTAATTCTGGAGATGTTATGTGACAGTGCATTGGATGCTCTGCTCTCCTCAGACTCTGGTTCTGCTTGTGAGCATGCAAGTTTGGCAGTCCTACAGATGCTTGGATGTCAATGAGCACCTTTCTAAACTCCTCTGAGATCAGTGACATTGCAGTCACCAAAGATCCTGAGGTAAAAGTGCAAAGGGAAGGGATTTCCACAAGGCAGGTGATAAAGTTGATTTGCTGATGAGGAAAAGATGAGTCTTGCAGTGCCATGATGATTGTGTTGCATGAGACCAGAGAATGTGTCTGTACCTTCAGAGATACCAAAAATGTGCTTCAGAGGAAGAAGGTGGAAGGAAGTGCATGGTAGATCATGTGGATGCCTTTGAATGTAAGAAAGGCCTCACCACACAGGATACTGCTTTCTCATGTAAGGTTGTTGAGTGGCTACAACTGGAACTGGCTGCTCTGTTTAAGCAAAAAAACTTGCTAAGGAGGTATAAAACATCCCAATTCATTATGCCCTAGGTGGCGTAAGCTGTTCAAATTGCCCTCCTCTTAGGGTTCAGAAGGTCATGGTTTAATATGAAGTCACAGTACAACATGTCCAAAACAAGTCTCAATGTTTTATTACCAAATTTTGGCTCTCCATTTAGCTTTCAGATATTAGACTTTGGCTTTGGGTGAAGATTTGATATGTTTAGCTGGAAACTAGACCTTTTTTGCAAAACACTATTTAACCGAATCCCCGATTTTTCAGTGCAAATCACTTAATACTTGACTGTGGCCAGCAAGGCACTTCTGGTGTTCCACTCTGCCTCGTTCCGTTTGTGACTCACAGGGTTCCTCAGCAGGCTGAATAGCTTCTGAGTAGTTCACATCTACTTGAGCTTTGCAAAGCCAGCCAGAAGCGTCCACAGATATTTTGCAAATAAAACGAATGAACTCACTCCAAGGAGACCAAAGACACTCTGTAAACTCCCTGCCAACTTCTGGGTAGTGAGGAATGTTGATTGAAAGCAAAACCACCAATGTCGCTCAAGACATGTTTATACCATCTCTCCTGGAAGATTTTTGGGTTGTAATTTGAAGGTGTAAGGAAAGCAGCACTAACAGTGAAGCAGGGACAACAAAACTTTTCATGGCAAACAATTCCAAAAGTGCTGATTAATCGGAGCAGCAGGGGTGGTGAGTTAGAGAACTTGGGTGTGTTTAAGTCATCTTGCAACTGCCCAGCCCAATGGCTCTTGGGAAAGAAAGATCCATACCTGCCCCAGTAGGAGAAATGAGTCCTGGGAGGGCTATTGATCACAGTGATTTCCCAGGATGATCATCATCTGCACTGCTTGGAAAATGGGAGTGATATGTTGTTGCACATTCTCTGTTAGAGGCTATCAAAGCTAGTGTCCCTCAGGGGTTATCAGAAACTGAGGCACAGCAATGTTGATGTGAAACCAGGCATCGGGCTCTGTGTATTTTTCCTGTCCAGCATCACTTTTTTCTTAACAGCTCACATTTCACACTTTTTTTTCTCCTATTCATCGTGTCCTGGATCTGCTCGTGTCCACCTACACCTGCATTCCACTTTGGCCACTGTCCCTTCATCTCTTTCTTTGTCCTGGTCCGACAAAGGTCCTGCCACAGTCTTGTTAATCTGACCTGTCACAGATATGCCATGTGATATGCAAAATCCTGCCTCTCTTGAAGGAAAACTGCTCTTCTATCAGCCTTAGTGTTACCAGAGTTTCACCTGAGGGCGTGGGCTGAGCTTATCTTGAAGGGGAATTTCCCATTAAGTAGTTGGTGGGACCCAAGTGGTGCAAGAGGCTATTGATAGTATCAGGTTGGGCTGGAGACCTCCAACAGTCCATCCCAACCTCAGGGGTGCAACTTGCTGCTCTAAGAGTCAAGTCCATCACAAGAGAAGAATAAGCTTTCTGTCTTTGGATAGAAACAGTCAGATGATCTTCTCCCAATAACTACCACAGTAAGTCTAGAGCCATATATTACAAACGAGATGCTGTGATGACTCTGTTTGCTCTTATGGAGAGCATTGCCAGATCTGGTAGCACTAAAGGAAGCAGGGAAATAAATGTATCTGTGCTGACTGAGACTGTTTTGACTTAACTTTCTATTTCTTTTTATTTCCCTGAGGTAAGGTCACATGAAGGTATTGGAAAATTTCAAGGCAAAGAAACTGAACACCTTGAACTTTGTATAAAATAGTTTTATATATATGAAATCCTGGGATTTTTGACAGTCTGTCTAATCTCTAAGCAATAACTAAGGTTTTAAATGCTTTCTCAGAAAATCTAAAGGGTTTTATTCTGGCAAAATGATGTCAACACACTGTCAGTTGCCTCTTGGTAGGTAATTACAGAGGGCAATAAAAGTTTTTGAACCTCTAGATGTGGGTGAAATCAAGGGAGGAAGGATAGAGCATTGAAGCTGTTAAAGGCAATCCACCTCCTGACTTGGAAAGATATGAGTTTGACAGACATCTCAGCTGCCAGGTCACATATTAGCACAGTGCATCCAAGAAGCTACAAGCTTTCTTCAAGGAGCTTTCTTCCATATTGTGTAGCCCAGGTGGTCTGGCTAAAGTCATGGAAGGGACTCAGCATTTGTGATGCTGAGATCTTGTCCTCTTGTAGCTCCTCTGCACCTCACCTTGCAGGGTGAATGGGTTATAAAACTACAGTTGAGAGAGTTGTTTAGAAGACAACAAAATGTAACTTTCATCTACCTGTGTAAGTGTAATTATATAGTGCTGTGGTCATAAATATTCATCTTGAATTAACTGGAAGTCAGTGCACTCCATGAGGTGTAATGGAGAAGACAGCACTGTCTGGACACTGGTTTTTAATTTTGAGAAGTACTGTAGTCACATTTAAGATACGTATTTTTGCTTTTATGGGTGATAATAGCACTTTTCATGACACATGCAAAAAGCTCAAGAAGCATGGGGGAGGAGTTGCTGGCCCTTCTAGAGACTATTTTACATTTTTATCATAATTTCTGGTGGGGAGAGCGAGAAGATATGATATCTTTTTTTTTTTCCAGTTCACGTGTCTACCTGCAAGCTCGCAGCTCTTGAATACGTTTGCCAAATTCAATGAGATCTGACCAAAGGAAAGAGATTGCAAAGCTGTCAACTTAAATTACATCCCAGTTACCTCCTAGCTGCTACATTACTTTCTGTATGCTTGATGAAAATTGGCATTTACATGAAGGTAATAGTTCCTTTTGGGCTCACATTCAGTTGAAAAAAGGCTGAGTGGTGCCTGCCCCTCGCATGAAATGTGGGTCATTTGTCCTATAGAAAATATTAAAAACATTTTTTCTGAATAAGTTTTTTCAGTCTTGAAAATTTCTAGACTAGCTTTTGTAATTCAGCCGTATTAATAATAGATGGGACTATTCCATCCTGATGGTGTGAGAGGGAAGAAGGACCTTTATTTGGCTGAATGCTGATGTTGTTCTCTTTCAAGAGCTGCATTTGTGGTGTGTATTGTGTATGGTCAGAAACGTAAGTTAAAGAAATAGGCACACAAGAAAACAGTGAGCAAAAAAGGAATGGAAAATAATGTTGCCAGGGCAACTTTCTCATGGTTTCCACAGATTATTTTTTTAAAAATCCCTGAAAACATTAGTCATACTTGTTTTTAATACATTATTTTTATCTATTAATTTACAGTTTGCTTTGCCATAGTGTGGAAGGCATGGGAGTAGAAGAAAAGACCTCTCTAGGAGGAGAGTGGATTTGTCAGTGAGGTCTCAGGGCTGGGCTTGCAGTTAGCTGGGACTACAGCAGCCTGATGTGCCTGTAAGCAGCATGCTGAAGCTGTGTAGACCGACATGTTGTTATGCACCAGGAGGTGCTGCTTCGTTATGATCCCAGTAAGAAAGGTATTCAGGTGCTGTGAAGTATAATTTAAATGCTGTTTGTTAGAGCTGAGGCTATAAAGGAGAGGTTAGTAGAGATAGTGCTGTGTCCCTTGAGATACTGCGAACCCTGAGCTGTGCAGCACTCCGCAGGTCTCTGATGAGGACACAGTGTGCTGTACAGACTCCATCCACGGAGAGGTTCCACTAGTTTGGTCATTTGAGCTACTATATGACTTTCTTGCCAGACAACAACTCCATGCATCATTTCTACTATCAGACAGAAGGGATGTTGCTATGAGAACTTCTCACTGCACAGGTTCTTAGCTGCTGGTGCCGTGTGGGAGCTAGCAGCAGGCTCCTCAGTCACTGTGAGCTGGTGAAGGTTGTCCTGTGGCCAAGGGCCATGCACAGCACACCTTGGAGGCCACACGGGGTGTGCAGCACAGCACAAGCCATGCCCACTAGGACCAGTAGTTGGGATGAGATCACTGGTTCCTCAGTGAGCAGGGATTTCCAGGTCAGGACCAGGACACATGCATCCCTGTAATGATGGCTGTAGGAATGCATTGCGGGGACCACATGGGAAAGCTGTCTGGGATGGGTCCTGCTGCACTTCAGGGAGACTGCAAACAGCAATGTTAGTTTTCATGCTGAAAACAGTCCAGACTCTGCCATTCACAGATATCCTTGCACCCTGGTTTTGCAAAAGAAGCTGTGATGCTTTCTGTAACTGCACAGTGACTGCAATAAACCTGTACCAGTTACTCATTTATTCTCCTCCCAGATGCTTAATTTGTTAAAACAGAGTATTTCCAGCATACCTTGCAAGAAGAGCGATTTTTATTGGTGAAAGTTTTCACCTCACCCTGTCATGGGTAAGTGCAGTTAGGAAATCACCATTGTTCCTTCTTGGGCTGTGGGAATTTGGTTTTTTTTCCAAACATGGGAGATTGTAAAGCCATAAAAAAGGAAAACATTTGGCAAATGGAAAATTATAATAATACTTTCATTGGTAAAATGAGATTTTTTGCTTTGATAGCAAGTGATTTCTTTACTTGAAACAATTAGCTTGCAGGAAAAATGTAGGAAAAAATGTTGTGACTGAACAGACACATTTAATCCCAAAACAGCAGAGAAGGGCGCTGGCATTTATCTGAATTATGTAACCAATCCCTCAGTGGAACTGACAAGATTTTCAGGAGCATGTCAGTCCCCAAATTCCTTGCAAATGCTCATACCACATCTAGGGCCACAGAAATTTTCAAAGCCACTGAAGATGATATGTGACCTTTCACTCAGAAGTGCCTCCCACTGCCCTTCTGCTCTGGCCTGTAGATGTTCACTTCCCTCTTCACACCAGTGTTTTGAGGAGTCTGTGGTGACAGAAACTCAGGCTGTCATTGGTGAGAGTAAATCCATACTGCAGTCAGAATACTGCAACAGGAACTGTGCTTCCTCGTCTCTGATTCACTCCACCTTGAATGCAAAACCAGTTATTTCCCAAGCACACTGGAAATGTAGAGGCATAGAGCCAAACTAGCTCACAGCAGCAAAGCAACTTGCTTATCTTGCTCAAAAGTCTTGTCTCCAAACTTTGACCATTCATTTTGTAACAACAGCTAACCATAGTGAAGAGGAGATGCTGAAAACAGGAAGATTTGCATTGGTGACGGGGACTGTCCTTAGCCTAAACTGTGTGTTCAAAAGCACTCCTGGCTACAGAGCACCAGGAACTGAGAGCAGAGGCTGCAAGGGATTTCAGGGTGGAGGAGGAGGACAAGATTATTGCACAGTTGCTGTGTAGAATAGTAGCTGGAATTATTTGTGAAATGAAAGGATGAATAGGTCACAAATTGGCCTTCTGCTCACAGTATTTCTGAAATCAAAATTTATGTGGTCCTTACAAATCCTGTTCCACACAAAGGAAGTCCTGGTGCTTCAGGGTTGCCAGGTGCCAGATGCTCCATGTGCTTGCCTTGGAGTCATGGTTATGGGCATTGTTTCCTGTGAGGAAATGGGGGGCTCTGAGACAGAAGCTGCTAATGTAGGACCTCTGTGTGGCCTCAGTACCTGCTCTTAATGCTATTTGCACAGAAAACACTTGTGAAGACTGACTGAACTGAGACACAACAGTCCCCAGTATATCCAAAAATTTGAAAGCACGTGAGATGTTGAGACAACAGTAGGAATAAAGCGTGGTCAATGTGGTCCCTTTCAGTGCTGACATACTCCTCCTGCAGGAGTGAAACTGCCTTGCTGGTTTGCTGAATGCACTGATTTGCTAAATGGTTGGGACAAATAATTTTGTGAGTGTGGGTGTTCAGGCAGCCTTTTACATCCTGGTTGCTGGTTACCTGAGCTGCATGTCATTATCCCTGCTCACTTCCCAGGGGGTGGCAAAGAGAATAAATGGTGAGGTGTGCCTCAAGTAAACAGCTATGACTAGAAGTCACGAGCTCTTGCTAGGTACATTGACACTTACTGTGATCCACAGGATAAGCTGTGACTCATGTGATGTCAGACCGGGTATGTGTATTCATAAAAGTCATCCAGGAACAAGTCTTGCAGTTCATCTGTTTATTCATACATTGCTGAGTTACAAGATCTTGTCTCATGAAATTATGAATAATGGAAACATTAGCAAACTTGGGATGTGGCTTCAGGAATTTACTCCTTGCAACAGCAGAGAACATGTTTTCTGGAGGACTAGAGAGTATGATTTTTGTTAGTTAATAAAAATCTATATGAAGAGTTATAATAGACTGTTGAGTCTAAACTGCTGATTTAGTGTGTCGTATTTGCAGTGGTATTTAAAACTGGCTACATAATATATGCCTGCTCCTGTTAAAATGTTGGATGGCAAATCCCTTGCTTCCTGTTGTAATTGATGGGATTACTTTGTCTAAAGGTTTTTCCTCTATGTACAGTATTCATAACCTGATCCATTTGCATATCATTGCTTGTTCATGGGACACATTTGCTTGCATGCAGCACCAAGTTCATGCACCTTTTAGCCTCTGGACCACAGCTGGTGACTTTGACCAGCTTAGACAAGCTTTCATCTAGCTTCTGCCCTCTCTTACATCATCTGACATGTGTCCTATACTATCAAAATTAGATATAACCCAATGCTGCAAAACTTTTCATAGTTTGCATGCACATCTTCTTGAATCAAGTCCCTTCCAGGATATACGGGCTGCTTTCCTGACTTTCATAGAATCATAGAATGGTTTGGGTTGGAAGGGACCTTAGAGCTCATATAGTTCTAACCCTCCTGCCATAGACAGGGACACCTCCCTCTAGACCAGTCTGCTCCAAGCCCCTTCCCATCCAACCTGGCCTTGAACACTGCCAGGGAGGGGCAGCCACAGTTTCTTTGGGCAGCCTGGGCCAGTGTCTCACCCTTCAAGTGCAAGTAAAAAATTCCTTCTGAGTGTCATCATTTCCAAAGCAGATCTACAGCATCCCATAAGCACAGTTCTCAGTCTCATCTCATACCTTAGTTCTGTCTGGACATCACTCCACTCCAAGATGTCCATTACTCTGACCTGTCTGAGTTTGGCTGGTATTTGTTTGCCCCACCTACGTTTTGAGGCCTTAGAAGATATTCCTCTTCCCTCTGACAGACTCAGTGGAAAAGTTGTCCTTGACTTCAGGCAGACCAAACCTTCTGAAATGGCAGTGGCATTTCTTTTCTGTAGCAAAATGTCAGTGTTTGCAACCATTACGAGAATGCTCTTCTATGCAAGTTCTGCTCAGAACACAGTGATAAGTGAGAATACAAACTGATGCAGAATGACACACTGCAGTCAGCCCCACTCTGACATGAATGCAAATCAGTGGATATTCAGATGCCTCACAAAGTTCACATCTAAAATCCAGAGTATTTCTTGAGTTTTATTTTAAATTAATTTTGCAAATTTCTTGGTAGCTGCAAAATGTGCAGGGAATTTGCTTATGGTCCTGTCCGAGATTTTTCAGAGAGCTTCATGCTGGTAGGATGTGCTGATCAAAACCATGATGTGGAGTTGCACAAAACATTAAATCCTGAGTTAATGTATGTGACGTAGCAAGGAAGAAATCAGCAAAGCTAAACAATGAGCAGTTTCATGTCTTCCTTCTGTTACTGTAGGCTTCAGAACATATATTGTGCTTTGATTTCCATTGCAGAGTCTAGTCTAATAGCTAGAGGTGTATTGAACATCTCACTGTTCAGAATAAACAAAGTGTTTTTTCAAGTCACCAATTTTTCTCTCCTGTCTTCACAAATCCAGCTGAAAAACATGTAGGTTGGTTAGAATTGTTGGTTAGATTCTGGTTTTTTGGATAACACTGGAACCCTCTCCTGTTCCTGAAACTTTTCCAAGTACCTGTTGTTCTGTGTCTGGTTTAATTTCAAGCTTTCCTGAAGCGCCTTCAGCTTCTCAGCCCTTGTTTGTGGAGTCCAGCATGCACAAAACCATTTGTCTTGTTTTATTAAAAAGCCAGACAAAGCATCCTCCTTTCTCGGAATAGGATTGTGTTTGAAATAGGTACTTCTCCAGTTTTATTTTGTAAACCAAGTACACAAATACACTCGGTTTTCTTATGGAGTGCCTTTGGGATGAAAGGGAAGAATACAGCTATAATAGATGTTAAATGATGAATAACTAACTGTGTCTGTCCCTGAAGCATTGTTAGTGTCTAATTGCAACACATTAGGTCAAAACCACATTATTTTGGCAAAAGTAAAAGGGTAGTGTGAGAGCCCTCCTTGTGTGTGTAATGAGGCAAGACAAATGCCTCAGTGTTCACTGAAAATAGTTCAAGCCTGAATTTTGAAAAGAAGAAAAAAATATGAAAATATTTCTCTGAACAGAATTGGGGATATGCAGCTTTCTGCATTTGATTTGCTATGGCAATAGGTTGTTCTTTGCAGAAAAAACAGTGATCCCTGTAACACAGTGTGCCTGCTCAGCCTGTTTTAGATGGAGTTGACATGTCCTCTAAGGATTAGACAACCATATGTATTATATATAATTATATAACCATAGGCAGAATAAATATGAGGATTAAAAACTTCTGAGAGTGGGGGACTTGTCACAGCCTCCTCGCACTTTGAAGTGGCAGAGCAAAGGAAAGGATACAGCTAAACCTTGTTTTCTTCATTTTGATGATCCAGCAAGGTCTAAGATTGTTCCATTGACTTTGAGGGGTTTGGATCAGTCCCTTGCTTCCTCCCAGTAGCAAGGTCATGTATTTTCAGTGCAGCACTTAAAATATGCTCCCTATCTCCAGCCTGCGAGCTGTGGCTGTCGTCAGCTGTCTCTGTTGCGACTAGTCTCTCGGCCCTCAAGCCCTGCTGCACAGCTCCTTGTAAGGTTGGCCTTTCCCTGGGTACTTTCACACTAGCATGTTTTTGCAGATTGTTATGGTCAAACTTGTCTGGCCCTTTTGTTTCTCCTGGCAAAACCAGTCTTACACCAGTAATACATTGAGGTTGGCTGGTTTCAGGTCAGCTTCTGTCTGATGGCTTTGTTCTTGCCATGGCAGTGCCTGGATTTGTGAAATGACAAGCTGTCTCTCATGCAGGCACTAACAGCAGGTTCGTTTTGATTGAAGGAGAGGCAGTCAGGGCCTTTTGGGTCTACCAGGGTGTGTGTGCCAGCTGAGCTGCCATCCTATCCTGTTTGGCCAAGACAGCCAGGTCTCTCCTGCGAGACCAGTTTCTGTGCCAGTGAAGGAATGGCAGAGCAATTTGAATGAACTTTGATCAGGCACAAGTTTGAAGATCTCCAGTATTTATCTGCAGTTAGGGGATACGCATGTCTAGGAAGTACATCTTCCTCGTCATGCTCCAATGAAGGCCAGACCAAAGGAAAAAGAAACATCTCTATTCAAACTGCTGCACTTCCCCTCTCTTGCAGTCCACTGCCAAGCACAATAAACCTTGTTTTGGTGTGGACTGAAGCATCACAGGCAAAACTTGATTTCATTATTACATTTCATTTATTTTCTTGGCACTGTCTTGTTCCTGTCAGGCTCCCCGATAATCCATTTTTCTTTTCATTTTGCTGGTTTTTTCCATCCACTTCCATTTACTTAGTGCCCAAATCAATCTCCTGTTACCAGTCATTCATCTCAAATCCTTCCACTTTATAGAGACTACAAATGACTTGGAAGAGTCACTTGTGTTTTATTTTTAAAGGTCATTTGCCAATAACAATGCAACATCAAATCTGGTTTCATACTTGGAGGAAATCAGCAAAATAGGTAATTTTTTCTCCTATAGATAAACTCTACACTTGCTTATTTGGATTTCAGCGTTCTCTTTGGACTCCAGTGAATGACGTCTCCAAGTGCTCCAATGGCACATGGAGCAGCAAACTGAACAGGGAGTCTGATTTTCAGCTGTGGTTTTTTGCTCTGGTTATGATAGCGGACGCATTCTGACAGGATTGCTTTAAATCAGAATGATCCTACGAATAGTAACCGACAGTTTAATGGATATCTTGGCTTTGCTTGTCCTTGTTTTTGGCAGCAGCACCCCTTCTACTTCATGATGTCTAATCCAGCACTATTAATATACTAAGTTCAGCAGCACATACCTGCTATCAGTTTCATTAAAAGAATATGTATAAATGACCAAGCAATGGGATTTCTTTGTGGGGTGGCCACTGGGTATTTGTACAGTCAAACACATGCTTTTACAAGTGTCCAGGTCAAAAGAATGGCAGTAAGTTATTGGACAGGAGGGGACAGTTATTACAATAGCATTATACATTTTAGTGATAATTTTGAAGGGTTGTTAGTTTCAGCCTCCCTGAAGCTTTTTTTTGGAAACCTTGTACATTTGTTTGGGGGTAAGAAAGGGCCAAAACTTTGGAACTGGACGCATCTCAGTGAAATTTGACACGGGAGCAGCAGATGAAGAGGCAACAGGGCCCTAGAAACCTAATAAAAATAGATGGTTAAGTAGAAAAGTGAAATCCTACTAATATTCCTATCAAAGAAAAGACTGGAGAACAGAATTGGCCCTTATTAGATGTCAGAGAATCTGTGCAAAGACTCATTTCTCTGCTCCCAGAACCACTCATTTTCTCAGGCAGCCTCTTTCCTTTAAAAGTCAAGAAATTTAACTGCACTAGAATATGAAATGACTACATTTTCAGTATGGTACATTGATTTGTGTTTATTTTAGTTAGGTTTGCAAACATTTAGATTTTTAAACAGTCCTTCTGTAAAACTTTCTCTGAGGTTTGTTGGGTTTTTTTTCTTGGCCTCTGGAAGAAGTTGGTTATTGTCTGTGTTAATTTTTTTCTGGTTCTTTTCCCCTTAAGTCTCACATCTAATTAGCAGCAGATACCTCAGCTCCATGAAAAAGCAGGGGTTTTTTACACCACATGCAGCAGCTCCTGTTTCTTTAGATGATTTCATCATGGTGTCCCTGACATTTCCCTGGCTTTGTATCACCTATTTATGTTTGAGATAAATTGCTGTGGCTCTAGTGACAGAAGTATGTTCCAGACAGTTTGTAGTCTGCTCGGTAATTCTGGCTGCACAGTGAGGATCATCTTCTTTCATGTGGCCAGCAGGTGAAACCACAAAGATGGCAAACACTGGGGAAAGATGTTTTACACTGAGCACTGCTTCCTTGTTGTCCTTCTGGCTGATTTTTATTTTCCATGTGAGGCAAACAAGTCCAAAATCTGGAGTGTGTCTCACGAGCAGTCTCAACTGGGGATGCAGGATTAGGGGTTGTTTCTCGGAAATGAGAAAAACAGATGTTCCTGGAAGGACCCAGAGGCTGTGCCCGGCCTGCTGGCACTATGTGGTGATATCCCATGAGCACTTCTCACCCTGAGTCCTGCTTTTTATGAAGTTCCTTCATTTTTCCACAAAGAAGTAGTGATGTGAGGAAAAAACTCTTGGAAAAAGTGTTCATTTGGCCAGAGCATGCAGAAAGAAATGGGGATCTTCGTGCCCAGGAGAATCAGGAACAGGGACTCATGACACCTTTTCGATTATATCTCCAAGAAGATAGCCACGATGTTAAAAGCTGCCCCTGGGTGATTGAGGGAAAGTAGCATTGCTATCTCAGTATCACTTCATCAGAAGTGGAAAACGTTGGCTGGAAAGAAATGCCAGGCATGCATGCTGTGGGGTAGTCAGGCATGCAGGGGAGGATGGGAAACATACGCTGAGCTTCAAGCCTTGGCTGATGCTGCTCACCAGAGTGGGGAGGTGGTCCTCGTCTCGTGCACAGCGACACCCAAAAGGTTAATGTGTGGCATGGGCTGCGTGTCCATCACCACCAGCAAGTGCTGTCCGACAGCCATGTGACATGCCTGTGATGGGAGAGCCTTGGGTATTGCAGTGTGTGGTGCCCTAAAGGTGAGCAGGCAATGGCATGGCTTTTACCTGATCAAACCTTCCCTGCCTCCTCTTTGCCAGCTACTCTCTCGCAGCATCTTTACTGGGGTTCAGAATCCTATGTGTGTGTTACCCTGCTGGTCAGTGCTCATGTTTGTGCATCCTGGGGGCTCATGAAGGCTGGCTCTGTCCCCTGCCCTTGCAGATTCTGGTGATTGTCCCACAGTCCTGGGAGAGCAGGGCTGCAAAATCCAGGGAGCAGCACTGTAACGCTTGGCACAAGGCAAGCTGGAGGGAAGAGTTACTTATGGAGAGATCCCAGTGTCAGCCCAGACTGCTGTGGCCCCGCAGAGTTAAGAGAGGGAGAAATTCTATTACTCCGTGTCAGCTGTGCTGGAAACTTTCCTTCCCAGCATGTTCCTGGCCTGGCCGAGAGGTGGTGAAAAAAGATCTGTGTTTGAATTTCACCTATAACAGTCCCCATTTCCATCAAATTCTTTGCCGAAACACTTCCTTTTGGACAGAGCTTTAAGCAGATTTCCTATGTCGTGCCATGCAAAATCAGTGTGTAGTAATTAACCGCAGACAGACCGTGGGAGGGATGATGAGTTTCACTGTGACTCAATCAAACACCTCTTTTTGTGCCCCAGAGTGAAGTTTAAAATGGTTCTGAGCACTTAACAGTTTAAAATATTTTTACTGTCAAGTATGTCCACAGTGAGGAATACCTCCTTGTGAGGTGTTTTTCTTAAGGCCATCTGCCAGTGCTACAGAAGCACCAGACTCTGAGAATGAAGGACTTGAGAAGATGAACTGAAGTTCATCTCCCCACTCTGTAGTTCCAGCTTCACAATTTTTTAATCCCATGACAAACTGAGTAGCTCGGAACTTGATATGTGAAGACTTCTCTGATTTTGCTGGTTTTGTCCATTAGATATATAAGGGCCATGACTGCATGGCACTCTCTCATTCATTCAGTTCCTGAGCTTTGTTTGCTTGCTCAGGTAGTCTCCTCAGCTGTTTACCTCACTCAGACTCTATTTTCTTTAATATACAGGCTGCGTTTAAAAAGCTAAAACAACTTTTCAACTCCTTATTATGAATTTACTTTTGAGCTATACATCTATAGCTAATGTTTTTCTAGTGCAATGATACATCCATCACAAGGTGGGAGGGTGTCATCAGTAAGAGTAAAACTGTAATTTCTAATCTATGGGTTGGCAAAGTTGTAGTGTAGCTGTCTACAACATAGGTGTCCTGGAAAGAATCATTGTAATTTGCCATCCCACACAGAACCAACAGCTGCGATGTTTTGTTTTGGGCCATTTGCTACTGGAAGAAAAAATGCATTCATCTCTTAGGAGCTGCTAATTCTCTCCTATTTGCAGAATTGCTCTGCTGAACAAAGGAGGGGGGAAGGGGGCAGGGACCAGTGACCAGTGTTCCTGTGCTCAGCTCCATGGCATTCTCCTGGGCAGGAGCAGGGGGAGGTTGGGATGGCTGCAGGGGGGTGTGCTGCTAACACGATTGTCTCTCACATTCAGGGCTGTGGTAGATGGGGCCATGCAAAGCTCCTCTGGCCATGGATGTGATCTCCATACTTATCTCTGTTTGACTTGGCATACGGTGTTCCCCCTGTCAGATCGAATCCTGCTGCTAAGGTGTCTTCCTAAAGGCTACTCATAATAGAGCGAGGCAGGTATCTAGTTATGCTGCTCACACCTTGAGCCTGACTGGCCAGCCAGTTTTTCACCCATCTTGTGCACCAAGGTGATACCTCGGTTGGATGGATGCACCTACTCCAGGGGCAGGACGTGTACAACTTTCTGTATGGGAACCGTGAGAAGCAGCATTGTCACACTGCAGCTGCCGAGCCAGATTTCAGGTACCAGGAACATCACTGCATCCCATTGCATGTTGCTTCTCCAAATTTAGCCCTGTCAGTGCCTCCTGGGTTAGCTCTGGTCTGTGTCTGTAGGCTGGGAGTGAACCAAGGACTGGAGGAGAGGATGAGATGCCATGGGTCGTATCTCACACTTCTGTACGGTGCTCAGCTGGCAGAGCCAAGGACCACTTCTCTACTTAGGTAGAAGAGAGAAGAAACCATGCCCACAATTAGAAAGACGTGTAACTCATTGACTGTGTCAGGGTGAATGAACTCTCCCGTTCCTGACAAGAAGGGGTGCAACAAAATCAGTGCTTCAGTAGAGGGATTTAAGTATTTCACTCTTACTCTTTTCCTGTCTTTCAGCACATTGCAAATAACAAAACAGTTATAAATAAAGGTGCCCTGTTAAGCAAGCAGCTTAGGCTGGTTTTAGGAAGAAGAGATCAATTAATTTCTATTCACAACAGAAAACAATCTTCAGTTCCCCTAGATTATGAGCTTCTTTGGGGACAGCATCACCATATCACTGTACGTTTCTCTGACTGGTAAACAGGATGCAGGTTTGTAGATGTGAGGATGTGAGCCTGGAAAAGCCACTGTTCTGTGGTGGAAGGATGAGAATACAGTAATAAGTTATAGAAGGAATTTCCTTTTTTGTATTTTATGCACATGTGAAATAGACCAACACCTGTCCCTACTTTATGGTGAAAAATTACATATATCAGCATGGCTGAGTGTTAGGAAAGTCTATTAATGGAAACAGGATGCAACTGTAAGGAGATGATATTTAGTAACATGCTCATGAAGCTTTTTATCCATTAAAATGCTGCTTCAGGCAAGAATGTGTTGCTTGTTTAGTATTTTGGAGAGCAGATTTTCATTCATAATAAGAACACACATCTCAGTCACTGTTATTAACGTGAACATGCTCTAAAATGAAAAGAGAAAGAAAGCTTGGAAGCTGGCAGGGCAGGGCAGTGTCAAACAGCATCAGATCTTGATGAGGTGGGCTGTCCAGTCTCATAACAGTGTTTAGGTGCCATGGGAGGTATGTGCTGTCCGAGGGTCACTGATACCAGCAGAGTAGTCATTCACATAGCAGTCAAATTGGATCATCCAGCAGTCTCGGTGCTCCTCTCCAGTGTTTCGCTACTGTCCTGGGCTTTTAGGATGTTGTGGACAGAATGGCATGTTGCAACTTTCTGGGGGCTAGGTGCCTGCTTCCCATCTGTTGGCTGAAGAGGTGCGTAGTTTTTCTAGAGCTTACTTAGAAAGAGGACCCCTTACTGCAGTACCTTGCAAGGGGTTAGCTTTTGTTCTGCGGATTGCAAGTATCTCTTGGTCAAGGGAAAAGTGAAATTAAAAAGTAAATAGAGCCCTCCTTCAAACAGTATGAGGTTGGAAGGGGAGTTAGAGATGATGAAGGTTAAACACAGATGGTGAAGAGCAAAGGTAGTTTCCAGCAGTGAAGGATGAAAACCCTCTGCCTCATGAGCGCTACAGTGGCGGAAGGGGCATCTTTTGCAGCTGATGGGTGAGCTTGTGTCCTTCCCAATCTTCACTTTGGTTCCTCTTCTCCCTCCTCAGTGAGTTCATCCCTGAACAGCCAAGCAAGTCCTTCCAGCCCCATGCTGAAACTCAGTCCTTTAAGTGCAGGAGTTAGGAGGCACAGGGTACAGGCTAAGATCAGCAGGCTTGGGCTTACACCAGAAGTGGGTACCCAGATAAGAACAGCCAGCATGTCTGTGAGAACTAGCAGAGCCTCCAGCCCCTCTGCCCTGCAAGTAAATGTGTGCTTGCTAATTAGAGGTACCAACTTTTAAATTGCTCTGTTGTCCTCCTGGAATCTGTTACTGGGGGTGCTCCGTGGAGATCTGAGCTCAGAGCTCCAAGTGTTTACTTAGGGGACCCCAGCTACTCCCAAAGGTTCCCCTCTGATCCCCTCCCAGCCTGGCTGAGAAAGACTAAAGTCACAGGCACCCCTGATCTGCTCCCCAGTTAACAATGTAACTGTGGTCAGGCTGATAGAAAACAGTAGTTGAACAGTTTTGCCTTTAAAACCATCCAGATTTTTTTTTTCCTCTTAGATTACAGTATCTTTGCTACCACATGAGCTTTGGGATCAGACAAATTGGAAATAGTTAAAATTGTTCCAAAAAAAAGTAAAAAAAAATGAACTCTTGAACTTGAAAATGAAGCTATGAATTACTGTTCTTTCCCCCTATTTGCATACTAAACTACTTTTGGGTTTCCTTCTGACATGGAAATTTTTATTACAATTGCAGCCTTGCCAAGAAAGGTAAAAGCAGGAAATACTGCTGGATAACTTGTTCACAGGAGTTTTGTAGGCAAAGAGGTAAACCTACATAAATATCTTTAGGCTCAGACACATCTTGGAGCTGAGTTAAGCTGCAATCCATCTGCCCAGCTTTGCTCATTCAGTCCTTTCCTGTGTTCAGTGTGGGTGACAAAGTCCCACAAATTTCATGCAAGCTGCAGGATAATTGAAGTTTCTGCTATTCATGTTTGCCTCCTCTCCCAAAGTATTTGAGGTGCTAGCTTCTGTGCTTTGTGTTTTCTCCCTGCTGTAACACAAGCTGCTTGACAGATTAATAGTGTGTGGGTTTTTATCTGTCACTTCTCATAGTGTGCTGTGAACCCTGTGAGTATTTTATTGTCTGCCATTTTCTCCAGAAAATGAGTGATTATTTGTACTTTTTTTTTTTCTACCATGAGAGTTCAGGCTGGTATTGACACTTTCTGGGACAATCTCTACATGTAATCGCCTTTCACAGCAATATTAGCTTGCTCAACTACAATTCTGGGACTTTTTAATGTACCTGAATTCTTTGGTTCACAGGCAGAAATGTCAGTCAGGTGAGGAGAGAAAAGCAGTGCAGAGCAGTGCAGTCCCTCATCCATTTTCCAGACTGGGATTTTCACTCAGGTTACAAACCTAGCTTCAAGTCTGTCTTGCCCTCCAACATGCTGTGACACGTGTTTGTGCATCACCCAAAATCATACGCATGTGTCTGCATAAGAAAAGAAACTAAAGGAGGTCTGAAAGTGTTTAAAGACACACGGTTGTTATCTCAAAAGGCAGGAGTCACAGGCAGCTTCCTCTTAGCTTTCCCTATGAACCACATATCTCCAGTTTAAAGTTTTGTGGCAGCTCATGATCTCCAAGGCTTTGTGGCAGGGGCTTCTGGACTATATCAGGTAAATAGATATTCTGCTGGAGGGAAAAGAGGAGATATCTGGCATAAGCAGAACGAGGTTTGGAAGAGAAGTCAGTGCCCAAAAGCAACATTAGCTGTTTTTCCAGTTTCCTTAGAGGATCTTCAGCTCTTTAAGGACTGTCAGAGTTTCATCCATCTGATGTGATTTACCTCCCCTTCGTCCCATGGCCAGCTCCACAAGCCCAGGAGCTGGCTTGCAGCACATTTTAGTCTGAGACGGGAGTGACAGCTGTATCTAGGAGAATAAAGCTCTGGCTTGTGCAGGAGAGGAGACTCCTGAACCTAGTTCTTGCTTGTTTAGGCTCTCCAGGACAGAAATACACACATAAAATTTAATACTTTTAGTGAAACTGACACTCCCGGGACCACTGGGCTTAAAATATGGGCTTATGGTTTTCTTATGATTGGAAAATGAAAGTAAAATGTCTTCATCCTCATTCCTCTCCCAAAAAAATGCATCATATATTTAAATATCTTTGTCTACAGATGTCCCTCTATATACAGCTCCTATATATTTAACTACACATCTAAAGAGCATCCAGATATTCAGGATTAAGCCATCAATATGACTATACCAGAAGAGGGAAGTGCCAAAATAAAGACACCAGTGTTGCTTTCATATTTCTAGACATACTTCTAGGCTAATGCCACAATGCTGGTCTTTTAACAGAAACACCAAGTTGTATCCAGTGGTTTCCACTTGTAGAAACTGGCTGTCAGAGTTTGAGAGAAGTTTTCATCTCAACAGAAAAAAACAGGCTATCACTTCTGTAGTGTGGCACAAAATCTGGGAAATCCATCCTCTGCATTCCTTGTGGTGCTTCCAACCTGCCACTCAGGTCTCTGGGAAAAGCTATACCTCTTCTTTGCTTTTCTGCCGAGGGGTGTGAGAAGGACAGCAATACAGGGCATGGCAACCTGAGTCAAGGAATTAGCACAGCAACAACTTCAAGCATTTGAGGAACAATCAGCTTATTTGGAAAAAAAATTACATAAACATGTGCTGGATAACAACACTGGGAAATAAATTACAGAGAAAAGAGAAGCTGATATAATTGTTGTAAACAAAGCCAAGTATACAATTAGAGCTACTCAAAGCTTTTATTATGAGAAAGCCAGTTAATCCAACAAATCCTTATTCAGCTCTTTTTAAAAACAAACCCAAAAAATTCTGTGCCAGAGAAACAAACTCCACAGGGGAGCTATGTTTTATCTCCAATGAAATGTAGTAAGGGAGTAGAGAGCAAGATTGGTTTTTTTCTGGAGAGCTTTTGTCCAGAGAAATAACTGGACATCAAATATTAACATCAAACCTAAGAAAAAGGAATAGCAAGGATGAAACAGTTCTTCTTTGAAAATGAAGCCTGCAATTTTCTTTCTTCAGGCTATCTGATCAGCTTTGCTCTTCCCCTGTGACTGCACCATTCTTCTTCAGTATTGTGTGCCCCAACAGCACTGAAGCACTCAGTGACTGAAAAGCACCTTCATAATTTTGCAGCCAGAGAATAGCAGCATGTCTGGCACAGAAACTCCACTGGCGGGTCCCCTTCATGCAGTTGAGGCAAGAATGCCACAGATTCCTGGAAACAAATCAATAGACAGCTAGCCTGGATCCAACTGAAGCAGGCAGTGAGCAGGTTACATGGCCTGGGAGCAAGGGCTCGGGGGGTCTCTGAGGGCCAGCACTGGGTGTGAGGGCACCTGTGTGTCTCTAGGGGCAAGAGCACAAGGGATTGGCTGTGAGACCAAGGGTGTTCTGGCCAGCTGCATATGTGTGAGGGTCTGTATCAGCAGCTGGAGCAGGGCTCATATGGCCTCCAATGCCAGCAACTGGAGAGACTGAGTGTCTGAGCTCAGGTACTGAAGGGATCCACATGGTATGTATATATATGCGTGTATGTTCTCACTAGGGGACCTTTATTCTGCTCAGCTAGAGGAGGGATTGAGATGAGTCTGTTGGTGCTGTTGGTGTCAATGTGAATGTCTGTCTGTGATGTCTGTGGCTGGCCATGTGTATACATACATATGTGATGCAGAAGTGTGCTCTGTCTGCATGTATCTACTAGGAAAACATTTTTAGGCTCACTACAGTTTGGACCTGGGGGGCTTGGAGCTGCAGCAGCCTCCCATCTCACGCTATCGAATCCAGCACGCTGTATTCTCCTTGAGCAGTACCAAGATTTTACAGTGGCTGGAGAATCTCTCAAAACGTGTAGTCCCAGCTGAACTTGCTCGAGCTGTTCCTTGAAGTCAGCACTATTTCTTGGGCAGACATGAGGGCAGGTTAACAAAGTAGACAGTTTTCAGAGCTAGTTGAGGTGCTTCAGAGGGGATCCGAAGTTTGTTCTCTCTTCTCAGTCTGTAGATCCCTCTTCATTTCATGCAAGATAATCCAGGGAGCTGATGGATTGCTCATGATTTGCATTTTATGGAAAGCTGAGCAAAGTGTGCTTTGGCTCACAGCCAGTAATAATCAAGATGAGAGTTTGTAGGGACTCTTATCTTCAGTTTGAGAAGTTAAAAAAAAAAAGAGAGAAAAGAAGTTAAGTGGAAATGCAGTTCTGTGGCTTACTGAGCAACAGCACAATTCCTGACACTTCTTGTCACTTGGGTAGTGAGAAGTACATTTATACTCACAGCAGGAAAACTGCCATAGGGTGAGTTCCCTTGGTGCTCTCTCTAAAAAAACCCAGATGTTTAAGGAAAAGAAAACTTACTACAATTAGTGCTGGTTGAGAACTTTCAGATGGTGTATTTACTGCCTGCATTTCTGTGGTTCATCAAAACTGAAATTTGGTGTGAACGTGTTTTAGTGGTTCTTTGTCAAGGATGAATATGCCATGCACATCCCAGACCAGCTGACACTTACTTGAAGTTTCCAGCTCCCTGCCAGACTTCGCTGGTACCTGCACTGCCAGGATACAATTCCGCCACTGTCAACACAGACCTGCTGCTTTCCTGAAGGCCTCTGAGAAAATACAACAACTGTTTTGCCTTCTCCAGTGTCAATTCACTGTCTTGATGACCAGAAATAGCCCTAAAGACAGCTTTTCTTAAGCCTTGCCACTCCTGAGAGCAGCAGAGCTGAAAAAAGAGGAAGCAAAATCCCAGGCTGTATAGTAGGGAAAAGAGAGTGAAAAAACCCCAAACAGGTGTCCTGGTCTCCTTTGGCAGAGGGCAGGCATCCTGATAAATGGATGGGGTCATCCTTCATCTATTGTGTGTTTCGCTTGTAGGTTGTCTGACATGATGTGCCATTAAATTTCTGCTTCCTGTCCTTGAGGGGAATTTTTTATTTCAAAAGGTACAAGAACATCCTGCTGAGGCAATCTTCTTGGCTATTCACTGAAGCCAGCTGTCTTGCTGAACTGTATCTCTTGGGACCTTTTGATGCAGGGTTGTCTTAACTGTGAGCCACTCTGGTATTTGAATAGCTGCCTGAATTGGAGGATGAGCTGCTGCTGGGCAATATGGCTTTTTGGAGACCACAGCACTGTATTTCTTCTTCGCTGTCTCTACACAAATACTGTCCCAGTATCTCTGTGGCCTCTTGGGCCTTGAAAGCACTATGAGCTGTTGGGAAACTGAACAAGAAATCACCTCTGAAAAGCTCTTAGAGACATAAATTCTGAGCCTTTGTGTGGTCAGCAGGTTGAATGTCAGTGTGGTACGTTACTACTACTTCTTTCACATATCTGGAAGAAAAACCACAGGCAATTTAACCTTGTTTTTTCTATATGTTCCATGGCTGAAGGAAGGGACATGTCTAACCTACAACCTGTGTAGAGAAAGCTCAGCTACACTGACAAGTAAAACAAATGCGATCTCTTCAAAGGTGGCTGAACAGCCCCATAATGCTATCACAGGTGACACATAAATGCTACAACACAACACATAGCTTTTAGTTGACCTTACCAATGTTTAACTTGGTCTCTTCCACCTTGTTACTTTGGTTTGATTAATTTATGGGTGAGGTTTTTGATTTTAATAAATTTCCACTTGCAAAGATTTTCATTAACAGGGTAAAACTGCCTTCCTTGTATAGCCTATGCATCTTTTGGGAGAGTCTGCCACCCTTTACTGGCCTGAAGTCCTGTGGAAATCTGGCTTATGCTTAACTTTCTCCTTGAACACTGAACATTTCCTCCTAAACTTCCTCCTGGACCTTCCACTCTCCCTTGCTTGCAGTCATCTGTGAAGGACTTGTGAATAATTCAACAGTACAAAGTGACTGTCAGTGCCCTCAGCTCAGTGCCGTCCAAAGAAGAGCCGTGCAGTGCCAGAGGCTCCACCACATCCTCATGTGTCCTTTCTGGGATGCATAAAACTCCTGGACCATTTCTTTCTCTGTAAAAAGACCTCCAACTTCTATTAATTGTAACTATGTTCTGTATCAAGCAAGCCGTTAACTCCAAATAATCTCAGGCAGCAGCCACTTTCCCACACTTGCCAAGCTGATGCCAGAGCTTGCAGTCAGCAGAGGCAGCCCTGTGTGTTGTCATTAAATACACATCTCTGTCCATCTTAGATATATGCTTATACATGCATGTGCATGCCCTGTTGATGAGCATGTTTCCCTCTAAAACTCAGTTTCCTCATAAAAAAATGCTCAGAGGACACCTTCTTGTTGACCATTGCAAACTACCTGTAGGTACCATTAACTTATCAATGGAAGTTGCATACAACAGTTCTGGGTCTGTTGTTGTGCCAGGCTTACACAGTCACTGGGGCAAGGTGAAGGTTGAAGCTCTGCATTGCATCTTCTTTCCAAATCATTTCCAGAAAAATGCCCTTTTCTGACAACCAAAAGGGCTGACTCCAGCTTCCCCAGTGCGTGTCTTCCTTTGTACACGGGCAGATTTGTGGTGGTGCTAGAACCTAAGCTTCTGATAGGATTTTTACATATGTGCAGTGCAGTGAAGTTGTAGATTTGCTGCAGAAGTCCCCTGGAAAATACACTTTCACTGTGAAACAATGCATGGGGAAAACTGGTCCCAATCCACTGCACTGAGCACAAGGGGCTCCCTCCAGTACAACCTTCCATGTGAGCCCTCCCGGGAGTCTTGTATTGCTGCTGGTCCTTGCTCACTTATCTTGGAGATAGCAGCTGATAATAGCATGCACATACACACACACATACACACACACACACATATAGATATATATTCACATATACACACACACATATAGATATATATTCACATATACACACATTTACATGCAGAGCACAAACCAGGGAACCTGGGAATGCTGCTGCTTTATGCAACTCCCTTAGTCATTTACAAGCTCTTTAAAATGGGGGAATTCCTACTCCAGTATACAGCATCACCTTCATCAGGTTTGCCTGGCACTACTAGAGATTACTACAGATGTAATGTAGTGGTTGTTAATTATCAACAAAGGGAGAGGATTATAAATTAAAACCAATTCTTTTAAGAGAGATCTATACCAAGTCTCATCCTTCCTGTAAGAATGACAAAACGCTTTGTATGACAGGAAGGCAAATTCCCACTTACACTTCTCCTGAATCCATGAGCTGAATTTTGATCTTTGATTTGTTGGTGATCCTTATAACATGGATCTTACGGTGCTGCAACTCAGACTTCTTCTGGCTTCTCTTCCAGGTTTTCTTTCTGCTCAGGAATTCAAAGTGTCTGGCTAAGGAGCTTAAGCATGGCTGTCAGGACAGTAGCTGTAGTGCAAAGGGGAGAAAAAGCTCCCATTTGCTTCTGGAACAGACTTTTCTGTCCACAGTAAGAGAAAAAGTTGCTTTGGTTTACAGCAAATGAGCATTTCCAAATTATTTTGGCTGGGCATGCAATGGCATCTGTCACTGCAAAATAAATTCCCCCTGAAAAAATTCCTTTTGATAAATAACTCTCAAAGTGACTTTGTCAGGTCAGCATTTAAAGCAATCTGTCTGCAGCAAGCCAAAGTCAGGGAAAACTAGCAATGGATTCCCTCAGCTATACGCAGCTGGGTTTTTTCATCCTGGGTCCCTGCTCCCAAAGCCAGACACTCTCAGCATGCCACCTGGACGGATGTTGCTGCTGCTCTGGTTAGCAAAGCAGGAGGCAGAGAAAAGCTGTGCTGTGAGTGGATCATTAGAGCTGGGTCTCTGCACTACGTAAGCACAGCCCCTGGCAGAGTCATTTCCTCGGAGTCAGAGCAGATACCCTTTTCAAAAACACGTTCCAGCTTCATTGGACTGTGCCACAGCTTATCTGCTCCATAGGCAGGGGATGTCCCCCCTGCCTTAAGCAGGCTGGCTGAAATGCCATGCTCTGTTTGACAGGACAACAGAGCTTTGCAAGCCATGGCAGCACCTTTGGGCCATCAGCTGCAGAGTCCCAGGTCCGGAACAGAGCAGGCACCTCCCTGAGGACCAAGAGCTCCTCAGGCTAGTGTGGAGAAATGTGACTTTCTTTTGTGCCCAAGGGTGACGCAGCCTGGCCAAGCAGGGATAACATTTGCCTACCCATGATGTGTGATGTCCCACAGACATGGACAGTGTTAGTGAAGCCCTAGTGGGCAGGCAAGGTTAAACCTACCTGTCAACCCATTAGGGATTTTTTTCATTTTACATATTCAGTAACCAGCAGAAAATTTCAAAGGTCTTCATGGCGCTGTGCAATTGCTCTGTCTGGGATCAACATCCCATTGTTGGGCATTGGGTCCACAGTGCTATGCAAGGTGACAGAAGCACAGCAGCCAGGCTGTAAGAGCCAGGTACAGACAGACGTGGAGCAGCCCTTCAATCTTCCTGTGCACCAAGGGCGTCATTGCAGTGCGTGGTGGGAAACAGTGTTCCTTGCCATGAGGTCAGATACAAAAACCTGGACCTAGTAGAGCTGCTTCTTCTAGATCATGGGATCACAGCAATTGAAGACGCGCAAGTGGCATCACACTTTACAATAAGTGCATCTGCGATTTAAAGTTTACTCTTCAAGAGTGAAATTATTTTGCTTTCTGACATTCTTGGTCAAGCAACTGACTAGTGCTGGTGGGCATCATGATCTCAAAATAATCCTGAAATGAGGGCAGCATTTTTGCTGAAGTGGTGAAACTGCCATACCTCTGATTTCTTTTTTATCAACCCTAGAGTAGCTACGAGTCAGCAGCAGCAGGCAGAGCTGTTTGCCTGCATCTCCCCCACGACTGTTTTGCAAAGGATAACCGATGTTATTCAGTTTTGAGGTTATTTTAAGTTACCAATGAAGCTTTTATTTCCTGGAAGAAGAATGTGTAGAAAAGATCAACTGCTCTTGAAATCCATGGGCTCCTAATCCTTTTAACACCTCATAACCAGAGTGCACAGGGGATAGTAGGAGAATCTGGTAGAAACAAATTAGCAAGAAACAATAATGAAGATTTAAATGGAGCTCTGGTAAGCTGCTTAGGGGCAAATATTTAAATCTTCTTTTTGAAGTTGTACATTCACAGATTCATATACTATAACAAAATTAATCAGGGTTCTGAAATGTTTAATATCACCTTTTGTCATTACTCATGGCTGCATAGCCTTTGACATGTGTTAGCACCTCACATCTTTTTTTTTTAATTTTATGCAGTGCTTTTCTTTTCCTCTTGAGTATTTCAAATGTATTCCATGTCTTATTCACTCACTAGTGAACTTCTTATTTCCTTTGAGACTCCTCTGCATAAAAAAAGCCTTTATTCATTTAACAGGGAGAGTCCAGATGTCTCCAGCTAAACTGATGCTGTATTTTGCACAAACCTATAAAATCAGGGCATTAAAAGACTCTAATCCTCTCCCCTTAAAGGAATTATATTACAACAGTGTATCCAGATTTGTATTCTATCTCGTTGTCTTCACTCTGGTTTTAAGATATCAAAGTTATCATTCAGATCAGCTGGCCTAGGAAAATATTAGTGATTAAGGCCTTTGGACTGGGATTGAAGAACAGGCAAAAGGAGTTAGGTATACACCTCTTATTTCACTCTTATTTTATAGGGCCAGAAAAGAGCTGTAGGATAGGATTTCTCTAGAAATGAGAAATATTTGGAATATTCTCACTATCCACACAAGTATCCCATTTCTTCTTCATGTTTTGGGTTAAAATACATTGTTCGTATTCTGTAAGCGGACGCAGATCTCCATGTTAAAGTTGTGTATATTCTAGAACAAACAACGAACAACCCAGATGAAGCCACAGACAAGGGTGTCATGGCAGCTTAGGACTACGGCACTGATGTGCCCACATGCCCCTTAGTGTGCAGATTGAGCTACCAGCCCTGAAACCGAGCAAAAGCAAAATAAGTGCTATGCTGGGGTGCACAGGCCAACCACAGCAGCGGTCGGTGCTCACTGTCAGTGCATGTGCACTACCCTGGGCACACTGCTAAGCAGCCATAACATAGAGACTGAGTTCCTCTGGAATTTCTCTGAGATGTGGACAACACCAAGGGCTGTGAAAATACTTTAGACCTTGCTGACTTGCTATGGGTCGCCTCCTTCCTGCTGCCTGTCCCTCAGCCAGTGACTCTACACAGGGATCATGGTGTTTTCCTTCATCAGACAGCTTTGCGGCAGGCCTGCAGATGTTGAGAAGGTTTTCTGTACAGCCACTTCCCAGTAAATTATGGACAACCAGCCCCAACTGTTCATTCTACTGCAGCTAAGATGTAAAAAAGCAGAGATCATTTTTCTTCCCTCTGTCTCCTAGGGGCTAAACCATAAACACACACTAAGTGTATACCTATGATTTATCTCTCTTTATAAGCTAAATGTTCCTTGTAAGAACTCATTTTTAAAAAACAACTCTGGTTCCCAGGTTTTCTCTCCTAGATTCTTTTTTATTGTTTCTTATTACAGAAAACATGGACTAACTGCTGTTCTCGCTGTTCGGGTTAATTATTTGGCTAACTTTAAAACTTGGCAATACTCACCTCCTATTGTTTTGTCCGGTGCCAATTAACTGCTACAATAATGATTTAGGGTGTGTTTTACTTCTTACAGTTTACTATCTCCTGTTAAGCATTTTCTCTAGAGATGAGTCTGAAAACACTTCCCTCTTCCAGTTTGCCTTCTGCTTGTGACTGGCGGCACGCAGCAAGGCCACATCTCACATGGGTTTGGAGTGCATCTTCTTAGACACACAGGACTCATACAGAGTGAAACGCCTCATCAGCTGGACTCTGAAGAACTGATCTGGAGGAAAAACAGGCACACAGATCCATCTGCAGTTGTTTTTAATTCCAGCAGGATTTTTTTGTGAGGGAAAGATGTGGTTTATTCCTATATCTAGGCACACAAAGCCATGGACTCCTTCCTGCTCACAACAAGTTGCACAACTAAGATCCTGGAAGCAATCTAATAGAAAAAGATGTTGATTTCTTATTGGAGCAGCAGTTGGCATGAGGAAAGACAAAAGAGATAACTGAGAAACTGGGGTCTCATCTGCAGTCTAGAGATAACAGAAAAAGTGTGCTCCATTTGCAGTCATTCTCATTACAGGCCCTTTTCTCTTGTACATGTGACAGCTTCCAAACTGAAATTTTTATCCAGAAGGGATCCACTGGGAAAATGTATCCAATAGAATTAACAAGAACTGAAACTGCCTATCATGTCAAATACTTCCTATTCCAGTAGTATTGCATTTCCCTAGTATATGCGTCCACCTGACACACATGCCCTCTTTTGCCAGATAGGAGCAACACAGCCAGTGCATACGTGTTCCTCTGAGACATGATAGACAAATGAACTTGCTTTAGAAAAAGTCCCGTGCTGTGCCTGAATTAAAATATTGCTGATGTACAGCGTGCACAACCAGCATGGACTAATGAGATGGACTGGGAGTTACAAGACTTCACTTGTAGTTGCTAATGTGAATAAAAGGTTGGCCAGTTCTCTTTAGGAGCTTTTCTGCCCTCTTTCTATCTGTTTGCTTTATTTAGGTCATGCCATTTTCAGAACCATAGATACCTGTTACCAAACCCATACTGCAGTGGGATCCTGGAGCAATCAGATGATTGCTAAAAAGGAATAAATCAATAGAAGTATGATGTCTTTGGGAAAGTATGTATTAGCTTAAACATTTCCCACTCGGATCATCGTGGCAGCTAGCCTTCCCTCTTCATTACTCGGCTAGAGTCTGGGTGGATTGGCAGGTGACCCCCATCCATCACTGTGGGTGTTCGGGAGGCCAGGGAAATGCAGTGTAGGTCTGCGAGGTTGTATATGAGCAGCAGAGCAGCTGAGCTCGTGCTGACACTTGCCAGATTGTTCTGCAGAAGGACGGAGGCTGGGGCTGAGTGTTGTGTCGGGTGGCCCTGTGCCAGTGCTGAGTCACCTGGAGGCTTCAGGGATTGCTCCAGATGAGCAGAGCAGAGCACAGCTCTGCTGGGCAGGATTCAGAAGAAAAGCATCCAAGCAGTAAAAAGCTGTCAGCAGGAGGATCTCTCTTTGGGCATTTGCAGATTTTGAGCTGATCGACTCTCCAAGGAGGAATGTCAGTCCTTCACTTAGCTCATTTCCCAAGAAACCTCCAAAAAAGAGGGGAAAAGAGAGAAACGGCGACAGAAGAAGTCAAACCTTTTGACTGGCACCTAGTCCCTCTGCTTTGGACCTTGTAAAATGACTGAAGATCCTGGCACATCTAGGCTCTTATATATCCCATAAAGCTGAGTGCATTTCATTGATGTCACACTTTTGAATATGCTCGCATGCACAATGAGCCGTGCTGTCTGCCAGTGGAGGAAATGGAATAAAAGCAGAGCTGTCCAGAACACCATAAGGGCTGTTCCAAGACCTAGCAAGATCTGGCTAAATTTTCAGAAGGTTATTTAATCTCCCTGCTGTTTTATATTAAAGGGATAATGGTCACAGACAAGAACTGCTGACACTTGTCAGGTAATGCTGAAGTGGAGTGTCTTGTCAGGTCTGGCTGTAAACCAGGACCTGGATCCCAGGAGTATAGGCCCCCAAATGCCTCACCTGCTCCTTCTGCAGGGCTCCAGTATGCTCCAGCCATGCCTTCGATAGACCTGCATCCAGCTGTCAGTCAGAGGACAGTTCAGGACATTGCAGGCTGCTCCTGAAAAATGCCCATCACTGTGCACAAACATGGGAAAATCTTTGTGTCCCTATTGTGCTGACGTGGAGAAGCCACAGCTCCTCTGAATAGCTGGGGTGACTAACAGCTTTTAGCTTTGTGTATGGCACAAAGACTGTTTGCATCAGTACCTCACCAACTTTCCTGCTGCCAGGGAGCAGCGAGAGCCCAGCATGGTAATGTGGCTGGCAGGACCTGGAAGCGTAGCAGTCTCCTGAGCTTTGCCATATTTACCTTTAGGCTGCTATCATCCCCTCTTTACTGGCACAACATGCTCTTATGCTAGGTACCCAGCCGTATTTACAGACAGAAATACACCAACAGATTTACTGGGATTGCTGAAGGAAAATGAATCCTTTGTAGTTAAATTCCTTGCTGGCACCACGTGCCCTGATTGAATCCTGCTCCGTGGCCTCCTCTCACAACATGTGATGGTGCCTCTCGTGCCAAGACAGGCACATTAATCATCAAAATGCAACATTAAACTAAATTACTCAGAACTTTTTCATCTAAATGAAGTGAGATTTACCACCTCCTTTTCTCCTGCACTTACTACAGTGATAAGCAAAGGCACCCAATAACCTAAAGGGATATTCCAGCTTTGTAGTTGCATGCTTTCCTTTTTGCAGTGACTCTGAGCTGCTCTTCTGGCAGGACACAGAAGGGAGCTCAGGCTGTAATACAATCGTATTATGCTCAGTAAGGGAGTGCAGAGCATCGTTCATGCTACCAAAGAACCTGGCCTTGTCTGAGTTGTGCTGATGCCTTGGGCATTGCCCCTCCTTGGAATGAGTTAACACACACTGATTTAGAGGCATGGGCCATCCTGCCTCTGCCGCTATACAGTGAAAAGTGAAACCCTGAGGTCCACAGCTTCAAAAGGACGTTCAAATGACTTACACCAGTGAAATGGTCTGAGCAGTGGAGCAATGGCTTCAAGAGTACTGAAGATGCAGGGATAATGAAGGAGTAAAAGGGGCAAAGAGAGAAAGGGCTCTGTACTGTGGATGAAAATGCTGCATTTAGGAAATGTGGTGTGTATCCTGTCTCCCAAGGAAACCAGGTTTTCGGAAGAATTAGGAGAATTTCTGAAGAAATAGAAGAGAAGGCTGATGGAAAAAGGTGGGGTTGTCTTCTAACCTTTTTATTTGTTTTGGTCCAGGTCAACCCAAGAACACTGATTGTCAAGCTTTGGTGAGGCTCTCCTATTTCACAGGAGAAAACTGCTTGTCGGGGCATCCCTGCCTCTCTGTGGAGCCGAAAGAGAGACTCTGAAAACAAGGGTATATGCTCTTCCTACGTACTTGTTTGCTGTGCAATAACTGGGGCAGGGACAGCAGCAAGGGCACAGCTGGCGTTCTAGCCAGTTAACCTTTGCAGTTTCTTTTTCCAAAAGTGAGGAGATGGGCAGAGTGGGAGAAGAAGGGAGCTTTGTGATAAAACTGCAACCTTCTGTGCTGCAGCAAGGGAAAACTGAAGCTTATCTTTGGCTTTAGGTTCCAAATTGCACGACCGTGCAGGTCAGAGTCTGAGCTGGAAGGAGAACCTGGGAGTTGAGAACTCTTGACTGCTGTAAGTTTGAGGTTGTATTTCAGTCCTCCTGCTCTCAATTTCCCTTTAACACCTGGAGGTCAGCCCAGCCTTCTTGCCATGGGTCCAGCCTACCAGCTATTCTTGTGCTGCTCTTTCCCCTTTTCATTTGTCACTTGTTTTGCCTTGCAGTAAAGTTCATGTGCAGTCTGTCTCCCTGCTCTTTACTTCTTTCTGCTGCCTTAGCAAATGTCAGCACTGTGCTGAGAGACAACAGTTAGACTTACAGACCTCGAACAGCCGTTATGGTTTTAGTACCAGCTCTTAGTAACAAAGCACAAATTAGGGATGAAAATCCTCTGTGTGTATACCAGATCAGATATGCCTCCATGGGGAGAGATGGTGTAACCTTTAATTAAAAATCTGCTTGTAAAGCATGTCTGTTCACAACCTGAAACCTGCATCGTGATAGAGTCCAGCATGACCCGGCCAGTGCACCTTCTTTCCACAATGCCACTGGGCTGAACCATGCTTCTTTCATTAAACAAGCAGATTCCTAGGCTTTCGAGGGCTTGCAGTCCCACAGGCTTTGGCGAGCATTTGTTTCAGGCTCTGAAGAGCTCTTCTGTGCCTAGCAAAGACATGAATGCCTGTTTTTCCACTGATTCGGGACTTCCTAGAGCTCCTCAGTCTGTGCAATGTCTAATCAGCCCTGCAAGACAACAAAATATATTGTCTTTTTGGTCATAAAAGTTCCTCATAACATCTCCCATAGGCAGTACAGTCACCGTTGAGTCACCTTCTCAACATCTTAGTAGGGATCTGGAGAGGTTTCTGGAGCAGGGCCAGTTTCCAGCAGCTAATTCGCATGGTTAAGTAATTGTCAGTGTTCTTTGGATGTATTTGATAAGGAAGGTCTGAAGGCATAACACTCCACTGATCCTGCTGTCCTCAGCTGTACAGGGTAACACGAAGCCAATTTTTGTCCATGCCTATCTGAAACAGTAAAAGACAAAATGGAGTAAGGCAAAAAGCTTTTTTTGTTGTTGTTAAAATCAAAGAGCTGCTCATAACTGGCTAGTGAGATTTTTCAAAACATTATGAGAGGTGGCTGCTAGGGCCCCCTCTGTGGGCAGCATACTGTGTAAGGAAATCTCCTTCCCTCCCCTGAGGTGGTTTATTTAGGAAGAAAGCAGTCAGCAATAGTGGCACTAAAGGTATCAGCTTTAGACCTCTGAGCAGAGATAAAAAGAGGAGCACTTACTGTCTGCAAGACACTGTTTCTTATTTTCTGCAGAATCAGCCAAGTAGCTCTGCGCCAGTTATGCTTATTTCAGTGTCTGCAAGACTTGCTTCTTATGCAGAAAGGTTGCACAGTTCCTATTTTCAAAGAAGAGATGAAGGAAGAGCAGCAGGCAACATTAAACACCTTAGCAGAGGATCTGATGTGGGTCTTATTTTCATGCTTTCCTTGTTTCAGAAGGAAAAAGATACTGCAAATTTGAAAAATTCCTAAGAGGAAGATTTATAACCTTAAGCCCCCTCATCTCATCCCCAAAATGTGCGGTAGCTACTTCTGTTCAGAAGATGCATCAGCTGTAAGATCAGCCTCCTGTGGTTTAGGGCTGCTTTGCAAGGTGAAACATTGCAAAGCAACAGGGACAAGTGGTTGTAGTTGGCTCATGCTCTTTTTTTTCACTGTAGCTGAGCTCTCATTCTCAGCCAGGTTCCCACAAAGCCAAAGATTAAATTTTGGAGCTTTGACAATTCAGATTATAAGAGAATTGGTGTGTCATGTCCAGTTCTCCTGCTGCAATAATTTCACAGGACAAATTAAACCATATAAGCTATAACACAAGGGGGTGACACTATGCTCTGGTACACAAAACAACTACTGTGACAGAAAGGCATCCTTGTCTACAAAAGGGAGGCTGTTTTAGTATTTCAGTCTCTATCAGAGATACCTTCCCAGTGGGACATCCCACTTAGATCAGTTAGTATCTGGACTTGACATGCAGAGGAGCCAAGGCAGTGCTCAGTCTCAGCCCAAGTGGGAACCAAAAATACCCACTAGGCTCAGAGAGAGCAGGGGAACAGCTATTAACCCCTTTAACTGCGAAGAGAGAGGGAATTTGTAGTTTTATGTGGTACAAACGGACAGTACTCAACCTGACCTACTAAAAGGCAGTGTCCCTGGATATTTCTCCAATGGGACAAGTTCTCTGCACCCTTACAAGAAATGCAAGGTTCAGGGCTTGCTTATTTTAGTTTTGGTTTGGTTTGTTGTTTTTTTCTTGGTTTCCTCCTGCCCCACCACTTAATATCTACATTGCAGCATAGGTTTTGCAGGACCCAGGTGGTAAGTTTGCATTTGGTTCTATAAGGACTGACTTTGCTTGAAGATGCAGCTCAAATTTAACTTTCAGAGCATGCCAAGAGTTGTAGTGCTGTACCCACAATAGGCAGTTCCCCTGTGGAGCATCACTCCAGAATGTGGCACTAGGTGTCCTGGTGCAGGAAATACAGAGAGACGGCTCAGTACCCTGCTGTATCCTGTCAAGGTGAAAAAGGAGCAAGAACTCAAGACTTCTATTACAGGCAGTAACTGGGGGGAGCAGTTGGCAAGGCACAGACAATTCTCCTAGCTCACACCTTTCAGCTGTCATCATAACAAAATCCTAAGGCAATACTATTAGTCCCCAGAGAGATTCAGTGGAGCTAAATTAACATAACCTCATAAATGACAGTCTTTCCCATTCATCTTAGTCCCTAATAAGAAACTGTCCACTGCTGCTTTACCTCAGCAGTCCCCAGGAGCAGTGCCAGTGTTTCAGGTGCTCCCATGTAACATGTAGCACAAAACAGGGCTTCCTAGGTAAATTCAAAGCATTCATTCAAAGTCAAAACCATCTTCATCTTTTTATGTTTATGGAAAGGACAAAACATGCATAAATATAGCCTTCTCTGTTGGACCCGTCCTCATGACACCACCTTCAAGAGTCTCCTCCTTCAGCAATGGAGATGGGTTTTCGCAGAGCTGAAGGTGAGGATGGACAAGAGTTGATTGCCATTAAATACCCTGCCAGCAATAATGGGCCTAGTTCTTCCCAGGCTTCTGTGCAGTATGATGTGTATCACGTCTGCTGCTTCAGCAGGCCATGTTGCCTTTCTTGCTCCACCCTTCCTCAATGAGGACTGGTCCTCTGGCATTCTGGTGATTTCTCAGCTTCCCGAAATACTAACATGACATAATATTGTGGGGCTTGGGAGAAGCATCTCTTCTTTCCAGGAACAGCAAGGACAATTGTCAACACAATAAATGCCATCCCAGTGCCCTCATGTGTGATCTGTGATGCTCAGGTGCTCTTCTGTACTAGCATGCCACCAGATGATCACCACTGATTCACTGACTATTGGAACCCATAGCACAATGCATGAGCAGTGTGCATTGTGGTGGTTCCTGGAAACACTGGTCCCTGCTCTGCCGGGCACAGGAAAATCAAGTAGCCAAGCAAGATGTCCTGGCCCAAAGACTTCAGCCTTGGCTCAGCAAGGAGGCAAGTTTGAACTGAAACTTCCATGTCCCAAAGCCACCTCTCACCTTGTGTTAAATGGTGGTTTCAGCAAACTCTGACCAGGGAGATGGCCTTCAGACCCTGTTTGCAGTGACATTCATGAAGAGGCTCTGCCTCTCTCCCGTGCCAAGGTTTCTTCTATTTTGTGTAACAAGCAAAACCTTTATCTTCTCCTGGCAGCCTGGACTGTCAGCTCTCTCACAGCACCCACCAGTGCAGAGCACAGGCTGGCATGGAGCACTCCAGCAGGTTTCCTTGCAGCAGCTACCCGTGCTAACATCCAGGCTGCTCAAGCCCAGCATATGACGCCTGGTAGGGCTTACACAGACATTGTGTGAGACAGAGAGCTCGCAGGGAGCTTTCTCTTGAAGTCGTGCAGTCTGCAGGACATTCTGAGCTGACCTGAGCTGGCACTACCAGTTAGTTCTCTGAGCCTTTAGTTGGGGCTTTTTCTCACTGCCGGTGTTGGAAGAAAAGATTTCAGTGAGAGTGTCAAATACATGACAATCAGTGGAGAGTTCAGACAGACTGCAGGGATACAAAGCAGGCTGGGTAAGGTATTTTCCTCATTTGGAGCAGAAAGAGCTCTTTGTCTTCTCAAGAAGTTTATTTATGGAAAGGTCTGGTGAAGAAAAAGAGGAGAACAGAGGCACCTCAAGTTTGGGAAGAAAATTACTCTAGATGCGACCTACTTGTCTATGCTAGGAAATGCTGTTTCTTACTTATCTGTTGCTCTCACTTTTTAGTATGCATGATAGCTGCTTTGCTAATTTTGAACAAAACCCCTCTTGAAGAATAAACTATTTGCATGTGCATAGAGCTTTTCAGACTTCAAAGTCTCAGGTGTTTTTAAATATCTCAAGGTCATGGGGATATGATGAATAAGCGGGACTGAA
Source organism: Aegotheles bennettii (assembly GCA_013398125.1). Lineage (NCBI taxonomy): Eukaryota > Metazoa > Chordata > Aves > Caprimulgiformes > Aegothelidae > Aegotheles > Aegotheles bennettii. Next base: position 634,965 of record VZRW01006609.1, read on the forward strand.
CTGCACTTGCTTTTTCGTGGGAGTTCACAGTGTGCACAGCAATTTTCTCTATTGGGGTTGGACTATTGTGTCGTGTAACAGTGAGTTCCAGGTAGCCCACAGAATGAAAGCAAGATGCATCTCATCTGTATTGTCAGGATTTTATAATAGTAATCAGCCTGCTGAAAATCACATAATTGCTTTGATACAGGGGGTCACTTTTCTGTTCTCCCATCTTTCTGATCATTTTAGGGAGGGTTTGATTTGGTTTTCTTAGTTTGTAGTGTGCATGAAAGAGAGACAGAGCAAAACCCTGGTTTACAACTAGACTCAGTAACCTGCTTGGCCTGCACCTGCAACACAGAATGACTGCATGCTGCAAATAGTGTCTCAGGTGCCATTTCTGCATTGGTCACTCTGGTCTGTGCTACCAGGCTGGGTTCTGTGGTCCTAGGAGTCTCCTGACACAGCTGCACCTTTGGCCACAGTGATGTGCACTGCTTCACCCCTGTTCCTTGGTTGTCTACATGTTATTTCATTTGCACAGTTCACCCTGCAAAACCAGAGACTGGGCACAGAACAGAGGAGAGTTTGCAGGGGGGAGGAAATGGGAAAGGGGATTCACAGAAGGCATCTCTTCCATGGCACAACATTGCCCTCCTTCCCTCACAACCACCCCAGGAGCACAGGGCAGAGAGCTGAGGCTGGCAGTGTCTCCCTTGTCTGTCTTTTTTACTGCCTCACATCTTCCAGAAGGAGTCTTTCTAGTCAGTGCTGAGGCAACAAGAAGGAAGAACTTGGACTATTTTGTCCAAGTCCTTTATTATCAGGGAAAACAGATCACCAGAAAGAACTTCAGCACCTTGCCATCCACACATCTCTTCCAGGTTTTAGAGTCTGGCCTCCCACCCCACACTATCCTCTCAGCCGTCCTTCTGGGACGTGCTGTCTTCAGGCAGAATTCTACCTCAGGCAGAGTTGCAAACTTTGACCATGGGGTGTGGAAGACTAAGGTAAGCATCCCTCACTGAGCCATTTGGGAGCAGATAATCAGGGCAGCTAAAGCAGTATGGCCTCCCAGGGAGTGAGGCATTGTAGTTCAGACCCACAGACAGGAGGAAAAATGGGCAGAGGGGTCTGCCAGCTCCACCCTGGGGAGGGCATGGAGTCTGGTGAGGATGTGGCATATGCCAGGAGGCAGACTCTGATCCTGCAGAAGTTGAACCCTTGGCCAGCAACAAAATGCTACCCTATCCTTGTCTCAAGAACTTAAGAATTTTAGGAGAGACAGCTGGGGACTGTTATGGACCTTTGGGACAAAAACAGCCACGGTGAAATTTTCCATGTCTTTGTTCAAAAAACTGATTCATTTGTGCAGTAAAAAGATACTTTAAAAGGATCTTTAAAAGCACCAAGAAGGAACACAGAGCTCAGCTGGAAGAATAATGGAACACTGGTACAAAGCAAGGAACCCAGATAATAAATGGGTCCAAAGGAATCATCCTTGAATGACTGCATAGCAATTCTTGGGTGGAAAGCTGGTGGCTGCCTTATTGTTAAAACAGTCCATATTTCTCGTAGGAAGTAACTGTGCAAAGTAGTAACACTAATGTAAATAGAATTTCTCTCCAGAAATTATTTCTGAGAATGCCAACAGTGTTAAAATAGTTTCTTGCTCTCTCCAAATAGACACCACTGAACTTGCAAGTTGATGTAATTCCAGCAATGAGCCTGTAAATTTCCTCTGCAGTCAAGTTGTTGATTTGCCAGGTAAGAAACAAATATTCACATCTAACACAGTGAGGCAAGTGGGGTTGGATTTTCTTTCCAAAAGATGAGATGTCATGGCCAGGTACTCCTGCTACCAGGGAAGGTTTGGGATGATAGAAAAAAGGAGGGCAGAGAATCCTGCTTGCAGCTGCTGGAAGGTGTTGGGGAGATTACCAGGAAACCCACATATGTTTTTAAAACTTTTTTTTCTTCTTTTAATCTTTGCATAACTTTTACTTTTATTGTAAATAAATGACACTTAAGCTTTCTGAGTGGAGTTCAATTCCTTCTTTACAATAAGGATTTTTGTTCCCCTTTTTGTTTGTGTGTGCTTCCCCCAGTTTGTACCTCACTAACTCAAAAGCCAAACTACGGTTACACTGCAACTTGCAACTTAGGTTGTATCCTTAAGAATGAACTAATTTTGCAGAATGTCTTTCAGACTCTGACTCCTCTTCGGGTACTTTCATTAAGACATAGCTCTTTTAAAATAAGCCACAGTTTTCAGAGTTATTCACCACCCTATCTCAAAGGTATGAAGAATTAAATCCTAGATTAGCAATGTTGTGAATGAGTGCTTTCCTTGTGTTTCCCACAAGAGGCACCATTTTCATCTCCGCTTCTATTCTAGTGTACCCCAATGACTTTTTTGCTCTATGATCCTGTGGAGTGACCCCATGGAGCCGTCTGCAGCCAGCCTGAAATCCCACTGACCCTTCCCTGGATAATTCCAGGTAGCTCGTGACTGAGGGATAGTAAAAGTGAGCACCAGTGGCCATCACTTTCTGGGTCAGTTCTGCTTAGATCAGGCTCTGGGCTGGACTTTCAACACAGAAAATGTCCCAAGTATTTCGTGTTCTTTCAGGGCATGTGCTGTAGCTCAGGAGAAACTGACCTGTACCTAGATCCCCCTTTTCATGTTACTTTTTAGGCTTTTGGTTTGAATAAGCTTTCCTCCACTTTATACCAACAGCTTTGTGATGAAGTATTGCATCTGAATTATTTAATTTCATACCTGGCTTCCTCTTTATATTAATGGTACTTTATGCATTTAAATTTCAGGGGAAGCTAAACAGAAGGCAGTGTAGCAAAGCAGATCTCACATACCCATTTATCAGTGCCACTTAAGGTGATGCTGTGTCTGCTGAGTCAGAAAGCTGACCATTGATTTATGACCACCTGCTGTTCGGAGGAAGCTCTCCTCATGTCATGGGGTCTAAGGCCTAAAGAGACTTTCTAATCCCCTGGTCTGGCTATCCACATACTTTAGGCTGTCACATGCTCCCCTGGGACCATGAGCCTTTTTTGGCTAGAAAGAAAACTCCCAGAAGCAGATCCAATGGGACAAAGGATCCCACCTTCACTGGAAGCTGCAGCTTGTAGCCATTGGTTCTAGCTGTGTCTGTTGAACCAAGTGCTCCGGTACCTGTTGTTTCTTTTATTCTCTTCAATTGAGAAACTGCAGTCAGGTAACTGACTCATTATTAAATTACTCTTATTAAATGACAAAAGGCTCATAGGTAGTATGTCTTGTAGTTTTCCAGTATTATGCTGGGCAGGGTTGAGTGCACATGCAGTGCAGTGCAAGGGTTCAGATGGGACCTCCTACCTGCAAGGTGGGACCTTACAGGGCTGTATCCTGGGTTCTTAGTACCAGGTGGCATCTTGAAAGAGTCCCAAGCTTGACATCAGGTTTAAGGTTTCATTCACGTGTTAGTAATATGACTGACTTCAGTATCTTTCTATCCAGTTGAGAATAATTTATTTTTCAAGACAAATAACTCATGATGGCTTTTGCTGAAGATTAAGTGGACAAGAGAAGACACACTGCAGCTGTCTGAGACTAGAATTCACCTAATGACCAAACAGTCTGGAGTAAATAGGGGAGGGAACACTGAGAATGGGAAAGAGAAGTGCTTGCAAGGATAAGACTACTGAGCTTTGGAGTTTTCAGTCTGGGCTGATCTCTCCTTGATTACTGTATTTTCTGGTGGAAAGAAGCAGCCCTCTAGTAAACAATGAGTGGAACAAGGGAGAAAGCTAGGGGTAGATGCATTTTCCAATTTGCTGCTCTCATCAATGGGAGGAGAGCTGGGGCTGGAACTCTTACGGTGTTTATAGAAGTCTGCAACAAGCCAACAGCATGGCTTAGCTGTGTTTGTTGGACTCAACTCTGCTGAGCCTGCTAACAAAGCTTTTGGGGAGCAAGGGGTGTTGTTGGTAGGATGCTGCCAAGTTTCCAGGTTTGATAGTAACTAAGATTTGTTCAAAGAAAAGCTCTAGTTAATTTCATCCCACCCTTTTTGGCTTCCAATAGGTTTTGGTAGGAAAGAAAGAACCAGAAAATAATGTTGTCGAAAGATACCTCTGCTCTTAGTTGTGCTGGGAACAAGAAGCTAACTTTTCTGGGAAGGCAGCTGCCCAGGTTAGTAAAATCTTTCTGAGATTTAAGTTTCTCTTCTCACCAAAGGTCACTTACACACAGTTATTCACTTAGAGATATCAATTAGCCAAAATAGAGGTGGATTTTAAGCCAGATGCTAAGAACTAACCCCTGCTTATGTGGTTTATTGACTGTAGTAGAGAGCCTACACATTTACAGGAGTGTAGTTAAAAGGAGATTCAGATCTTACTGAGGTACTTTAAAGCAAGGAGTTATTTATGAGGGTCTCATGAGTTGAGGGTGAGGGTGCAGCCTCCAGGTAACGAAGAGTATCTGGAATCGATGGCTTAGTGAGGCATTTGCTCGTGCTACGCTGGTCTGGCTCCACAAGCTTCCCTGGGACCCGGACTAGTTGGTCCCAGACTGATTGTTTTGCTGGAGGCAAGCCCATTTGGAGGGCTAAGGAAATATTAGCACCTGCCACCCCACCCACCTTTCCCCCTTTCTTGCTTTGCTAATGTTTTCACAATCAAGTTAGTACCGACAGACAGCTTTGCCCGCCCTTGCCTTGAGAGGAGTGGAAGGATGCTTTTAGAGTGGAAATCCTGTAGGGAATGGTGCTGTTGTTGTTTGCCTGGACTGGTAAACTCTTTGAGGCTGAAATTGGATTGGGCATCTAGATGTGGAGCTATTTATTTAAAATGGAAATCTGCAAAGAAAACTATATATATGATATCCAAGCAGACCTTGTCAGTCCAGCAACATTATTCATGCTTGCCTCTGTTCTGTTGCCTTACAGTCAAGAAAACAGGGGGTTGTACACTTCCAGTAGAAGATACAGTCACTGCTCCTAATAATTTACCATTTGGACAGGTGATTTTTCAAATACTCCCAATTTCTGGAATGCTAAATCTCTCCCAGAAGAGGCCGCAAAGCCTGACACTGAAAAATTGTAGGCTTTGTTTTATTTTACACCTTCTGATGTGCAGTATAATTTGTAGTAAATCTGAACCTAGGTAGCCGCTGAATCTACATGTAGTTGACTGGAAACAAGCTGAAAGCTCACTTTTAAGCCTTATCATACTATAGAGACAGTGCTATCAACATTGTACTCCCACGTGCATGCTAGGTTTGTTATCATGTGTTAGTGAGAAAACTCAGATCCCTAATGCCTTCAGTTAGCAAGTAACTAAGCTTGTGGTGTATGATTCAGCCAGCCTGATTAAAATGGCTCTTCTCTGCCTGGCCCCGGAAAGGCATAAATAAAAGTAGATTCAGACATGTTCCTTGCTTTGGGACGTGTTCTTGCAAAGATGGAGGGTTCCTCTCCTTGCTCCCATTATATTGGCAGCACAGAGAAAGCTTGGGAAGGAAAGGAATCCTGCCTTTTGGCAGTGTTTGGGTCTCACAGGGAGCTGCAGGATTTTCTGCCAGCAGGAATAGGGCCAGCCCTTCCTCTGACATCTAGGAGGTGGAGCAATGCAGGTACCCTGGGAAGGACAGGACAGTGGCGGGGCTTTGGAGGAAAAAGGAACCTGAAAATTACTCAGGGTTGATCCACCAAAGACTCTGACTGACCAGCTGCTTCTCCAGGCAGGAAAGCCAAAAAATTACATAATCCCACAGCTCTCTTTTTTGTTGCTTTGGTTTTGTTGGTGTTTTTTTTCTTTCTCCCATCACTGAAATTTTTCTGGTCCCTAGTTGTTTTCTGGCAGAGGTACATAGAACTGCCCAGTAAACAGGAATGGCCAGAGTGCAGAGTGTCCACAGGCTGTGTGGATCAAGGCAAAAGGCTGGGCTTCATACTGACCAGGGTCCCAATGCCCCAGGGAAACTCTCAGTGAACAGACCTGTTCCTCAGTCCCTTGTTCAGTGGCTGTTTAAAATGTCACTTTCTACTGGACTGGAGACAGGTGTCAGCTGCTCCTGAATCTTCAGGACATGTCCTAATATATGCCTCACAGTACCAGTGAGGAGCTAGGATGGTCCATGCGTTGGAAGTTGAGGTGAGTACTAACAGGATCCCCTTGGCTCAGCTGCAGAAAGATAAATCCTTGCTGCCCTTCCCAGAGCAAACCTTCTCAGCCTGGGTGTGCAGAGAAGCACTGCCCCTGTCCTCCCCTGTCCTCTTCTGAAGACTACCTCCTGCTCCTCTGGTCAATATCCCATCCTCTGCAAGGCTCTCCTCCCTCCAGGAGCAGCGTAAGCACAGCACAGGCAGACTGCAGGCAAGGCAGGAAAGTAGTGCATATGGAGCCGGAGCTTTCTAGCAGCTCAGTTAGACTAATGAGCTAATCCCGTTAACTCTCTTTTCAGAAAGCTCACATTGGCAGAATTAGCTCTTGAGAAAAAACAGAACAGCAATTTTAAGTGCCCTAAGAGACTTTTAAAAGCACAAGTTGTGTTTGCACATCCAAAGCTTCAAATGTTTTGATGATCTTGAGATTAATTGAAGGATATTTCAGTGTGATTTAATTCGTTCATTGCCCTGCTGACAAATTATGTATCTCTGTGATATGAGTAGATGCCTTTATGCACTTGATCCAAATTATTGCTAAGTAGATGTGAGCAGTTATAGTGCCTAGCCCTTACCTCAGGGAGGCCAAGTATTTTTGATCATCAGGGCTTCATTAACTGTGAATTGGGGTGAGAAGATCATGTTATTTTAGGGCTAGGAAAGCAGACTTCTTAGGGGATTTAACCTGTCAAAGGCCTGCAACTGAAGTTGCTTCCTGTCTATAAGCTTCGATGTCAGTTCATCAGCTCTGTGAACAAAAAACAAAGAGCTCTCCTGAGGCCAGGTCATTCTGGGATCTGTGTGAGTGTGGTAAAGGGATCCTTGTGTGATTCTTATCTTAAATACGCTGTGTACAGCTGGCATCAGGCCAAACCCAGACAACAAACAGAGGCACTGCAAACCCCTGTGGACCAAAAAAGCCGTTGTGCAGTGCAACAGCTTCTTCCACACAATCCTGGGGAAAGTGTGCTTTTAAAACACATATGTGCTCTGACATGGCCTGGGGGACCCCTTGGGGGACTTACAGAGAACAGGGATTTAGGAAGGTTGTAGAAAACAAATCTGAATGGTTTTGGTGGTAGCAGAGCAGGGAGTGGAAGATAACATGGGCTGCCTCAATGTCTTTAGTTGGAGACTTTGAAATGGTGTTGTGAAAGTTGCCAAGTTTTCTGCTCTGAGGAAGGCTTGTTCCCATCACAGCTCTCTGCTCCATCTCATGCTCACTTCCGTGCATGCGTTTAGCATGGGCCTGGGAAAACTGTGGTGGTGTGGGACTTCTGATCTGTGGTGCATAATCTGTGTCGTAATTTGGTTTCCAGTTCTGGCTGCTCCTTTCTCAAATCAGGCTGATGGTAAGTAACCACATTCTGGTTCCTGATTCATTTAGTCTGAGCAGGGTAAAAAACCCACAAAGGTGCTAATGTTAAGCAGTTGCATATTCTTCATACAAAACTACCCTTCGGAGCAATCTTACAGAAATTACATAATTTCTTAATAAGAATTTTGTCACTTCACAATGTACTATGTGAGCCTGCTATGTATCAGAATACATAATACTCCAGCTGCAGGGCATTATGGTGATAAGGAATATTAAGAATTTAAAAAAATACATCCTTGATTAAAACATAACACTTATTGCAAGATCAAGAGTTTAAGTGCCGGAAAGAAATCAGATCTTGCCCTTTGTTGAACTACCTAATTAACATAATGCTCCAACAATCTTCTAATTTTTTTTAATGTGATGGAAAATGTTTTGCAAACTTGAAGGATTATGGAAGTGGAAATACTGAGCTTTCTGATCTAATTCTGTAATAGGGACAAATAATGAAGGAGAAGCAGAAATTAATTATGTGAAATTTGTGCATAAGAATTAGCCAGGCTTGGCCCTTTTCTCAAATTTGCTGCAGTTGCTTTAAATAGTTGTAGATGAAAAACGAGGTTTGGGTCAGCCAGGACCCAAGTGCCCTCTTGCATTGTGACAGTTAAAATGGGTAAATAAAAATTTTATTAAATATGAAAGTGCAATTTAACAGAGGACAGGAATACTCTAACAGCGGGACTGAAGCTCCTGACAAAGGAACTGCTGGTTTTTATTTTGTGTTGTTATTATTCCCCACAGGGGGGTCGGTCTCTTCTGCCGTGCCCATAGTGAGAGAACAAACGGAAATAGCTTTAAATTGCAGCAGAAGAGATTCAGATTGGACACTAGGAAAAATTTTTTCACTGTGAGGGTGGTTGGGTATTGGAATGGGTTGCCCAGGGAGGTGGTGGGGTCACCATCCCTGGAGGTGTTCAAGAGGCATCTGAATGTGTCACTGGGTGATGTGGGTTAGTGATGACGTAGGTAGGCGGTTGGGCTAGATGAGCTTGAAGGTCTCTTCCAACCTTGATGATTCTGTGACTCTGTTGTGGAGTGTATGTCCTCTCAATAGGCAACCCAAGCTAGACTGGTTTAAGAGGGTGTTTGGTAACCTCACTACCACTGCATCCTTGCTTCCTCCTTTTTCAAATGTGCCTCTGGAAGCTAGGCATGATGCAGCAGTTCTTGTTTTCATGTCATGACTGCATAGCTGTCATTTCAAGTCTGCTTGGCAGGATGACAAGATTGATAGCAAGGAGAGGAATGAGTGGATACTTCACCACTCTCCCAACTTGAATAAATTTACTGAATGTGCTATAATTCACACACTGGGCAAAGGACTGAGTCAGGTACCCGTGCCAGTACATTGCTAGAAGCAAACCTTGTGTCTTCCAGCAACGGTCCAGAAACTGCTTCAAAACTATTTCTGAGGGAAGACGTACTGAGTTACCCCTAGCTCCTCTGTGACTATTAATACTGTCACAGGTTTGGCCAGTAACCAGGTGACAGATCTCTGTTATCCCGCCACCACCCTCCCAGGGGAAGACAACAGGGGAATAAGGGAATAAAGAGACTGAGGCTGGGAATAAAAAAAATAGAACGGCTTTAATGAAACAGAAAATAACAATCATAGAAATAGATAGACCACAAAAAACCGGGCTCGGCAGCAGAGGGGGGGCACTGGGCCCAGCGCCCCCAGCAACAGCCCACAGAAACCCGAGCAGCCGCACGGCCTGCGGGAGCAGCCGGGGGAAGCCGACCCGTCTGTGTGCACCGCGTTCTGCTCCAGAGAGAAGGCAGCAACAGGAACAGCAGCGGCGCGGGGAGGGCGGCGAGAGGCGAGCCCGGCCCTGCAGCCCCAGCCCCGGGCGCGGGCTCCGAGCAGCCATTTTGTACTGAGCGCCACGGCCAGGAGCGCTGTGATTGGCCCATCGGGGTCACCTGACCCGCCCTGCCCGCCCCACGGGCACAGCTGCCCCCCCACAGCGCAGGCGGCAGCGGGGGGGGCACGGGCAGCGCCATCCCGGGGCGCTCCCGCAGGGACAAGATTGACTGTAACTGTCTCATCTGTAACTTTTTAATCGTGGCTGTCTCTTGCCTGCCGCGTTCGGTGGCAGTGACCCGCCCTGCTGTGCGGGCCCTGGCTCGGGGTGCTCGCACCTGTATGCAGTTGGTTCGAGTGCCGGCCGGTACCGTGCGTGGTTCTCATTCCTGCAGTAACCCGGCTCCTTGCTACACTGTGGTGTCTCATCCAGAGATGCTTTTCTGTGAGACTCTGGTGGTCCTCCAGGTTAGATGGGGGAGGGGGGAAGACATTTCTCTGCTCACCAAGGTGGCTCTCAGGAACTTCAGCCTTAGCCCCTGCCCTCACAGTGTACAGAGACACCAACACAGACCCAGGGTCAGAGTTGGTAACCTTTTCAGTGTTTCATGAATAGATATCAAGAGTTGAGCAAGTCCTTGATACATGACCTGTGGATAAATCAAATTTTGCTGGAATGAGCTGTGGCTGTGTAGTGGAACAAAGCACATGTTTACCAAAGACAGAAGGGGAGCATCGTAAGAGGGGCCTCGCACAAGAATGCAATCAAGGGTGCAAATCTCCAGCCGTGATGGTACATCCTGGAGGAGCATTGATAAACCAGTGGGAACCGGCTGAAGATGAGATGAGGGGCTAAAGATATTTACAGGCAAAGTGACAAGTAATGGAAAGACCATATAAAGAAGAAGAAGACTCAGAGTACATGGAAGGGACACTGAGGGACACTTCTTGCACAACCACTAGAGACCACCAAAGGCCACTGAAGACCCCCATGGAAGCCCCTTGAAGACCTAGGCCGTGTGAGTAATCAATATGCAAATGTGTTAATTAGTTCCAGGAAACTGAATGAATGTGCATAACCATTCTGGGAAATCTGATGTGTATGTGTGTAACAGAGCTGCAGACGCTTGTGCGTCTGTTGGTGTTGAGGAGTGTTATTCCCGATTTAGGTGGCCCAGGGGCTGGGAAGAGCGTGTGCCACTCAGTCAGCTCATGCTGGGCCAGAAAACACAGTCAGTTTTTACACATGGTCCTGCAAAGACTGGTAGCCAAAGCATGGAAGATTTAGGAAGCTGTACCCAAAAAATAGGCAAATATGCTGAGCTAACATCAGTAAAGGGGGCTTCAGGAGTACCAAATCCCATCCAACCCTGACACACTTGTGGAGGCAAACTATTTCTGTCTTTGAAGTTAGATGCTCAGGTATCTCTAGATTTTGTAGTTTCTCTCCCAAGTAGAGTGTTGAAGCTTGCTTTTTTAAAACAGTCTCTTCTTTAGCATGTGTAAATTGTCAGAAGCAGTCTAAGAAAAAGATGCAAATTTTAATTAAGCCTCATGTTTCTGCAAATCTGCTTTGTTCCATGTCAAGACCCTGGCTTCCAAATGCCACCTATCTGTATGCCACCGTGTGCCTGGGCAGCTGCTGTATGCTGAACTGCTGCCCTTGGGGTGTCAGGGATGGGTGCTCACCGTGTACTTTGGAAAGTTTGTTTGAGCAGTTATGTGTCTCCATCCCCATGTGTGGGCTTCTTTATTCACACGGTCTGCTGCAAACTGGGTTTATAACAGTGAATAAAAGATCAAAGACCCAAATTCTGGTGATGCCAATATTTGTAACTCCTTCAGCCCCCTGAGGACATGCCCATGGGTATATTTATCAGGCACCTACCCAGAAAAGTGTCTGATCACTTTCGCGATGTGCTTTACAAAGGCAACTGAATTAGGAGAACATCTGTTGTGGAGCAGAGGGGTAAACTTAATGCAGGCTTTCAACATTTCTGCACATTATTGTGTCCTTTATTGTCCAAAGCACAACACGAGATCTTTTTAGAGTAGAAAATGCTGTTTAATATGCTTCACATTGTATTTGAAGTCCAGCACAGAAACTTCTTCCTTGTGCTAAGCTTTGACTAAATCTGCCTTGGTTTCTCAGGAGAAATGCTTGCTAGAAAAGACAGCACTCTGAGATCTCCTTTGATGTACTGATGAAATCACAGCTGCATTTTGTATTCCAGCAGGCATGCCACTGTGCTTTATTTATATTTTTAATACAATGGCATTTTATATGTATCAAAACTGGCAATGAAATTAATATACGGTATATAAGTGCATTATAGAAAAAGAACAACTCTGGCAGCTGCTTTAGAAAAGTGATTAAAATTTAAAAGGCAATTTGCCAGTCATAGAAAACAAAATAAATTAATTATTTACCATGGCTACATCCCTAATGGAGTGTAGAAATCATTTTATTAATGTTTTTTGTATTTCAGAGTGTGATTTTTTTTTTTCTTGACAACTACAAAAGATCTGCTTCTTTACAGGAAAGATGATTGCTCCAAAAGTTAACACTTTCTGTCACAAAACCATTTGCTCTGGCAACTGCTTTCCATCCAGAAGATAATCTTTAAGAAATATTTCTCTCCCTCCATTTGTGGTCAATATACTTGTAAGTCAACTTGGTTTACTTCTAGGCCATTGTCTGTAAGTCCCACTTCCTAAAACCAGGAATCTTGCTGAAACCACTAATCTCTGTATTTCAGAGACTTCTGAGACTTCAAGAGCTGAAATTAATTTCCCACTACAGGCTTACTTACCTAAACTTCCGCTTTTAAATCAACTGAGCTGCAGTCCACCCCACACTCTAGGCTGCTGACTTGATAAGGCAAACAGCAGGGAGAAACCTTACCCCTGAGAGCCGTGAACACCTGTGAATTTTTTATATTTTTAAAATTGACTTAGCTCAAAGGGAAATAGCAGTGATTTTCTTCTGACAAAGAAATAACCTTTAGGTTTTGTTTAGTTGGATAGCAAGGCAATAAAGACCTGAGATGCGTTAATTGGATGTGTGGAGATGTCTACTGACTGAGCAATTAGGATGTCATTGCAAGAGGATGCTTGTGTGAAATGGTTGTTGGGCTGAACTGTAGACAAATGTAGACATTTGGGAGCCTTTTACTTGTTAAGGTAACTGTTGCCTGAATAAGTGGAAATGTTGAAACAGTGGAAGATAATGCCCTGAATAGCCCTTGGGATATACGGCTGCTGTGTGTTAAGTGTACGCATGAATGAGATGAATCTCACTTCACTTTGGCTAGCTGTCTGTTTTACTTATTGCAGGAGGCTGTGGGTACAAAAGAGATAACAAGGCTTTATGTTGCAATAACAGTTCTTTAGTCTTGCTAATCAAAGGATATTAGTGATGCCTTCTGCTTTTGCGTATGACTCTTTGTAATAATTTTAGTAAAGCAAAACCCAGAAGTGTACCAGGTCTTATCTCTTCATGCTAATCTGACTGTCACCAAAGATATCTTATAACTGAATACTACTTTAGTCTATCCTGATATCGAGGTTTATTCCTTCAAGGCTTGGAACTAATTACATTCAGGTTTCACCTTTGCCTAGGCACCCTTCTCTGATAGGCCTTGAAAGGCTGACCTTTACTTTTCACAGTTTGGATACAAAGTTGTAGTATGCTACAATTGCAGGTACTGCTTCCCAGGAATTTTAACTGGTGCTTTTCTTTTAAATTTGAAGTCATGCTGTGAGCTAAGTCAGTAAAAAACATTCAGCCAGCTCAGTGGAGCACAATGTCATGGAAACTGTAATCTGACTAAACAAATCGGGTGCTTACAGGCCTAGCTGCAGACTGATACCAGCCTATGAAGGAGTTAAATGATCTACCAATGACAGAAGGAGAAAATGTGAAAGAGGCCTTACACAAGAAAGTAGTCAAAGATGTAAATCTCATCTAAGCAGCTCATGTTCTTTAACAACGTGCCTCTCATTTGTAGGTATGAAATAAGGAGGTGCTGTTTCACTGCTAGGAAAGTTGGACAGTAGAGACTTTTTGGGTCAGTGCCCTCAGGTGCCCTTGGTCAACTGTTTCCAGTCCATCTGACTTGTCCAGGGTCACAAATGTACCAGTGTCTCCAAGGCTTTCGCCTGCAAAACTAGGAGACGGCAGAGTGATTTTGGATGGTGGCTGAATTCTTAGGTACCGCCTGATGCCAGCTGCTGAAGGACAAGGCCTGACTGTGAGGAAACGCTTGCAGGGTGACCTGCTTTCCCTGACCCATGACTGCCCTGGCCATACCATGAGAGCCACTTGAAACTCTGAAAAACTAAAGAAAACTAAATACGTGTTTGTCAGATAGGAATCTCTTCCAAGCAGAGATTACCTGGAGGGTGAGCTGCTCATGGCAAATTAGCATTCTAGAAGTAATAAAGCAAGTTGAAACCTGTTTCTGTTCATCTGGCAAGTGCTTTCAGGCTAATAATGGAAAGTATTAAGTAGTAACGGGCTTCCTTTCTGTTGTTCTGTGAAACTGCAGTTCATTAAATGGCAACCTTTCTCCTGTCCCTAAATAGTAAGCTATAGCAGTAGCAATATAAAAGCACTTCAATATTTTATAGCAGCTAAGGATGCCTGCTATCTATAATTACAGTCAATACTTGGACTGGAGATTAATGCCTTAATTTTCTTAATGTTTCATGCATGGAAAAACAATCAGGCTTTTCCTGCATTTCTAATTGCATTGGCTGGCTCTGGATGAGTGTGTTTTTCCAAATTATTACCTGGCCCTAGCAAAAGTAGCACTGAAGTAAAACCTCTTGCAACTAAATGCCAGTCCTTGTTGCAGCCTACTTGTACAAGCCTCTATCCCAGGTCCCATTTAGCTTTGGAACCCCTGGTTCCACATTCATAGACCTTATACTTTGATTAAATTCTGCCTGGAAAGCAATGAGCCTGGGAGTTCTGCTGGGTGCCAGCTGTGTGTTGTGCCATCCCCTGCACCCCTGTGGTCCTGCTGCAAAAGGGAAAGTGGATGCCTAAGATCCTGGATGGGGAAGAGATGGAGAGCAACTTTGCTCAGCTAATAAATTACAAGCGAGAAGCCGTAAATTGCAGGGATCTCTCATTCTCCCATGGGTTGTCTTCCTGGTCCTTGGGAAAGGACTGTTGTGGCCACGAGAGCTCACTCTGCAGTCTTGAAGGAAGGGAGTCCAGCTTGCTCACATGTGTATGGAGGACCAGCACCCAAGTGGTGCAGTCCCTGTCCTTGGGATAGGGATGAGAGATCCCACCAAGATCAGATGGAAGACAGCAGGAGATTTTGGTACTGAAAGGACAAAGAAGTGAGAGATGGAGAGCATTTTTTCACTGATGCTGCCCGGATGAGGGGAGTTGAAACAAAGGCACCGTGGGCTGTAGCTGTCCCTCTTTCTTAGTTCTATACTCAAAAGCCTCATCAGAAAAGTAGGTAACAGCTTTTGTCTGTGTGCTACAGAGAAACTGCATCTGCAGACAACTGTCCTCCGTTGATGTCCCCTTCATCTCTCTCCTGAAGACTATCAGACCTATGCATGTTGAAGGCATTCTCTGTTTTTGTGCTTAAGTTTGCTTCCAACCAATGCAGCTCCAATTTGGGCAGTGCAGTTTAAGGTAGTGAGGTATGGATATGGCCACACTGATCCATTGTGCACAACTGGCTAGAAATAATTCACAGGAATGCATGGCAACACCTCAGCATTATTAAATAACAGTCCCATGCTACATACAGCTCCTCGTCATAGCTTGATGCAATGTAGGTGGGTGCTTGGCTATGGCTGGGCTGAGGACCAGGATGCCGAGTTGCTCCAGGGCTAGCCACTGAATACTCTAAACATGCTACTCTCCTGCCCCCTTTTCAAAACACCCACACTGATTTTATCTCCTGTGGGGCAGACCCATCTTGTCTCCTGCCCATGCTTAGGAGAGACTTAGTGGCCAATTAATATAACCATTGTTTTCTATTCTTCTTCCAAGTTAACACATTGGGTCTTTTGAGGCCTGATTCCAGGTGAGATTTCCCTTGGCTCTTGCAGCTCTCTGCCTGCCTTGTTTTCTGTTAAGTACAGATTCCAGCCCAAATGTTTGTGGGGGAAGGGCGTATCTGTGTAGGCCATTGCAAATCTCCCAGGGATTTGTGGTCCCCATCCCTGTAGATTCAGCAGTGAGGACCATTGCTAACTATGGACTCTCCTTACCTATTAATTGGATTATCCCCTGGTTATACTCTGCCTATATTAATCTAAAATACTGCGTGTTAATTTTATGCCTGGTCCTTTAGAGGCTGTTTCCATCTTCACGGGATCTGGATTTACAACTAGGTTAAGTAGCCTCACTCACACTTTAATAACTTTTGCCTCATGTTTCTTTAGTTGTAGGGGTTTTGGTTTTTTTGTTTTGGGTTGGTTGGTTTGTTTATTTGGGTTTTTTTTGTCCTTGTTTATCTCTCCCTCTCTCTCTCTCTCTCTCTCTCTTACCTATTTCAGGAAAGCGTCACATCTTAGAGAAGAGTCTTTTTCTGGAGCAGCCACTAAAGTCTTGGTAGTTTGCTCAGGATGCTGTGCCTTAGTGTACTTGTGGCTTGAACTGGTGCCCTGAGCCTCAAAGAGGAGGTATCCCAAAAAAAAGGCAGAACTACCAGAAAAGCAAAAAAAAAAATAAAAACCCAACCCTGCTGACAGAGAAATTGCTGCAAAGTAGGGATGCCAAATTTGAACAAGATGACTGCCAGCAGCTTAGACAGGGAGAGGAATTCACCAGCCACGTGTTCTGGGAGGAATTCTCACATGTATGAGGAAAAAGCTGCAACAGGCATGGCTTGGTGTTATAATGGCTGTAGTGCCATTAGCACCGTAGCAAATCCAAGTGGTGGTCAGGGCAGGGAAAAACAAAAAAAGGCAGGGGAGAATCAAAGCTTTTAATCCAACCTGTTTCTACAATGTCTAAAGTGGAGCCCAATAACACCCAGATTACACGGTATTTCAAGAATGATGATAATGCCAGTTTTGTAGCCTGCCTCACAGAAAACACTGCGTACCTGTCTGCTTTCATCTTCCTTGGCAGCCAGGTCATATTTGACAATTAGTCCTTAAACCAATGTACCCGTATTTTCCATCTCTTTAAAAATGAAACTTCATGGTGTTTCTGCTGTGTGAAACAGAAGCCATTGTCTCTCTCACAACCCTTAGCTCCATTTTGGCCTTTTTCTATAACAAAAGACTTTATTGGAGCTGAAATATGTAATTTTGTGAACTCCTACACAGCTATAAAGCACACAGGTATGCATTGTATCCAATTTACCCTGCAAAGCCACAGACTACACTAAACTCGTTAAGTAAAACAAGGACTTAGTGGTAGTGGTGATAAGGATGGAGAAGGAGCCAGTTTTGTGCTGGGAGATGCCAAGGTGGTGTGCTTTTAACTCGACCATAGTCTTTGTTTAGGCTGCATAGTCACTGCTAGGATAACACAGCTGGAAGAATCCTTCCTCATCATAGCTGCCTGCGTGTGTCTTGGCCATCAGTGGTACAGGGATGTGCCCCTTGCCAGCTGTCCAGGCCCTACAGAAAATGGGATGAAAAACCAGCGGGTGGGAGCACTGGTGATGCCTTTAAATGGGGAGAGAGACTCCAAAAGCAAGTAATGCTGACTGTGTGTGCTGCTTTTCTACTAGAAGAATGATCCTCTGATGCCCGGGGTCATGTTTCTGTCCTCATGCTCAGGGCTGGGGAGATTGCTCCCACTTGTTAGAAGAGGGGTGATGGAGCAAGTGTCCCTGAACTCTGGTCACCTGCATGATGGTAACAAATCCTCCTCCCCTTTCATAGGACCGTGGGCAGAAGGGCCTTTTGTGTGCAACTCTCTTAAATGAGAAATATGAGAGCACTTCTCAAATGAAAAGATCAATGAGAAGGGGGGGGGGCATTCATAAAGAATTTTGTTGCCTTAAAAGACAGACAGCTAAGGGATAATAGCTAAATTGTTTTAAACAGCTAAATAATTATTCCAATTTTCAGCTGGCCATAGGACAGGTAAATATATATACATATACTTATTTAGAGAGTGAGAAAAATCCCTAAGCTCTTCACATATGATTTTACAGTCATTTCCTAGTATAAGACCATCTGTGATACTCGGTGAAGATTTGACTTTATACCATTAACACACAAATGGCAGTGTGCCAACCACTGAAGCTGGGGTAGGAAGCAATGCCAGTGTAAAGGCTTCATTCAGCCTAGCCAAAGTCACTTTGATTTGCAGAACAGATTCATCCCGAAAGTCTTCCGACTTCCCACCTCCTCATTTTAGTTACTGAGTGAAGGAATCAGTTATTTGAAAAACTGTCTTTCCTCTGCAGTTTGGCTTGGCATCTTGCTGTTGCATTAGGTTCCCTTTTTCCTTCCTTACTTCACATTTAATGCTAAAGCAAATTTTATGCTCATCTAAGTGTCTTGGACCCCCTTCAAGAGAAAAAGCCACACTATGGGTGAAAGCAGCCCTCCTTCAAATTCATTACAAAAATTGAGAAGGGGTTTCAAGTATTCTTCTGAAACAGAAAAACTAGAATTTTCTTTCAGTTACTCGAGGAAAAAACCACTTTGAGCAAGTGTTCCTTTAATATTTTTTCTTGTTCTTGGAAGAGGTTTTGTACAAATGTGAAAATTAATTAGGATGCAGAATGTAAGATCTTGTTTATGTGAACATATTTGTTGAAAGTTTATGAGGGCTGAATATTGCAGTAATTGATGCGTGCTTGTATTTCAGTTTCTCGTGGATGCCATCTGGTCCAGTTAAGTTGCTCTGTTGTTTTATATGTTGTGTTGTGATGAGTTTTTTCCATTTCTTATGATTTTGTGCTTATTGTTATTGGGAGGGGAAGGGAGTGGGAGAGAGGGAAGTGTGAGTGTGGGCAAGTTGGAGGAAGGATGAAATATCTGTGAAAGCATGAGCGCAGGATCAGTTCTGATGAATTCAGTTTGTATGCATGCTTTTACATTAGGGACTGGCAGCATGTGACTAGAAGGATGGATACATCTCATCCAGATTTTTGAACAGTAGTCAGCTAATGTCAGGAATGAGAGAACATCTGCTGAGCCCGTTAGTGAAAAATATGCATCTTTTTATTTCCTGCAAAAATTGACAACATTTTCATATCTGCAAATAGCTTCTGTGGTGGGGGGAGTCGAATTCTTTCTGAAAGGGCTGTATCTGGACAATGCAACTGCTGGATGTACTGCCTGCTCATGCTCACCATTTCTCAGCAAACAATGTATTTGTGGGTAGTGACATTTATTTTTATTCTCCCTTGTCCTGCTGTAAAGGAGGAGTAACCCACTATCTGGAACCCAAATCAAGGGGTTCCAGATCTTCTGTGCCCAAGGTGGTGTCTTTCCATCCTGAGGGTTCAGTCCCCTTCCTGCTAGCAGGGAACTCTTCCTTCATGAGACACCTCATTTAGTCCAGCAGAGACCTGGCTGCCTGCGGGCATCTCTGAATAGAAATTCCCTTTTCTTCCCTCCCCCCCCCCCCCCCTTTTTCCTTTTCTTTTTTCTTCAAGGAAGAGGATCTGGAGGAAATGGTTGAAGAGAGAAACACCACCTTCCTCCCATAAGTGACACCGAGTCATTTTTCTGTTGGATAGTGAGGCAGAAACTCAATTATGACAAAAGACAGGCTGTGATGAGGTTTATCTGGCAGCACAGCTATCTTTCATATTTGGAGAGCCAATGTCCAAGCACAGATTGGACTGGAAACTGCATTTTAAATTGGGTCTTCTCATCCAGGTGCTCCCAATGTCTCAGTAGCCATTTAGAAGTTTCATATGGTAATTTACCAGTCTTCTGCTTTGAGTGAAACAAATCTTTTTTTCTCTGCTCATTCTTGTCTGGTTGGTTGGCTTCACAGCGTCCTGCCAAATGTAGGAGCTGCAGTGTCTGCTTTAGCTGCCCAGACAATACTGCACTGGCATAGAAGAGAGCTTAATGGCTTGGATAGTGCTGTCTTTTGTGTTACCTGGATCTGGTGTCAGCTGCAAGGCTGTACGATCAGCCCTGCTGTGTGCTCTAGCAGGGCCTGGGATCATCCCGTTCTTTCAGTGTTCTTCTCACAAAGCACTGTGCTCAGATCGACAGTACTTTTCAAAGTGTCTGCACAGGAGAAAGCTTGTTTCTGTTGCATTAATCCTTTTGCATGGAAGTTTACCCTTGGTTGTCTATCTAGGCATATATGTCCGTCTTGGTTTTCTTTTCTGGTGCCAGGAGGGTCCCATGGATTGTCTCCCATGTCTCTCAGTATGATCTTGGCTGTAGCTTCTTCACCCTTCCATAGTAATAAATGTCAAGAAGAGCAATAAGCATTGCTTTTCCCTCAGGTGCTTTCCCCCCCTAACTGCTAAGGTAGTTGCTTCTCGCATTTGTTGAGTAAGTATCTTCTATGAGTGTTTTGGGCAGGCAGCTTTGCCACAATGTCCTGTCCTGCACTTAGCCCGGCCTGTTAAATGAGACTGGGCTCCATGAGACAGCTTTATGAAACATGTCTCCTAGTCCTTGAAAAAAAGGAGACCAAAAATCAAATGCATTTATCAGCTTGCAGGGTTTTAGGAAAAACCTTAGATGAGAATTTTTTTGGATTTCAGCAATGATTTCTCTGCTCAGCTTTTGCCAAGTGCTCAAACTCTTTGTTTAGTAGCCTTGTGTTGACAAGTAATATGTGTATAAAATTGCTTTGCTGAATCAAAGCTCTGAAGGCTTTAATCTTTCATCTAGTGATAATTTTCTGTATTCCTGACCCTCGAGATACCTGAAACATACAGTTGATGTTCCGCAGTAGAGGGCTGGAGCACATAGCTAGGGACAGGGAGCCCTGTGACTACCACAGCTTAAACACAAAAGGGATCATGAGTCAAAGCCCTTGGACACTAACACAACAATAAAGTCAGTTTATTTGGAGTACTGTCCCACTGGTCATGCCTTTAACTAACAGGACTTCTGAACAGGACTGCTCTCTGAGATGTGGGATAATTGCACAACACAGATGTTGCCCTTTAACAGCAACTTTGGAAAGATAGGCAAAAAAGAAACTGGAAAAAAGAAACTTTGCAGTTATTCTTAAAGAGCTCAGTCTGTTTTTTTGGAAGATCAAAAAGTAGCTTGATTACAGGGTGTAAAAACTTCACAGGGAGAAAACAGCAGGTATTAAGGACCTTATTAATCTAGAGGAAAAAAATGGAATAAAAACCAATGTCTGGAAACAGCAGGCAGGAAAATTCATATGAGAAACAAAGCCTGTTTTCTGGAAAGGAGGAGGACCAGCCACTGGTGTGAGCTCCCAGTGGGCATAACAAACTCTCCTTTCATGAGTGCATTCAAGTTTGGATTCTGGGCTATTTCGAAAAGATGCTTTAGGCAGATTTGAATAGATGAGCTGTACCTGAAAATGACCAGCCTAAGCATCATAGCTGGTACTCTGCAAAGGTCGGGACTAAAATGGTGTGTGTTTCCTCAGAAGGGACACTCAGGAACAGTAATCTCCATCCCTGAGGTAGCTTTTTTGTGTGCCACTGGTCAAGTTATCCAACTTCTCTTCATGAAGGTTCCCCTTCTCTGCATCATGGTATTGTGTTGAGAGTCCTCAGGGGCCAGAGACAGTCTGTTGGGCTCTAGGCTGCAAAAAAAGACCCTGATTTTGTGTCCATGGCACCACAAGTATGGACCCCAGAAAAGCTATGTTTGAGTTTTATCAGCTTTAGGGCATTCAGTTAATTCTCAAGTGTTTAGCACTCTCCCAACCAGGAGGTAGGATTGCACTGGATTAAGAGATTGCATTGGTTTAAAAACAAATAACTGAAGCCCTAGACCACACTCATTTTTAACTTTCTCCATCTAGGTGAGTTAGTAAAGGAAGCTAGGGAAAATGCACATCTCTGAGTGTGAGTAGATGGGAGCTGTTGTATCAACTCCATCCTTGGAGTGGGGTGGGAGAAGATGTGTGATGTCTGGGAAACCGCTCTCACCCTATGCCCTGTTGCTAACAGCTCGCTCTACACAGGCAGCTTCACGAATGGGAGGAAATGGCAATTCTTCTAATGGAAAGCATCTTCTCTCTCCAAGAACAGATTGCACTCATTCTGGTAACACCTGCCAGAGCCAAATAAAACCTGCTGGAGTAACACAGCCGCTGCTGAGCCACATGCCATGTTCCAGCTTTCAGAGCAGCCATTTCCCACAGCAAAGAAACTCTCTATGTCCTGCTGTCTTTGCTCTCTAGAGATGCTGGGATGGCCAAAGGAACGTGCCAGACAGAGAGCCTCTAGGATTTAAGTGGCCTTGAAGGGAGAAGCTCATCTTGCTCTCCGCTTCTGGAAACTGCTTCCTCCCCATAGTATTCTTTCTCCTGACTCTGTCACCTGACTTCTGCCCTGGAGCTAGGGGGGCTCATACTTTTACATTGAGAGTTGGTTTTAGGGATTTTTGTAGCTCTTAAAGTCTACATTATCTGCATCAAAATAAACTGCCATTATATAAAAAAGGAACTATTAATCTAGAAATTTTCACCACTTCAAAAAATTTTGTCTTCTAACTGTTGGAAACACAGACATAGCCATACTGCAGTCAGCTGGTTTTTTTCATTGCTTTAGAGAAAAAATAATGAGCCAATTAAGCAATCTCCCCTTTTATCGTGACATTACTGTTTTACAGCATGAACCTATTTCTGATATGTAGGATATACTATTTCTAGTGAAATCTGTTGAACTCAGAGCGTATTTATTTATCACACAGACCTTGAAATTAGTAAAATAATCGAACAGGTGTGCTCGATTTTCAACAGCCAAACCTCTTAGTCTGCATCACCAAGAACCAGAGATGTTGCAGAGAGGCATCTAAGACTTTTGTGTGTTCTCTCCTTGTAACAATGATCTCTGATATTTTTTAGCTTTTCTTCAAGGCTTTTCTCTCCTTTTCATCCCTTGCCCTTCCCCCAGTACAACTTTTCGATAGTCTAGCTGCCACTAAAGAATTTCTTCATTTCTTTAAGTATTTTTTTCAAAGAAGCCCTAGGAAGATTTACAAAGGTATTGTATTCATTTACAATCATGTCTCAGTTCTTCCCATAGAGAAGACATGTCTGCAGAAAAATCCCCAGTGTTCATTAGAAAATAATGTTTTGTTTTCCCATCTCTTGGGCTACTTATCCGTTGGCTATTCTGTGAAAAGTTAAGGAGGAATTCACTTGGATACATGGACATGCATCCTAATCTCTTAAGAGATTTGTTTGTTTAGGGCTCTCTCACTTCAGCCTTTTTAGGGCACAATCACTTTTAGCTTCCTCCAGTCTTGTTATCCTGGGTGTTCAGAGGAGCTGTAGTACTGCGTGAGGTGCCGGGTTGTCCACTCTTGGAAGGTTTCTAGATCTGTCTAGACAAAAGCATGACAGACCTGATCCAGTGTTGGTAACGGTCCTGCTCCAAAGGCAAGGTAGGTTGGGAGGCCCCCAGATGTCCCTTCCAACCCAGATACAGGCAAAAAGTTATATGCCATCAGCAGAGGGGATTTAAGGGTGGATGCCAGCATCAAACTGGGTAGTTGTTCTGCCCTCACACATTGGAAAATAGCCTGGAAAAGGTTGTTCCTTATCATCCTCAGCCTCTACAGCCTACAAAGGCTTTCGAGAATGCTTCTAGGACCAGCTGCTAAGTCTACCTTAGACAAGCTATCCAGGCCATTTTTTTCCATCTACCATTCTACAGTGAATCCAAATGGTAAAATTCTGGGTTTTGACAGCATCTGAGGGTTACTGGGTGAGAGTCTTCAAGTTAGCCTGAGCTCTTTTCCTTGTCTTACTTTTATTTTTCTCCCTGATTGGTGGGGGTTTTTTTGTTGTTTTGTTTGTTTGTTTGTTTTGTTTGCCTGAATGGATGGAAATATTTCTGTGGTTTTGGGTTTTTTTTAGATAAATGTTTAGTCTCCCTGGAATACCCTTTCAAAACTTGCAGACCAGCAGAGGGACACAGGGTGGGGGTGTGTGTGTGTGTGTGTGTGTGTGTGTGTAATCAAGAATATTTTGAAATTTCTTGAAATATTAATAGAGCATAAGTGAGAGCTGAGTAGGTGGGGATTCAATTTTTCCAATGACAGCAACTCAAATAAAACAGGTTAACTGTAAGGATTTGTCAGAAAAATGTCAACTTTTCTATGTTTTCCTGTTAGTGCATAAAAAAAAGCGATGTGGAAATAAGAGTCTCTCCCCCTTAGTGCCTGATGGCAAAGCTTGTCAGACTGCTTAAATGGAAGGGCTGGTCATCTTCTCAAAAAAAACCCCAAATGCCTCCTGCAGTACTGCTCTAACAGTTTTCATTTACAGATAAAAATCGGACAAAACTTTGAGTGGTTATTTCCTACTTCTGTTTTCTCTTCTATTGATTTTAGGTTTGTATGGGAGTACACTGAAGGCTCAACATCTTCTGCATCCTTCACTGGCAATTAATTTGCCTCTTAAAAGAAAGTGGCTCATCCGAGCTATTGTGGAGCACAAGTTTTGGGTCCCTGTGCTTCTTGCAAGCACAGAAGCAATATGCACATGGCTTGTCTGTCTGCCTGGCAGCTATTTGTTATCCCTTAGGGTGGGAAGGCAGCATGGAGATGCCTGGCAGAGCTGGTAATATTGACAAGGGCCACTATGCCATAGTCACTGCCTCTGCACAGCAAATCAGTTGAACTACCAACAAACTCTGAGCTTCAAGCAAGAAGGGCAGCACTTGAGTTTTGCTCTCAGACTAATTACAATGGCTGCTTCCTTTTAAGTGGTGTTCATGGAGCCAGATTTCCAGTCTTCTCTTTCTGCTCTGCGTGCTCTGCATATTTAAATGAGCCTTACTGAAGCCCTCTGTGAGACTGCTGACAAACTCACTGCTCTCCCTCCCTTGCAAATTGGCACAGAGACCAACTTGCTGTGATCCCTCTCTGTCTGTGATAAGCAGGCACTAGTCATGGTGAGAACGTGTAAGTTCTTGAGCAGATGAGACCACAGGTTTCCAGGAAGATGAAAACAGCTGTGATTTTTTCCCCATGGGGTTCCATCACAACACAGAACAGTGCAGGACTTGTGCTCTGTGGTGGTTTGCTGTGGTATCTGTACAAAAGGCTTTATCTAGTCGTCTTTCCTCTCTAGATCCCATCAGTAAAGCATCTGTGTGTGGGCTTAAGTCACACGAGTGATCTGTCCTTGAAGGTTTCTAAGACAAACGCAAAACCAGCCTGACCTAGTGCTGGAGATAGTCCTGATCTGAACCAGAGATTGGACTGGAGGCCTGCAGAGACCCCTTCCCGCCAGCACATTATTAATTGCTGTGAACTAGCATGCTCCATTGCCAATTTTTGCAAACATAGCCCCCCTCCGTGCTTCCAGGGGTTATCACTGGGCTGCAAGGCAGCTCCTTGCACCTTCTGGGGGCAGGGAGGGATAGGACCCCCCTATCCAGCCCAGTGCAAGCTCACGGCAAAGGGAAAAGCTCCCTTCACTCTCAGGAGCAAGAGGGAGCCATGAGGCATCGGTGAGCAGCATGTGGCAGGGGCAGCGGAGTCAGCAGTGCCCAGCATGGCCATTGCAGCCCAGGCCACCAAATCCGAGTTTGCCTTATGCTCTTCTGCTCTGCTTAATTTCTGTCTACAGTACTAACTGCAGAATACCCACATCTAGACATGGCCCCTGCCATTTCCAGCCACTGAAACGATTTCAGACCAGAGGTACCAACATTTTGCTTTCTTTGTTTTTCCTTTGCATTAGTTTTGCTAGATCGGATGTCTATGCTCTCAATTCTGCTGTAGGAAATACAGTTTCTTACTCTTATTCAGGACATGAGACCTGCCAGGTGTGGTGGAAAATGTGAACATCCTAGACATGGGAAAGAAAAAAAAATGATAAGGGGATGCAAGAGCTGAGAGTCCATCAAAGACAGTGCTATCTTTGACTTGGTAAGCAGCAGAAATACAAAGCTTGGATCACATGAGCTTATTGCTGATTAAGTTAAATGGAGAGGGATGAGTAGGGACTACTCGGATTGGAGAACACAGGAAGCTGCTTGAGGAAGCTGGCTTGTCTGAAGGGGCTCAGGACACAAATGTAGAGATGTTTGGGGCTCCCCTGTTGTTTGGGAGGGGAACCAGCCTAGAATGGGAGTCCCAAGCAAGAGGAGTTCTTATAGGGAAAGTTTAGGTGAAAATCCTCCTGGAAAGGATGCTGAGGAATAATCAAAGAGGACACAAAGGCAATTATCTCTGGGCTCATAAAATACAGGGAGAAGGTGAGATGTGCCAAAAGGTCTTTTAAATTGACCAGAAATTAAAATTTCCCCTAACTGCTACTGAATTCAACACATGGTATTCCACACACCCTGTGTTTTGGGTAGTTTCCCATGCCTGTCCAGTAAATACAATGTTCATGCCATTCCTTGTTTTCTCTGCTGATACAATGAAGATGCAGCCACATGTTTATTAATTATTTTCTTATGCTGCCAGTACTGCCGGGTTTATTGCTGTTAGCACCGGTCCGCTACTCCCAGGAGGGATTAAGAGTCTTTGTTGGGCTTCTCTAGAAGGAAGTGGTTGAATTGATGGTGGTCTTTTTCCCAAATTACTGTTATTGTTGCTTTTTTTAAAGTGGGGACATTTCACTGAAAATGTGATAGTGTTCCATCTGGTTCTGTGACTGGTTGAAAGCCAAAAACAGATATGGAACTTTTCATTTGAGTAATACAGTTTTCAGAATTTTAGATATTTATTGTACAGAAAAAATAAATTCTAGAAAATGTGGGAAGCTCTTTCTGCCAGAGTTGGGTCAGGTCCCACTTTTCTACTAGCAGCTTAGAGACTGTACCAGTGGTGTGACTAAGGTGCAACTCCCAGTCCCAAGTTCTGCTCCACCAGTCTGTGCTTTGCAAAGTCCTGCGCTTCTCCAGAGCAGGTTGGTTGACCTGTTTCCCACTGGCAGCTAAGTATCCTGAAACGATGTGCAAAATGTGAGTGAGGTATAGCCAACTTACCTCCTGGCTTTGCATATTTACAGAGATGATTTAATGATAAGACTCTGTGTTTGTGTGTAGTCTTTTTTTAACTAATATTGGGTCTTTGAACACAGTGGCAACTCTAATTAATTATAAATGATCAGTGATTCGTAAATATGTCCTTAGTTTTGTATTGTCTTGCCAATTCCCACCTATTTTCAGAAATATTTCCTGTGTTACAGCTGAAAAAGGCTTGTTGCTTGGAACCTCCTGAAATGAAATGTATTTTAAAAAATCATGTAAAAGCATTTCAGCAGCAAGTGTTCATTTTCAGCTTGGCAGTACAAAATGCAGGAGGCCAGGGCATCCAGCAAGCTCTGCCTCATGACTTGTCATGGCAAGCTGGTATTTCCCTTCCCAATAGCTGTTCTAGCAGCAGAAAAAGTGGGCAAGTTAACTTTGAGTGCTGGTTGAAGCAAGGCAAACTGAGGGGGAATGGGGTTATCTGCACCCACTCTGTGCTCGCACCCCTGTGGTGGGATGCAGAGATGAACACCCCCTTGCCCCTCTCCTGGGGCAGGGATTACAAGGAGCAATGTGCTTGTATCTGCACCATCTCCTTCACTGCTCAGCTCTCCTGTGTAGGACTGCCTGAGCAAGGAACAGAAATTCATGGCCACTCTTGCAATTCAGTGCAAAAGCCTCTACTTAGGTACTTAGCATTTACTTAGCAAAAAAGAGGGACAGACTTTCCCTTCAAAGCTAATTCCCATAAGATGTTCAGATCCCAGGAACAAGACTCTTGCTAGTCTTGATGTTGCCTGGCAGTTGTGGTGAGGCTTTCAGCTTCTCCCAGCTTGCTTTTCTCTTCTGAAAAGTGAGGTTATAAATGCATCACATGCGGAAATCTCTTGCAAGGTAGAACAGTACTGTCGTATAAACTCAGAGCAGTTTCTTGGGGTAATTGCTGCATTCCTCTGCTAATACAACCCAGAGCTGGTGGTGGCTTCCACCTTCTCCAGTGCATATGTATGGAGGAGCAGTCTCAGTGACTTGAGTGTGAAGCACTGCCATAATGTGACTTGTGAAGTTCAACAATGTGTCCAAGTTGTGTTGAATTCAGCACCTTGGGAACAGTGCACCAGGGACAATCCTGCCTGGCTCTTTCCTGGACACAAGGCCACACCACCTGTTTCGAGGGAGCACAGTGCATCTCCTGACCGCAGGCTGTGCCTGCCATGGGAGGGGTGGCTGGCAGGCAAGGAATCCTCTCATTTTCCATTCGGATGCAGGTTCAAGTGCGTGGAAGGCTCCAACATATATATATATATAGTGCAAACTAAATTGAGATGGGAATAAACAGAACTATTTATAAACAAGTGAGTAAATTAAGACCACACTTTCTCCACACCATATTTTTTTTGCAGCGGTACTCAAGCTCCCTGGATATTCACTGCTGTTGCCTGGGATGAGCAGCGCTGGGGAGGGAGGTGCCATCTTCTTCATAACCCTGTTATCATTTGGTGTTGTGGGGTTTTGGTTTTGTTCTTCACTTTTTAACATCTTGTCCCTGCGGGAGCGCCCCGGGATGGCGCTGCCCGTGCCCCCCCCCGCTGCCGCCTGCGCTGTGGGGGGGCAGCTGTGCCCGTGGGGCGGGCAGGGCGGGTCAGGTGACCCCGATGGGCCAATCACAGCGCTCCTGGCCGTGGCGCTCAGTACAAAATGGCTGCTCGGAGCCCGCGCCCGGGGCTGGGGCTGCAGGGCCGGGCTCGCCTCTCGCCGCCCTCCCCGCGCCGCTGCTGTTCCTGTTGCTGCCTTCTCTCTGGAGCAGAACGCGGTGCACACAGACGGGTCGGCTTCCCCCGGCTGCTCCCGCAGGCCGTGCGGCTGCTCGGGTTTCTGTGGGCTGTTGCTGGGGGCGCTGGGCCCAGTGCCCCCCCTCTGCTGCCGAGCCCGGTTCGGGCCTTCCCTGGCCCGGACACCGTTGCCACCCGGGAAGAGCAGGCTCGTGGCTGCGTTGTCATTTACAGATCTGGGCACAGTTACATCCTTCAGTATAATTCCCCATCTTTATTATTATTATTAAGATTGTTATTATTTTCTGTTTCATTAAAGCAGCTCTAGTTCTTTTCCCAACAACAAGGCGTCTCTCCCTTGTTCCCCTGTTGTCTTCCCATGGGAGTAGGGGGGGGTGGTGGTGTGTGATAACGGAGCATCTGTTACCTGGTTATTGGACAAACCTGTGGCAGATTAATTGGTGTGCCCAACATGGGGCATGAGTAATTTAATACTTTAATATTTCCATATGTCTTTCTTCTTCTGAAAGGTTGGAAATTAAAAAATAAAAATTATTAAAATGTCCTCAAGTGAAATATTATATGATGCCCTTTTTTCAAGTATAACACCATTGATCTCTTTGGGAATAAACTGGATAGTGGCGTTACCTGGGCACTCGGGCTCTATCTACTGAGTTGTATTGCTAGTTATACTTTCAATCAGAATCACAGAACAGCTTGAGTTGGAAGAGACCTAAAAGGTCATCTAGTCCAACTACCCTGCCATGGGAAGGGACATCCTCCACTAGACCTGGTTACTCAATCATTTAATGGGAAATTATACTTCTGCATTTTATACTGAGGTGATTCCATCAGAGTTTGGGGGTTTTGGAAATTGTACCTGTTTCTATATGTTAACTTTGTTATCAGTCATCCTCAGGTTAGTACAGAAAATTTTTATCCTGGTGCTCACAAACCAGGATGCGTGTCATAACTTAAGTTCTTTTAAAACCACTAACACTTCTAATACTGCCCCCTGAAGAGCAAATTGTTTGTAGCAAGTAGGTTTTCTGATGAATCCTGGTCCAAAACTACTAAGAGATTCACTAGGAGCCTTGGGCAAGTAGAAAGCTCTAAGAAGAGACCAGAATTGGTGGAGGAGCTGGGGAGAAGTGGAAAGCAGCCAGCCAGGGAAACATTCAGGTAGGGCCATTTCCACTTATTGTTTCCAGGTAGATATTTGCTTCTTCATTCCTGGAGCTAAGTACTATTCTGCTAAAGGACATTGGACACAGCTCTCTGAAACTTGGGTGTAAAATACTGCTATGGGAAAAGCTTTACCTGGACTTGCAGTGGAGTTTATGGTACTGGCTCCTGTGAGGACATATTGTAAATCCAGCATCAGGGCTAGTGACTCACATGCAGGCTGGCCTTTCCTGCTTGCCAGACTGAAACCTCTGGCAGTTTAGCACACACATTGACTCATGGGAGATGCTCAGCTTCCTGCCAGGCAGTGATGCCCACCTTGCAGTCTGACTCCTGTCATTTATTCAATTTCTACAGAGGTTTCTCTAAACACTGTCAAGTACTTTAACTTATGCTGCAAAGAAATATATAAATGAGCAGTATAGCTAAATCCATCTGCCACTCAAGTGCTGAGTGAAGTGATATCTACCTGAGTTCAAAGCTGTTCTGAATGGCTAATCGATGGCAAGTGAATCTGCATTAAAATGGGTGAGAGCACTGTGCTGCTGTGTTCCAGTTTCAATGGAGACATAAGATTTCATGCAATGAGAGGGAGACTCAGCAACAGTTGGAAGACAGAGGCAGCACCTCCTCCCTCAGTAACTCCAAATGGTCAGAACAGAGACCAGTCCCCATCTTTCACTCTCTGGTCTTGGATCCCTTTCTATCCAAATGTAAATCAGCAAATATTCATTTGATTGCAAGGCAGAACAACATCTCCAGCCAAAACCAGTATCTCTAGGTTGTATCCATGAATCATTTGCTGTCTCTATTTCAGTCCAAAAAGGATTTGCATGGAATCCCAGAGCTCGTAATGTATAGATGTGCCATTATGGGAAGAGTCTTCAGATGACCTGTAAACCCTTTATACAATGTCTGCCAGGCCAGAACAGGCTATGAAGTTTGTGGGGTTTTGCCCTTGGCCTTGGAGCAGTGGAGTTTGGATGAAATGCCACAACTAGAAAATCCCATCCCATTCCATCCATTTCCATCCAACTTGTCTCAAAAGTCCCCAGTCAGCACACTAATGCAGACATTTATTTTCTGCTTTCTCTCTAATTCCTATAGGCATTATTCTCTGGAGTGTGTTGCTGGCTACCAGCTCTCTGCTGCCTTGCTTGGGAGCATCCAAACCCCTGTCCCCTTGGAGTATACTCTGGGCCCAGTTATCACAGGCTCCCATGTGGATGCTACTGTCACCCCAGGTTACTTTGCTCTTTGCAGAAGTCCTTTCCACCTTCAGCTCAAGACTTGGCCCAATGTTTGTTGTCAGGACACTGGAGTAAAGCCAGGGTCATGTAAATCAGTCCTGGTGGTGAAGAGAAAAGAGGCAGATAAGTGTCACTCCAGCTCTGATGGCAAGCTGTGCATGCTGAAAGACAGCAGGACTCAGTTCAGGTCATAAGAGAGGAAATAAAGTTGTATATCTCTATGCTGAGTGTTTAGCGACTTGATCTTCCTCCTGTGAGAGTCTACTGTGACACATCCTTGGCTGAAGGGTAGGTGAGCATGTCTCTGTCCTAAATTCACTGGAGTGGGTTATGCATGGAGGGACACAAGGACATGAAGACAGCAAGACAGATGCAGCTGGCTCTTTCTTCTCAAAGCCTCATAAGGAACCTGTCTTTCCTTGCATATGACAAGTGAAGGCTCCCCTGGCCATCTTCCCTCTCTTCATCTCTTCATCATCCATTCTTTTCATCATTTCACCTGCTCTTCCTCTTCTTTGCAAGTGAGGGAGGTTGGGAGCAGGATAGTGTGAATAGGAAGACCACCCCTGTAGCTTGCATCTCCTCTGAACTGTCATCAAAGAGGGGTTGCAACCTCAAGGCAATTAATGTGTTGTGAATCCTCAAATCCTTGTGCTGTGATGTGAGCTGAGGTCCCAGATCTCTTAGGTGCTCTGAAAAATTTCATCCTGTGTTTAACACTGTCCTGGGCCTCCAGAACTGTGCATTTGCTGAAGTAGTACAGACCCAGCTGACACATCACTCTCTTCCTCAGCTTGTAGATGTATCACTATGGAATTCAAGCTGACTGCATTTCATCTGAGCCCACATGGGATCATGTGAGTCACTGTAGGCAAACCATAAGGCAATCTACAAAAAAAAGCAGAAGATTCAAGCAGGATGACTCTATGTTGAGCTTTTATTAACATTTCCAGTGATAGACCTTCAAGCACTCTCTCTATACAGCAATTATTTAAACTTTATAGCTAACTGATGTGAGTCCAAACTGCATCAGACACTCAAGCCTTCAGGTAAGAGCTCAGCAGCCACAAGCATGGCATGAATGCCTTTGAACAGAAATACTCAGGTCTTTCTGTAAATTATTGTCCCATTTTCTCAGCAGCCTCCCAGCTGACTGAGAGTGTTGCTGCAGTGATATTAGCTGAGACTGTGCACATTTATTGCACAAACACTGTGCAGCCAGCAGCAGAACAGGTAGAGCTCTCCAGTGACACCGTGAGTGGGTTTTGACTCAGTGGCAGGGCGAGAGTTATATTTGGCTCCCTTCAAAATGTTTGCTGGTAAACAACCAAAATAACTGAAATAATTCTGCCTATTTTCCTTGTTATTTACTGCCAATTAGAGATTAATAAAAAATTACTATCTTTAATGAGATGGTGACTAGAGTGATACTAGTGGTGAGCTTTTGATGGCAGAGTGTAAAGGGAAGGCCATGGGTGTGTACTGGGCGAGTTGTGCTACCGTAAACCTAAGAAAGGAAGAGGCCTGTAGGTTTTCCATAAGCTGTGGAGAGGTGTGCCTGAGAAAGGTTTAGCAGATCCTGCTCTGTGTGGCCATCAGTAGTTATGCAGCTATTCGGGGCAAAGAGGACTAGGTCTGCAGGGCTAAGCTGTGACTAATACAGTGCCTCAGCAGGGCAGAGAATCACCCTGAATTACTTATCAGCCTGTTCAAGCTGGCCAAAAAAAAAAAAAAGGTTATTTTTTTTTAACAGATGATTCTGAACCCCCTAAGCTGAACTAATTTTCACCAACTTCTGGTTAGATAAAACAATGGTGCTGGCGTGGGAAGGGGGTTGAGAAAGGAGGAAAGCATTCAGGTGGTGGGCACACAGGTAAATTCATCAAATAAGTTGATGAATAATAATGAACTTGTTCGGCTCTAATATGAATCCTAAAACTCTGATATTTCTTCTGAATTCCAAAGAGTTCATATCTTCTGGATTTGCACACAAGAAATCTTCTGCAAGTGTTCTACCATAGGCTACAACCAGCTGTAGCCTTGCCTTATTTTCTTTTCAAGCTTTAATCAGCAAAGAGGGGAACCAATCCATTTAGTGCAGATTTCTAGTAACATAATTAGTTACCTGAGGTCCTTTGTCTCCTTAAATTCAAAAATGTTACACTTCCCAAGCCCTTAAATGGATACGAAATTAAGTTATCTTTTGGGGTTGTTCTGGTGTTGGCATGATGGATTTTTCAGAAAGCTTATCTGCAGCACCAGGACAATCTGCCACTTAAAATGCAGCAGTGGGGATATTTTATTTTCTCATGCCTGGTCTGAAATCAGAGGTGTTCTTAATTAATTTTTAAAATGCTCTTTTAAAAGGCTCTAAAGTAATTAAAAGAATGACAGGAGATGTGGTATATTACAAGTGCCAAATGTGATTCAGACAAACTGTCCCTAGAAAATGTCTCTGACAATTCAAAGTCCTCTAAAATCTATTATTAAAGCCGTTGGGGCTTCTTTTTTTTCCCGTGCCAGCCAGAGTGCTAAACATAATGTCAGATCTAGCAAAATGCAAATTACTGTGGAGGGCTCTATTGTATTTTATTCTCTTCTCTAGCATTGGGAAATTCTGGGGTATATGGGTTGTAGCCGGTGTCAGCAGTTGCAAAGCAGCATGATTGCTCGGCAAACAATTTCTGCTAGCATGGCTGGTCTAAAGGAGTCTATGAATCTTCTCCCTTGCCTCTCCTATTTCTGTTTCCACTTTGCAGAGTGATATAGTAAGGGAGGGCTTTCCAGCCAGTCCAACATCTCCTTGCTCTCAGCTCTGGCATCAGCCCCATCAGTCTGGGGCCTCGTCCAGGTGAGTCTGGAAAGTTGCTGAAAATCTTCTGAAACTTTTGAAATTGTGGTTTCCTAAGGGTGTTTGGAGGAAAAAATAAAAAAGTGTACCTCAGAGCGAGTTTACATTATTCTTTCAGGCTTTTCTTCATTTAGGGGGATGCCTGTTCATTCAGAGCTAAGCGTATTATTCTGGTCTGCAGCCCCCTCTCATAACCTTGAGCCCCAGGACTATTTTCAGACTATGCCTGGAACAAACAAGTCCATTTCATCCTTCAAACCCCTCCTACAAAATTTTTTCTTTTTTTGGCTGGCATTCTACAAATAACCTCCTACTGCTGCTCCCCCATCACCTCCCAGCTCTTCCTGCAGTAATTTGATTACCCTCTGCCAGCAGGGGCTTTATTCCTTTGACAGCACCAACAGGAGCCAGTGCCACTTTTGTGTCACCAACTTGCTGAGCACATGGGGCACAGCCAGTCCAGGGAAGGGCTATACTGGTGGGCTTTGTGTCT
This sequence comes from Aegotheles bennettii, assembly GCA_013398125.1. Classification (NCBI taxonomy): domain Eukaryota; kingdom Metazoa; phylum Chordata; class Aves; order Caprimulgiformes; family Aegothelidae; genus Aegotheles; species Aegotheles bennettii. The sequence continues at coordinate 668,916 of VZRW01006609.1, forward strand.
CACACCTGAGCCTATCTCAGTGAGTTTACACTCCCCTTTCGTCATCTCAATGTCATATGAAGTGGTTTCCGTCATCCCAGGCAAAGCAGACGTCTCGTTGGAGCACTGGGAGTTGCTGCTGTGCACTGACTGCACATGTGGGTTGTCTCATGGGGAAGGGTAAGGAATAAAAGTGTTAGAAAGAGATTTGCCCTAAAAATAGATAAGGCATGAAAAGGGGAAGCATAGGGGTGGAGAAGAGGGGTTGAGAGCCCTGGAAGAAGAGCTGGAAGAGAGTTGCATACAGCAGTCCAGATGGCTGCAGGATGTGGAAGTCTCCCACTGCTCAGATTTGCCTAGCAACTCATTTCTTGGCTGCCAGAGTTCCTGTTGTATTGCCATACAGATGCAGCCTCCATCTGATGGGGAACAGAGGAGAAGGAGACTGTAGGAATGCATCCCCAGCCTTGGGAGATCTGTGTCTGATGCCTTGCAAAGAGGCTGCAGTGAAGGTGTTGACTCAATGGCTGCTCATAGCCCTGATGTGGTGTCTGCCACCTTGTCAGTGATTGCTCTTCTGCAGTCCTGCAATGCTCAGAAGCAAGGGTTAGTTAGGAGCCCAGCTTTGTGTATCAACAGTGTTCTTCACCATTGTGAACACAAGGATATGTCAGACTGTCATCTGCATGGTTCTCTAATTATAAGCACAGTGAAAACTATAGAAAAGTAGCCATTAGAAAGGTGCTGGTGGAAATAAACTGTTTTGACCCTGTTTTATCTCTGGTCACAGCAAGGTTAAAATATTCTTTTTGACCTCCTTGCGTATCTTCTGAGGGAGGGTCAGTTAGGTCTTATATTCCAACCCAATGGCACAAATTCCCCTGGTTTTGTGCCTTGTGAGTAACAAGTTGTATTATTAAGTAGTACAGGGTCCTTTCAGAGGCTGAGTTGTCTTCTTCCCCATGCAAGATGAGAAAAAGTCCTGAATCAGAGACAGAGGCAAAGCTCTTTGGCAGCAATGGTGACAGAAAAGCAATGGTGCTGACACCAAACCCCAAGGCTGGAATTCAAAGACAGCTGTGGGGTGTGTCTAAGAAAAAAAAGGAAAGGCAGCTGCTGGAGAGGGGAGGAGAAGGTCTGGGGATGCGTCTCCAGGGCCTGGGGTGGTATCTGGCACATAGGGCTGAGGTTGTGCAAAGTGTGAAGAGAAAAGGTCTGAAAGGGTCCCCAGGCCAAGCAGTGTGGTTCATAACCAACCAGAGATCACAGAAAGGAGCAACGTAGGTGGTTTTGTGTAGGATAAAAGTTTCCATGGAGTGTGTTGGAGGGGATTTGTACCCAGAGTCTCTGTTTGGTCCTCTCTTCCCTCTTCAGTTGTGGTTCACTGGAGCTAACAGTGCTTCCACCACAGCCCTGGGCCCTTCAGCATCTCTTCTTCTCTTCCTTGGTCTGCTTTGCCTGGAGAGCTTTTCCATCAGCTTGTAATATGTCAAATTGTGCTCCTTGCTTGGCAGTGAAGTCGCTGCAAGCCCCAGTGAAATCCATTCAGGCATGGTGGATATCTTTTCTGACTGTGCAGCATTTCCCAACAGATGCAGCATTTGCAAGAGGCAAGCTGAGGAAGTGTTTCCATCAACAAAGAGAGACAAATGTCAGTGTCAAGGCCTGGGGTGCTAAGCAGCCTCCACACAGGGCAAAGGGGAATCTTCATTCTGGTCACCTCTATGGTCCATGTGACGGGGGTACCTTCATGGACTCCCAGTGCTGGTGGGAAGGGACCACCACTGGTCCCCAGTCTGACCTCTCTCTTGGAGCAGGAATATCACAAAGATATAAACCTGCTAGTGATTTTACTCTCCAGCCTCCATAAACAAAGCAATAAGCAGTGAAGCATAGCACCTTGCTGGATGGAGCTCCATGCTAGATGGGCTTCAGTAGCTTCCCTGGGAGGAAGGTGTGTGAGAAACAGCACAGACCAGCATTTGTGATTTCCCCTGGGAAGAGGGCAAGAGCAAAGGTGTTCAGAGTTGGACACTTTCCCTTCAGCTTATGCACACACACAGTATTCAAGGCAAAGCTGCTTTAAGGAGAGCACCAAGCGTCTCTTTCCAAAGTGCAATTCTTTAATCCTTTCATAGGATTGTGATTTCTTCGACCCACCAGGGAGGAATTTGACATGTCTCACCAGGAGGCCAGGTTTAGAAAATATGTCATAGCTTCTGCAAGAAGCCTACTTGCCCACCCACTCTGCCCTGAAGGCCTTTACCCGTGTCTTATTTTGAATCTAGGACAGCATTTGTGGCCTACAGACCACAACTCAGTCAATGCGGAGAGCAAAGGAGAAACATCTCAGTGAGGCCCCTCAGAGCAGCCTGATTTACCCTCTTGACTGAGAAGAAACATCAAACATCAGTTTATTTCTAAGCAGCTTAGTAGCAGATATGCTGAGGCATGGATCATCTTCAGACATAGTATCCTTGCAGTTGTGTTTGAATCATGCCCCCGTAAGTTGCTGAAACCATCCAAAAAGCTGAAAAAAAACATGCTTATGTGTTATTCAGCAGAGTCAGCCTCAACCCAGGAAAGAGTTCCTGTGCACCAGCTGAAGGCTCTCCTTTGAGCGTACCATTGATTGCACAAATGCTCTTGGGCATTTGATGCTTTGAAACTTGGCTCAGTCCTTCTGTCACAAGAATAAGGAGGCTGAAATGTAAGTCTTGACATCTGCCTGGAGACAGTAATGCTTCTGCAGCAGCCGAGCCAAAGTTACACACACAAGGGGATTATTTTCTTGAAAAACAAGAAAACCCCCCAGGAAGTTGAGCGAATCGGTCAAGAATTGGAAGAGCTGGTCTGTAAAGAGGCTGGGATGATGTGACTTTAGCCCAGGAAGCAGGTGAGGGGAGCAAAACATGACCTGCTTGCAAAGAAACCCAAGAGCGGTGGGACTTGCCTGTGGGCAGGAGTTGCGAGGCAGATATTGGCAGTTAGTCAACAGTCATAATGATCTTTGGCATCTATTGACAGGTATACAACGTGACAAATTTGGTAACAGTGAGCCTGCAAAACCTTTCTGTGCATTGCAGCTTTTTCTAGGAAATTGGCCCCTTTGTCTTTCTCCATGTAGCAGGAAATAGGAAAATTGACTGCAGCTTCTCTCCCTTTTTATCTGTCCAGGGAACCAGACCTCCAAGCAGATAACCTCCCACACTGAGCTGGTTTGAAGAACTTTGCAAAGCCATTGCACAAAGGAACTGGGTAAGAGAACTGAGGAATGAAAAGTTTGCTACGTGTTTAAAAACCTGCTTATGAAAGGGCCCAGAAATACAGCACGAACAACTCTTTACAGTGGTTTAATTAGCAAAGGGTTTATAACACTATAATAAGTCTTAAACCTATGTCACATAAAATAAAAGAATAAAAGGCCCCTCTGAGCTAGCCTGCCCTCTGCTACTGAAACCAGACTATAGCTAAGAGTTATGGACCCCTGTTTTTTCATTTGAAGTGTCACCATTTACACTGGTTTTCCATTTGTGTTGTGCTGGGACTGATCATGGTGCTCTGTGTGGTAACATGTTATGGCTATTGATAGCCACCAAACACAATAAATCCCTGTTACCTACTGTTACAGGGAGGCAGAGTAACTTTTTTATTTAATGAAAAATCCTGAGAAAAATGCATAGTGCACATTTCTGAGTTTTTCAGAAAGGTTTGAGACAGCAGGAAGATTTCATTTAAGAATTTAGCTTTATCTGACAACCAAGCTGTAATATTAAATCCTCCTGAAAATTGCCATCAAGAATTCCAGGCTGGGTATTATTAGAACCGCTAGTCTTTGCAATTGTTCAAAGAGGTATGGGAGTTTGACATCTTGCCCTGGTTATGGGAAAGATGCTAATACACAGCTGGGCTCAGGAGCAGAGGAAGCTATTCTGGTTAACACCATGTGATACCCATTGTGACCTAAAGGGAAAGAAAGCCTGCAGGCAGCCAAAGCCTGCTTCTGTGCAGTTAAATTTAAGGAGTTGAAGGCAAAAATACAACAGTAGAGGTGCAAGGTTTTTCTCTCTTAGAATTAATCTAGGAACTAAGTCAAACTGTTTCTTTGTGAAGGGCCATCTAAAAGCACATTTGTAAAATCATTGCTAATCTACAGGAAACTTGAGGTCTGGGTTACAATTTGAGCCGTTTGTTTCTCGCTTCTTCCTACAACAGAGTTTGCACTCACACAGGCCAGTCCTCAGGGAGCTAGAGGAGAACCCATCCAACAGCTGTTGCTTGAATCAATGTGCAGCTGAGTTTCATATAAAAGCTTGGAAGGGGAGGAACTAAGGAGAGGCAGCAATGTTCCTTTCCACCTGCAAGCTGGCTCAAGTAGTGTTCTTGCTCTCTGGACAGTCAGTGTACAGGAAATTTTTCTTTGGTACGTGGTGAGGTGACTAGACTTACACATCCTAACGGGGCAGATCTTGGTGCAGTGCCCCATCTGCCACAGGAACAGCATGTGCCTTTGGGCCTTGGATGCTGTCCTTGCCCTGCTTGTCTCCTGCAGCACACAGCTTTGAGCTCATCTGTTCCTGCCAAAGCACACCCAAAGGGCTACATGACCCTGATTTTCCTGTGTGTCCATGGGCTGGTTACCATCAATAGCTGCTGTGGCAAGGTGAAAGCCATGAGCAAGCCTGCTGGGCCACTGCCCCATCCCTCCCTGTTTCTTGTCTCTCTCTCACCTTGCCTCTCTGCACACCATTCTTTCACAAGGATGCAGGCCATGGTCTGCTCCTCCACTTCATGCTTCCTTCTCCCACTCCTTTCCAGAGCCCTTTTTCCTGTTGAGCACTGTGATTTCTCCTTGCTTAAAAACGTGGCTCAGAGAGCTGTCTTTGGGGGTTGGCAGCTAACTGGCACAGCTGCTGGTGGGACTTGGGCTTGCTTATTCATACTGCTATGCTTGCCTATCAGCCTGAGTAAGACTGATGGGAGGTGCAAAACACAGGAATCCCATGGCAGATGAGATTAAAAACGTCTCTGTCGCCTTCACAGAGAATCAGCACTCATGGCTGTTAAAATGAACAAGGTACTGTCCTACCAGAACAAGACAGAAAAGAGGTTGAACACAGTTTCCCATGGAAAATAAACTTACTGGGATGCTGAAATCTGAGCCTTTAAAAGGACTTGATGGCTTCAGTGACAACCAAGCCTGTCTGTCCCCTCCATGGGCTGATACAGGCAGGCTCATGTCACAACAGCAACTTGAACTAGGGTCTTACCTGCAGCAACTGTGTTTGTACCTTGCCTGTTATTGTCCTGAGTCTCTAAAATGAAGCTTGATTGTTTGTTTTGGGTTTTTTCTTTTAGTGTGCCATTGACAACACAATCCACACGGAAGAGTGCTTTAGTATCATAAGCCCATTCTGATTGCTGCCACATCTCATTGATAACTTGCTGCCCTGCTATTGCAACTCCAATTTCACAGCTCCCCTTCACACTCTCTCTGGTTAATCACTGCCATTTTTAGCTTGCTGATGTTAACTGGTAATTTATTGTGGCTCTGCCCATTTGATGGACACTGACTTCACCTCACCACCAATGCTTTTACCCCACTGCCTCTCTGCGATTGACTGTTAAAACTAAAATCCATGATAATTAAGTTTGAAGCTGGTCTGAAATCAGAATCATTGTTGTAATTGATTCACTTTAATTGTGGTGTCTCAGCTTCCTGAGTCAGTGCTTCCATTCACTGCTGCCACCTTGAAGGATGCACAAGGATATCCTGCCCAGCCCTTTGGCAGCTACACCTGAGAGACCAAAGCAGCACAGAACTGCAGTCCCCATGGCCCTACAGCTCAGGAACAGGAAAGCAACTGCCTCACAGCAGACCCTCCTGCATCTGTCACCAGCAGAGGCTGCGAGAGGGTGCCTAGAGAGAATAAGAAGAGAGCAGGGCACCGTGCTGCTCTCTCTGACCACAGGGAAACATAGCCTGTCCGTACCAGAATTCAGCCCCTTGCCCTTCCTGGAGGTAGTTCACTGGGAGAACTAAAAAATCAGCATCTTCATCCCAATGGACGGAAGAATAGCTCTAACAGATGGTGAGCCTGCACACAGAGAGTGAAAATGTTGGGGAGTCAGCAGAGGGAGGGGAGCAAGATGCTCCCAAGATGAGGGGACCCAAGATGAGATGAGCTGGGACGGCAGTCTGCTGCTGCACTGGCTAGTCAGCGAACAAGCCTAGTTATTGCAGCAGATGGATCCCCTGCTAGTAAAGGCATACAGCTCCCTGCTGCCCAGGAACCTGGGCTTTCTTTTGGATGAGCTGAGCCGGAGGCCTGGAGGAGCTCCCCCCATCCCACACTCTTGCGCAGCCACAGCAGGTGATCTCCACAGTGGGAGCCTCATATGGGAGATGGTCAGATTCTGCTGCTGGGATCTGCAGCAGTCTGGGCCCATTACTTTATTTTCCCATTATTTTCCACAGCAAAGAAAGAAAATGAGCAAATCTCACATGGTTTTGTCTCAGCTGGTAATGTTTTTGCACTCAATAGCATTTCCAAGAGAGGGAGACTGAGCAAGGACCTCTGTCAGTGAGTCAGAAAATTATTATTTTCCCCTCTGTATATCTTAAATTTTCATCTTAACACTTTGCTGTTAGCATTTTTCCACGTTGACAACTGTTTGCTGAAACACTTTTAGCAGATACCTGAGCACTTTGGAAAAACCCTCCTGGCCACACAGCTCTTAAAATATGTCCAACTTTTCTAACTAGTGGTTTGTTAAAGTGGATGGAGAATTTCTTTAGAGAGCAGAGAAGGAAATAATAATAGGGGAAAAAATCCTGGAATGTGTCAAGGTCAGACTGTAACGACCTGATCAAATCTGACTGGATAAGACATGGAAATATCAGGTATTCTAAAAATAAGAGTTCAAATACCTGGGGCAAATCACTCTTGTTACGCCTTTCCTGTAGTTCTCCCTAAGAATGGAAAAAATGTGTGAACCTGAGTTACCTGACAATTTCAAAGCATGCTGAAATCCAGGGGAATCTCTAGCTGCCTTCTTAAATGGCCTGATATATTACTCTTGACAAAGGAGTAATTACAATACACGGATGGCTACTCATCCATGTGTAGGGTAGGCTGTGCCCAGAGCTAGGGGGCTTTTGGAGGAGAAATTGTTCAAATGCTCCTGGAGCCACTGGGAATGCCTAGTCTATGGAAAGTCAATTATATGTGTCCCTACATCTTTTTGTCGCCCAGGAGCAGCCATTAACTTTAGTAATGGGGAACTTTACAGTCTGTCATATCCTCCAGGCAAGGTAGCTTCAGTCTGTCAGCCTCGTGGTTACACGCACAGGACAGAGTCCTGGTGCCTCCAGCCCAAGGTAGATTTCCCTCAATACCTCAATATTACTTGCTCCTGTCATGTATAAAATGCACCCTGGCAATGGAAAGCCTACTGAGATAGATTTCAGATGTGTTGCCCATGGAGCATGTAGCTGCCCATCACTGCAACGTGTAGTAGCCCCATTGTGATATGTAGTGATCTAGATGTGGCTGCATATCAGGCCACCGCTAGCAATGTGCATTGCTGAGTGTGGCTGTGGCTGTCCAGAACCTCACTGGAGCTGAGGAGCAACTCTTCTTCCTTTGGTTAGGAGAAGCAGTGCCAGACCCTTAGCAGCAGCCGGAGGAGCCAAATGACCTAGTAAACATTTCTGTACCTCACAGCCTGTTTACACACATTGGGCATGACTGTTTTGAATGAGATGCCATCTGGAATAAGAACAGGCAGCTTCAAGCATGTATTTGAGCACTCAGCAAGTTTAGAAAGCAGACGAAAATGTGGAGGTTAACATTCAGATATTTCCCAAGCTCGTATACCTGGAAGCCAAATACTCCAGCTAAACAGATTGTGCTCTATTAAATCAGAACAGCACATTGACAAAATCTTAGCCCACAAGATGTCATCTGGATCATCGTTACACAACAGTGTGTCCATTGGCTATGGATATTCTCCCTGCATTCTTAATAAAAACATTAATGCCTTGCTACCTTCGTTGCCCACTCCAGCCACATTTCAAGGGAGGAGGGATTAGTTTCCCAGGACAAACAGTACATTTAGATGCTGGGTGTTTGGAGTGTCTTTTGTCCTAGGGTGCTTCTGTGCTCACACAGCACCAAACACAGTGGGATCCTCATCCACCTCTGGATAACCCATATAAATAACTATGAATATTACCAGCTCTTTGAAGACAGTTGTGTGAGCTAAAGTCAAAACCTATTAACCTCATTCTCAGGTAGACTAAAGCCATTTTAAGCTGCTATGGCAAATGGAAAGGGCTTCATAATTATAGCAATTTATATTTATAGTCACTTCAGGGAAATGTTCTTAGACCTTTCTTCCTCCAGTTAATTGACAGACATTTAACTTAAGGTATTAAAAACCATTGCAAAGACTACAATAGATTCTCTTTCCTTGTATATTCACAGCTGCAAAGTAAGCTGACATCTAGTTTTCTCGATTTGTGGACCCTTAGACATTTTCTATTGCAAGTGCATTTAAGCTTCCTGGGAACAGACTTGCTCTTTTTTGCAGATCTTTCAGAGCTGCCTGGTGCTTACAAGCAGCAAAATATTGCTCTGGTGCAGGAGGGGAAGAGGTGACAGTCTTGTTCAGAGAGAAAGGCTAAAGAACAGAAGCTTTTCAAGGGCACCTTGCATAGCAAAGGAATGTGGTTTTGGTGTATTTATCAAAATTTATAATGTGCTTGTCATCATGGTATCTAAGCATTACATAATGGGTTTAAAAAAAGAGCAGCAGCCTGGGGCTGTCATTTAAACCTACTTAGGTTTTGAAGGCTGAGGTGGGATGGGGGAGATGGAGCGGTGCACAAAGATTTAGAAATGCCATTAAAAAATCAAGGGGACACTTTTAAATCATTCATAGTCAGATGCTTCTCCTCTTTCGCTGAAGCCAGGTTTGCGTGCTACATGCAGTACCAAGTAGTTCCCCCTCAAATCACCTTTGCTGGGCCTCTCTCCACTTCCGAGATCTTCAGTTCTGCTCCTTCTGCTGGACCAGAGGGAGGACATGGGGCACCACACAGTGGGACCTGCTTTCCCCTCAGCACTTGGCCAGCCAGATGCATCTGTATCACTCATTTCCTTTGCACTGGTCTCAGGAATCTGCTATTGGATAATGAAAACCCCCAGGCCCAATCCCAAGACCCTGCCAGAAACATTAGCATTTTCTTCTTCCATTCAATTAAAAAAACACCTTTTAACATTTGTATCCCCTGAAGGCTGCACACACTAAATCCAGTCACCTTGCACTCCTCAATAACTGGAGCAGAACAAGCTCTCTTTCCTTGTGAAGTATCTCCAGCTGCTGGCCAAGTTTTATTGTCCTTTTGTGGATTTTCTCCAGCTGCTCAGTAGCCTCCAAAGCAGCATAGATCTGAGCCTGGCATGCAGGTTCCTCAAGGCCAGGCTTCTCAGCACAGCTGGCGCTCTACTACTGCTCCTTGGCACAGCCAGAGGTGACAACGTCTGTCTTGACCACAGCATCCCAGTAACATCCCCTCACCCTTCCCATCATGTATCTCTCATTAGCAGAGGAATCTGGAAATTAGACCAAACTTTTGTTTTCCCCTCTCCCTTCTGAAAATGCTTGTGGATCAAAACCACTCAGAAGATGACTGGCACTGGAGAAAACAAAACATTTCTATGTGACGAGATTTTAAGCAAGAAGCAGCTCCCACTCCACCAATTCCTCTGTGTTGCTCCTTTTGTGTAAATACAGTTGTATGTGATCTTTTGATTAATCTGAGTCTGATATGACTACAGCAATACATTATATTCTTCATTGGGACGAATGCATTCCATAATCCACACTCCATTACATTGTTTAGGCAGTAAAACCACAGTGTGACACTTGCACATCCACGCTTTCAAGACGCTTGAAAGAATTTGGGTGGGAGGGGGAATTCATATTCCAGAAGCAATGTTGAAATGTTGCCTTTTCTTTCTGCTTCATAATTAATCACTGAGCCTTAGTCATACCAAGATCGGTGGCTGAAACAGGACAAGTCCCTGACTATAAATCTGGCACTTCCTCCAGGCCAAACTGGAAGAAGTGGCTTGGGTTTTGGCTATCTTGTAAAGCTGTGTCTTGGCCAAGTAATCACCTCATTCTCTTTGGTGCCAGCTGAAATGATCTTCTGGTTATCCAAGAGTTCATCCTGTTTCCCATGGGCAAAGCCAGGATGGAGACAAGGGAGGGGACTCTGTTCTGTGCCACCTGAGACAGAAGGAGGGATGGGCTGCCTGAAAGCAGCCATTTCAGGGTACAGCTGTGTCTTCACTGGGAAGGAGGGGTGTCTTTTTGTTGAGCTATTGCCTCCCAAGCAGTACTGGTGGGAAGGGTTTCCAGTCCAGCCCCTTGGTGACCCTCACTAGGTCTAGACAATTTCTGTAAAGCTCCAGGGATGGAGATCCTGGACTCTGATGAGCTGGCCCCAGACTGAATTAAAAATGCTAAGGCAAAGCAGGACTATCCCAATTCTTACTTATAACTCAGAGCTGACCTTAAGTAACTGCGCTGAGAGAGGAAAAATGCGCCCCTGTTCTGTCCAGCAGGACTCGTTATTAAGATATTTTGGGTATTAGCTGTCATAGCCTTAAAAAACCACTACCCTATGTCTGCAATTGGCTAGGTAGTTCTGGCAGGTTTTACTTGTGTTATATTTAAGGCTGGGCTGGCCACTAAACAGAGGACAGATGCTCTCTATTAACCCTTCCCCTTCTGGGAAGGGGAAGGGAGAGAGAAAAGGGAGACAGACTTACGGGTTGGAAAAATTAAAATCGCTTTAATGAAACAAAAATAATAAAGCACAAAATGTATAATAATAATAATAACAACAGAAAAATAATTAAGTATATACAAGTACATATAAAATGAATATCGTGCTCCCCCCACGGTTTGGGAACGCACGGATTTGGATCAAAAGCAGAAGAATGGACAGAATCCTGCCAGGATGCTGGCCATGGAAGAAGAGAGCGTGACCCTCGTGGTCCCTCAGCTTTAGACTGTGTATAATGCGTATGGGATGTTTGTTTGGTGACTTTTGGGTCATCTGCCTGGTCCGCTCCTCCCTGCAGGAGGGTCGCATGTGTGACCCCTTTTCCACCCTTTCCTTTCCAGCACATAAGAAGTGGTTTCTATAGGAATAAGTATAAGCAAGAGCCGCTCTGCATACCACTCATACCATTACCTCAGCAGGAACTGAACATCGAGCGTTACCACTCCTAGAAGCTGACACTGTCTGGAAAACATGCTGTTAATTTCAGGAAGTTCAGTCACTTAGAAGAGAATTAACTGAAAAGTAAAATTACTAAGAAGAAAATTGGTTCTGTCCTAGCTCAAACCAGCACAGCTTACAGCCAGCTTCAGACTAAATTCCAGGTCTCTTTCTACCCTAGAGCACAGTAATGCTGAGATGGTGGATTGGATGACATGAATTTGAGGTTATGATTCTAGGCTGGTTTTAAGAGCGTGGATGCAGCTGAACCTGGCAGCATTGTGTCAGCTTAGTACAGCCAGCCCCGCTTGAACATGCTCTCTCTGTCGGGAGCCTTTCTCCCCAGAAACTGAGACGGTTCCTTCTTGCTTTTGCTTCCTATTGGCCCGGGAGCAGGTAGGAGCAGCAGTTCTCACGAAAATCCCTGTCCCCTTTGCCTGGGAGAACGGGGCAGTGACCCTCTTGGGTGTGAGCCTCTGGCTGTTACCCAGCCATGGACTACCACCTAGATCCCTTGTGTTGGAAAACCACAGGGTGGTTTGGGGTCTGGGGGAGGCTGAGGAGGGCATGGTCTCAGCATGCCGACTCCTGTACCAACATTCTTCTGACAGTAAAGTCACAGCCAGATGTGCCTCTCTAAGCTTTCCACAGGGACAGAGGGCTCGCTGGTCTGTGCAGAATGTTTTTATAATTTTTATTATCACGGTGCCCAGAACTGGGCCAACGAGGCCCCCAGACTCATGTGAGGCAATGTGTCAGACAAGCGTTTGTCTGGGCGTGAAACCAGTGTGGAAAGTGACCAGCCCACGCGTTCACAGCAGGGCTATCTGCACTTCAGACTTTTCAACGCTATGAGCTCCACAGCTCCAGAAACACCTCCAGCTCGCTTGATAGGATGTGGCAGCCAAACGCCCCGTCCCCGGCTGCTGCTCCGTGCGCGCCACCGGTCCCAGCCCTGGGCAAGGCCGGGCCGCGGGGGGCAGCTGTGCCCGTGGGGCGGGCAGGGCGGGTCAGGTGACCCCGATGGGCCAATCACAGCGCTCCTGGCCGTGGCGCTCAGTACAAAATGGCTGCTCGGAGCCCGCGCCCGGGGCTGGGGCTGCAGGGCCGGGCTCGCCTCTCGCCGCCCTCCCCGCGCCGCTGCTGTTCCTGTTGCTGCCTTCTCTCTGGAGCAGAACGCGGTGCACACAGACGGGTCGGCTTCCCCCGGCTGCTCCCGCAGGCCGTGCGGCTGCTCGGGGTTTCTGTGGGCTGTTGCTGGGGGCGCTGGGCCCAGTGCCCCCCCTCTGCTGCCGAGCCCGGTTCGGGCCTTCCCTGGCCCGGACACCGTTGCCACCCGGGAAGAGCAGGCTCGTGGCTGCGTTGTCATTTACAGATCTGGGCACAGTTACATCCTTCAGTATAATTCCCCATCTTTATTATGACTGGTATTATTTTCTGTTTCATTAAAGCAGCTCTTCTAGTTATTTTTTCTCCCAACCTCAGTCTCTTATTCCCTTGTTCCCCTGTTGCCTTCCCCTGGGAGGGTGGTGGTGAGATAACAGAGAGCATCTGTTACCCGGTTATTGGCTAAACCGTGATGGATGCAATGAACTTTGATACTATAAAAATTTTTGGGATGTAAAGACTAGACCCTGCCAGCCCTACTTTACTGTAAGGGCCTAGTTGCTGATGACTAATAGGAACCTATGTCTTTTCAGCTTGTCTGTATGTAGCAAAATTCATTAAAATTTTAGGAGATATTGTCCAGAATATGTCTGAAGAACAAAGGAACACCCCAGGCCAACGCAAGTGAGATGCAAGTGTAAGTTTTGAGTATGACTAACCATTCCTCAAAGTAGTGAAATATCAAGCTCATAAGCATTAGCACTGAAAAGAGTTTTCAAAATGTGTTGCAGCTGGCAAGGTTGTGCTGAGGGCAAAGCTAGACCAACACCAGTCTTCTTTTGTAATTAGATCCTTAATTAGAAGGTCTTTGCTCAATGCAGCTTATAAATCTCTTCAGGACAAGACACTGAGAACATGTGTTCTGTTCAGCACAAGGTGGGGTCTGTGGCTATAGCTGTAGACTGAGGGAAGTGCAATTGATTCATAAGCGTGGGAAAGCAATAAATCAGATTCAACTGACACAAAAATGTTCTGCAGAGTCTATGCCATTTTACCAGATTGCTCACAGCAGCTCAGAAAATGTTGATCTTGCTTTTTTTAATGCACTGTGTTGGACTTGTAATGCAAGTTTGTATTCTTTTACAGAATAGTAATGGGAAAAATAGTAATGAAAAGTGTTTCTTTTACTTAACTGACAAAAATGAAAAATCAATTAGTTGCACAGCTCTGGATAGAAGCAATGAGAGAACAAAGGGAAGATGAGTCTTGCAGCTGAGTAGAAAGCATTTCTTGAAGCATTATGGAAAGTAAAGTTCATTGTAAGTGCTCAGAGGCAAATACTGTGTATTCCAAAGGAAAATGAATGTTGGGCATTTCCAGTACTTATAGCTATCTCTTATTCAGAAAGTTTTTAGTGCTTTTAAGGTAAATACTGATTTTAACCAAATCTGAAACAATACTTGCATTAGCAACTAGCAAGAGAGACTTGAATCACTGTGATTATTCCCTGAAATCTCACACAGAGGAAACTTAATAACATCTGTCACTTGCTCAGCTAGAAAAGAAACAAGCATTAAATGAAAAAAACAGGAGGGAACCTGCTGAGATAGAGGCCTTAAGCATAATTCCTCTAGACTTGCTTTCTTTTTTCTAAAACAGCAGCTATGATGGTGACCCTTAGAATAACCTACAGTGATGTTTCAGTTGCACAGCCTGAAAACAGCAGGAATCAGATTTGCTTCGTGTCTGTACACATTGCAATGCACGACTTTCACTTTAACATCTGCAGATTGAATCTGGAGATTTGTTTAATAAAACTAAGCAGATTAGTGCAGAGATCTGTAGGAGAAAGCTGTTGCCTGGCCCTAACAAGTGACAGGTGCAGTAAGGACTTCTGTACAGGTAAGGCAGTGGCTGATGAGTTAGGGGGTGTCCCAAGAACCTCAGTGGTGCTCTTGCAGGATTTGAGGTCCAGCATCTGACTCCTCAGTGTTTGTAATTCTCTGGATGGAGCCAGGTGCCCATATCCACACCTGACGTAAACCTGCCCATCAGGTTTTTACAGTGGTACAATTAAGAGGAAAGTTTTAGGTTATAGTTCAAACAGGCAGGCTTTCCAGCCACTTCCAATCTGTCATAGGGGGAATAACCACGGGCGATGGAATCTGCAGGGATTTTGGCCTGGGATAAACTCTGGCTCAATAAAATACATAACAGGGAACAGCATGAGAGGAAAATGGTTGCCACTGCAAAAATCAAGCACTCAGGATTTAGCAGGTAACAGGTTTAATGCTGCCTGTGTGAACTTTATTCTACTTTATTGTACTCAATTCTATTTGATTGCTATGTCACAAACTGCCTTTCTTTACAGTGTTAATGTCTCTCTTGTGGAGAAAACTTGGTGTTTTAAAATTGTATAATATTAACTATAATATATTGTTAATGCGAATTCCTGATAAGCAGCCTGGATGACAAATGCTGAGAACTTGAAAGTGGCTGCATAACATTATTGGTGACACTCAAACTGCACGGCTTTGTGTGCTGTTCAATTTTCTTTGGATGTAGCAGAAAACAGTAAGCAATATTTGCAATATACAGTACAATGTCCCTGGCATTAAGAGCGAGAGAGGACTGATTCCAGACCAGAGCCTGTTGAGATTAGTTCCTTCAAGAAGGGAGTCTCCAAAGGACCGAAGTGTGGCATTGTATTATGGCATTTCATGCACCCTTCATGCAGGGCTCACCACAGGATGGGTGCCCATGAGCAAGGAGAGTCTGGCAGCTTGGTGGCAGCTGGCAGAGGGGCGGTGAAGTGCGGGCAGCTGCTTCTGTCTTCTGCATCAAGCTCCAGGAGCACGTGGGCTCCCAAGTGACCAGCACTAGGGATCAGAAGAGAGGGGGCAGTCAAGGTCAATATATTTAAGCACTCAGAAGAATGGAAAATTGATCCCAATGCTGTGACACTGGGTGTTGTTTGTAGGGTGATTAGCTCCTGTCGCCAGTCCTGTGCTTACACCTAGCACAAACACATCGAGTGGATTCGCAGCTGGCTTTGCTTGGTACACCACTATTCCTACTGGTGACATTGGTTTGGTTTCACAGTGACCATGGACCCACCTCATCTGTAGGCAGGAGGAATGGACCCAGGTGCATTTTGCTTGGTTTGAGGCACTGATATACAGCTGTTGTCAGCTCACTGCGTAGTTGCTGTTCATCGCAGGATTTGCTGGTTGGAAGCCAGGTGGTTTGCATGTTCATGTTGGATGCATTGCATTATCTCGTATGCATGTGTTTTATACATAGTAAATTGCACCAAAGCACAATTGCAATAATATATTTGTCGTACATGTATTTATGTATATTGTGTTAGCTACTTTGATGAGAGTTAGTGGAATCTGAGAAGCAGCTGCTTTTCCAGTAAAACATGAGTAGAGAGGAAGTACAAACTATGTAAGGGACACCCAAAGTTACAAATACCTCTTTGGACTGGATAAAAGCACTTAGATCCACAGTAATGCCTCTCAGCTGGTGCCATGTGGGGTGCACTGTAAATACTCACTTAAAAGGAGGTTGCCTCTGACATGAAAGAATGTGAACGTGGTTGTCCTGCTGCAGAGGTGAAGAATCCTGCTTGGATCTGTGGAGAAAGCATCTCCAAGGGATGCCAGAGCTGCCTGTGCTTTGCATTAATTTTCAATTTCCTCATACTCTTGACATGTCAGGAAGGGAAGAAATAAGATCTCATCACCTCTTTTCTCTAGAAATGTAGTTTAAAGAGGAGATGACAGGATGTTTTAATCTTTTAAAAGATCTCTCAAGCAAAATTAATATTTATTTTGTGCCTGAAAGCATCCATTTTCTGAGCCATAACTTCTAGTCTCTGTTATTTATAATGTGTCCTTGGCTTCTTGACATTCCCTAGAGATGTTCCAGTCCCTGGAAACATGTCACTTAGTAGGACTGATTCCTACAGACCCTGAGTGGCTTCTGAGAGGACACTGAAGTCTCATTTCATGCTCTTCATTTCACACTACTAGTGGGGGCAGCTGACATGAGAGTTGACTTTTTTCCTTGGTTCTTCACATTTGCTATGTCATGAATGAGCCTTTGGCACGTGAGTCAAGCTGGGTGTTGCTCAGACGAGCCATGCAGATAGGAAGCAACTGGACATAAGATGCTTGGCTGCCAGATGGCAGGACAGCCCTGGACAGCAGCCCAAGAGGTGATGATCTTTGTGTCAGTAAGCTCCCCAGCTTATCGTGCATCCTTGCCAGCAGCACAGGAAACAGGCAAACCCAAGTGACTAAGTGCAGGCTGGGTGAAAACTCTTTGAGGTGTCTTTACCTGCTTGCACTGTGTCACCTGTATTCACAGCACTGACTGCTAGAGCTTATTGAACAACCTAAGCCTGTGCAACAGAAAGCTGTCCTGGGCGTCCTGGGGTCATTGCAAAAATCGAGATACTGCAGGCAGATAATCTGCTGGTCTGGCATGTGTATATATCAATAAAACATGTATGGGATGACTCTGTGACAAACACTGCATCACTTGTTCTTACTTGGTTAAGTACAGTGTTTCTAAAGAAAGCAAACAGACCCCAAATAGTCAAAGGAGCAATTCCAATTTAGATCCTGTAGATTTAGTGCTGGTAGCGAACGCCTTTGTCTTATACAGAATTTCTGCCTTCCTTTGGGGTAATTGGTATCTTTCAGGATGACCAGTGTTGAAGTTGCTTGTTCTGCTCTTTGTTGTTTATACTCATGTGGCAGATAGAGGCAGGGATCTGAGCATGCAAATAAGAGCTTGCAGCTTTATTTCATTTCCTGCTGCCATGTGACAGTGGCCCTGGCAAGAAAGTCTTTGCGAGAGGAGGTCTGCAGGTGTGAGTGTCCAGCTTAGCTGCAACTGCTCTTCCTGTATGATTTCTCTCTGCACCCTCATCAGCTTTCACATCAGCTCTCAGGGAAGTCAAGTGCTAAACACCTGCAGTGAGGCCTGGTGTGACAAGACCCCCTGTGAGTTCCTGCTCTTGGGGTCTGCTCATGCCAGCACAACAGTGACAATAGATTTGTGCTAAGACCCTGGATTTGTCAAGTGCATTGTAACAGCACTAACCCTGCCAGAGCAAGTGTCCACGTCCTCCAGCGATGCCACTAGTATGGAGTCCAGCAGCAGCTCTTCAGAGCCAGAGTCCACGGTGCATCTGAGTGCTAGCAGCTGGTTTTTGGAGATAGCAGCCTTCTGCTTAGCACATGCTCCATATGAGACAGGTGGAGCATGGTTTGTTACTGCCAGCAATGGGAAGGAGAACACATAAATGATGTGAAGAGTTGCACAGTTGCTTTGATTACGACTCCTGTATCTCTGGCTGCTACCATACAGAAATCAACCATGATGCATTTGATGCCAGGTGGCAATAATACTTAGTTCTCAGTGGAAGTGTGTATTTCTGTATAAGATGTAGCAGTACTGTCAGATGAACTTGCCCTGGCTGAGCGGTATCTTTGAGCAGCCTTCTGGGCCTGCAGTACCCTGCTTTACATATATATATGTTTATCGCTCTGTATAACTGATTGACTTCTTTTCCAATTGCACAGCCTTCAAACCAGGTGCCTGCCTCTATTTTAAGAGGCATGTAAATTATTTTCTGTCCTGCCTGGAATTCAGTATAGCTTAATGGAGCTAGCCACAGGAAAGCCTCAATCTATTTTCAGCTTTCACTTTGGCAGGTTATTGATGTGTAGCACTGTACCTCAGCAACACTAGAGAAATGATGGCAGTAGTCACATTAACCTTTCCAATCAGCTACCTCCTGGTTTCACATTGCTCTGCTAAGAGCCTGGCAGTGGCTTTTGGGACTCACAGATGCCATCTCAAAACAATTAAATACCAAGGAACATCATTGCTGAAAGACTCGTAACAGCAATGGCAGAAATATCCAGGCACCTTCAGAACTGCAAGTCTGTTTATGACCTTTCTTTTGGCTTCGCTATCAATGCTGCTGTGCAACTGCGTGTTAACTGTTACGAATGACCAGCACACCTGCTCAGCTCCCTGCTTGACTCGCAGCATAACCAGCAGTTGCAAGGCCTGTGCTGACCACCTGTGTGTCAAAAGTGGAAGAGTAACCAGGCTGAGCAAGCAGCAATTGCTCTAGATACATGTGTTGGTGTAATTTTGTGTTGGGAGGAAGCAAGGGTTTCATCTGCTGTCACATCACACAATGTTGTCAGATGCAGCATCACTATAGCTGCTGTAACTCTGCCGTGCATGTCCCTGATAATGTGGACACCTGGGGTTCACGTGCCACCTCCTACATAAAACTGATGCTTATGTCCAAATAATAAGAAAAGTCAAGCACCCAGAAATGTTGAAGAAAACAAGTGATCGGCCAAGTGTGAGGCCTGTGGACTAAGAAAAGAGGGGAAGAGGTGGAGAGAGAATACTGTACTAGGCCAGGAATGTTTCTGACTATTCAGAAATAGGTTTTTGGCCGCGGC